>JACEGR010000752.1:0-221543 GCA_014170235.1 Listronotus bonariensis
TTGTAAGTAAATATTTTTACCTGTTTACTTTACATTTAAAAAATTTATAAAAATATAATATACCTTATTATTTATACAAATATTTAGATTTATATTATTTTGTAAATTACAATAAAAATACATTTAAAATAAACATATTTCCAATTTTATATCGTAATATTTGTAATAAATTTAATTTAAATTTAATAATTTGTTTAAAAACCAAATTAAAATTGTTTATCTGTACATAAAATAAATGAGGTTATTTATTACGAGTATTTAAACACGTTACTGTTGAAAAGAAATTTATGGTTTATAATATAAAACAAATATTTATGCTATTTTTATATAGGGTGTCTCTAAAAGGTCTGTACAAAATGCTATCACAAATTCCTTGGAAAAAATACTGCTGTCTAACACAATTTACCTTAGTCTCAGAGTTGATCGTTTGCAAGATACAAGGTTTTTATTTTATTTTTGTTATTTTTTTAATATTTCATTTATTATAAGATATTTTTCTACAAAAGTTTTTATTTAAAGTTTTTTTCAGAGTAGGGAATCAAAATATATAATAACGTATGTCCTAAAAGTTTTGGCACAAAACTCATTGTCTTTAATTTTAATAAAAACAAAATAATATCAAGTTGCCTTTGAAAACAAAAAGTTTATTTACTTTATTTACTGTCAGTTGAGATTTATTTATTTTGAAGTTTTCGCTTTAAGATGTCGTATAAATTAGAAATAAGAAAAAGTATCTACAAGTTAGTTGGGCGGATACCCAAAGCTGAAATCTGTCGAATATTCCAGAATGAAAACATTTCACGCAGAACCATTTATAGAACAATAGCGGAGTGCGAGCAGGGAATATCATGTCTGAATCTCCCAAAGTGGAAGACCACGTGCATTTACTGCACAGAGGTCAGAGAGATTGGTGAGAAGAGCAAAAACCAGATTGGAATGTCAACGAGGAGACTGGCTAGGCAATACAGATCTTCTAAGAGTACGATATCGTTAGAATTGAGGAGGAATGGTCTTAAATATCGAAAGAGACGTAAGTGCCCCAAATACTCTCAAGCGCAGCTTCTTCGTATACCAAGATGTTGTCGTCAACTGAGGCGGGTACATTTTGCCAATGAAAAAATCATTATTTTAGATGACGAAAAGTATTTCACTTTGAGTAATTCTGAAATGAAGGGAAACGATGGATTTTATACGGACAACGTACTTGTCTATCTGTGGAATGTCCTGACAATGTTAGATACAAACATAAAGCGAAATTTGCAGATAAAATCCTTGTCTGGTGCGCAATTTCTAACAGGGGTGTATCCCGACCTTTGTGGGAAGAGTGAGGGGTGAAGCTTTGAATAGTCAAAGCTATATTGATAACTGCCTTTCCAAATTGCTTCAGTTTGTCCGCGAACATCATGCTAATGACGATATCATGTTTTGGCCAGACCTAGCATCATGCCATTACTCAAGAGATACCCAAAACTGGCTTCGACAACACTACATACCTTTTGTTCCCAAAAACGATAATTCTCCAAACTTGCCGCAGGCTCGCCCAATAGAGGATTTTTGGGCTGTACTGTCTAGAAAGGTTTATCATGGAGGCTGGGAAGCACAAGATGAGGAACAATTAAGACGGCGAATTTACGAGAAATTAAGAGAAATTGAACTGAATTCCGTCCAGGACCTCATGAGAGACATTCGAAGAAATTTGCGTCTGGTAGAGCAGAATGGGCCACTCCACATAATTCGATTGTATAGTTTAGTTAAGTATTGAGTTGTAATTTATGATAACTAGTTAGTGTTTAAATAAATTTCTACATTAAAAAAAAACCGATAAATATTGTGTGCCAAAACTTTTAGGACATACGTTATGTGTTTGTCATTAAATGAGAGGAAGCCACCTGCAGCCTTATTGCAATCTTCTTTTGTACTAGTAAAATAATAGAACTACAATCTACAACACGATTTTAAACAAAGCAAATTCAAACGCCTATACGTTTTAAAAATAATCGATGTTTATTTTTTAAGTCCTTTAAAAGCATAAAGTATTGCCTCATAACTTTTTAAAATTTTAACCTATTTTCTTAAGCTCCACCAGCAAGTTAGTTACCGAATAATCCAAATATTTTAATCTTGTCATTTTATATTAATAAAAAGACTCTAATAAGTAACTATAGTTACTGACTTTTTAAATCAATAAAATACATTTTTTATTGCGGTAACTTAATATAGCAAAGATAGCTGCTTTCAATAGTATAAGGTTAAACAAACTAAAGACAAACCTTTTTTTAATGTGTAGGAGAGTTTTCAGATTAACATACTAAAAATTTAACACGATCGCACGATTCCAAATTAAAAAAAAATGGCAGGCATTTATGTTTTATTTATTAATTTATGACTCAAAAAGATGCATCTTTTGGTATAAAATTAAAAAAAAATTATTTAAGATAACAGTAAGTTAAAAATAAATTATAATTATAAATTGGAATAAAAATAAGTAAAATATTTTACTTTTACAAAATGCAAAAAGCAAAAACCTTTTAAAATTCATCCTATTGGTAAACAAACATGTTATTTATAAAACGGCGTCGTAGTTCTTTTATATTGTTTAGATCCATTAAAAAAATATGTATAAAACTTAATCTATGAAGTTATACGCAGATGCCATTATATTCAAAATTAGCATCTAGTGACACAGTATATCATTTTAAAATTGGAAAGGTATATGTTTTTACTAAAGAAAATAAAATACGAGATAGTAATTTCATTTTCACTCGGTATGTGTTAAAATACATTTCCAAAGTTACAATGTTAAACATTTTGTTAGAAGGGCGATTCTTCATAACATAACATAAAAAGATATTCCATTTGAAATAATCCAACTTTGTGTTTTAACTTTAAAATAAAAGTTAAGGAAAAAATATAGGTACGCCTCTGAATTTTCCTTAAAAATCCTCAAAACTTTTTATTTACATTTTTTCCATCTCTTATGTTAAGCGAATTAGAAGTGTCTGGCCAAATTGACAAAATTTAACAACACTCTGTATGTCTAAATCGAATAAAGTTGTCTATGATTTACTCTCACCACTATAATTATTTAAAAAATCGAAATCAAAGACTATGCAATCAGATTTGTTCTATCTCTTTTAGATTTCGCTATACCCTGGAGGGTCAACCATAACGCGCCACCCTGTACTAACTTAAAACTTTTGGTTAATATACAGTGTGTTTCCTAACTACGGTACAAAACTTAAGGGGTGATTTTTTATTCTTTTATAAAAAAACATTTAAGGATATATCTGGACATGCTCTAATTCTAAGATACAGGGCGTTAAAGTTTTTAAAAAAAGTCGGTATTTTGTAAAATCTGGAAAACCCTTTAACCGCTTAAGATAAAATTTGATACACTAATTTAATGTAATCAGGAGCTTGCAAAGCTCTACCTGAAAAAGATGATTGGGTACAGTGGCGTCTCAGTCGGGCACCATAGCCAATAGTATTAAGAAAAGCACACCACTGACTTATTATAAAGTTTTTATATTTTTTCAGGTAAAGCAATTAAAAATGCAACTTTTCATTTTTTTTGTATTTCACTTTCACTCCAGCTTCGTTTTCGAGAAAAAGAATAAGAGCCACTTAAAATTTCTTCTAAAAAGTACTTTACAATATTATATTAAAAACCAAAAATGAAAATTACCAATTCTTTTGCCTTAAAATAAAAAATCAGTCCTGTATTTCATCAAAACTGTCATTTTCTTTATTTACCTAGGAAATTAATATTTTTTTACTTTTAAATTTTACTATATATTTTATAACTTATAAAATATATATTTTACCATATATTTTATAAGTTTATAAATACTTTTACAATGAATTAAACCAGCTTTTAATTTTTTCTCGAAAACGAAGCCAGATGCCAAGGAAATATAAGACACAGAAAAATTGCATCTTGAATTGCTTAGTCTAAAAAATATAAAAACTTCATAAAAAGTCAGTGAAACACTTTTTTCTCAATTATATTGGCTGTGGTGCCCACTGAGGCGCCACTCGACCCAATAATCTTAATCTATGTAGAGCTTAACAAGCGCCTGCATAAAATAAGTGCACCAAATTTCACCTATATCAGTAAAAGGGTTTTTAGGATTTTAAAAAATATCGACTTTTTTAAAAACTTTAACTCAAAGATGACGCAAGTCCGGAACATACGTTTGTAGGAACTTTTTTCATAAAATGACCTAAGAAATCACGACCTTAAGTTTCGCACCGTATTTAGGAAATACTCTGTATAATAATAAGCCTTAATGGCCGAGTAAAATCAGTATACAAAATTCATTAAAATAAAAACTACTACCATATTCATGTGTTATTTGCCGTATTTTGTATAATGGAGTGCTGCCAAAAACACAGTCGTTGTTTATTTACGCATGTAATTCGGTTTCAGTATGTGTGAGATCTGTCAACAACAGATTTAAAATTCAATTATTCATTTTTCAATTACCACTTTTTATTATAAGGTTATAGCCAACCAAATGTATTGGTTTTTATGTTGTTGTGTTCCAATGTGTGGCGCTAAACGAAAAAACTATATTTTTTCTAATTTTATTTAGTTTTTTGAATTTGTATATTGGTTTAAAAATAAATCAAATTTAATCGTGGTATCCATAGTACCCATTTTTTTAACAATATATATACCTTGTTGTGCATATTGCATACCTAATGAATCCACCAGTAATAAATAAAATGTCTTGTCAGTAATTTAATTTTAATTTGGGTACTTTGAGAAAACACCTAAACCATAAACAAAGTATTACAAAAACGGTTTAAAAATCCGTAACCCTAGTTACCACAATAAAAATATATTTTCTTGGTTTACAAAGTCAGTACCCATAGTTACTAGGCATATTTCACAATATAGAATTGCCCAAAGTATGGTAATTTATTATTATTTATTCACTACTGGTACATTCATTACAGTTTTTTTTTATCTTTGTGACATCTCACGAAGGCTTATGCCTAAATACCAAAGTACCGTGAGTGCCGGGTTATTGGATGTTTAACCCATTTTTTACCCTGTTCCGTCAACGTTATCCAAGCACTGAAACATACAGTTTTGCATTTTACAGCACCTTTAGACAACGCGGTAGTGCCACCACGGACGTTATTTTTTAAAAATAACTACTACCTAGAATTGGCAGAATACTACACAGAGGCTTTGCCATTACCATCTGTGAGGTGACGAGCTATTAAAAATCCGTGGAAGGAACCGAGATTCGAACCCGGATCGCTGCGGTGAGAGGCTGATACGTTAGCCTCTACACCATGCTCGCCACAAAAGCTTGTATCAGACCTGCAACGGTTTTACAAATAGTTTTTCTTAAATAACTTTTATTTGACGTTTAAGTAAAGATTGAAATTTAATGTGTGAGATTATCTTATCAATGTCATAAAAAGAGTATAATACAATTTTGTTGTAAAATCCATACGGAAGCCAATATTTGAAGGTTTTAAAATTTACATGCCAGGCTGAGACCTATGAGTTTGATAATAACCATAAATAATTTAAAACAAAAATATAATTCTACCCTTATTTATTGTTACTACAAATTTAAAAACCTAGTAACCATGGTTACTGTCTTTATGAGCTACTTATTTTATTTTAGTTTAATTGTACTTATTTAAATACTTTTAAATATAGGATACATAAAATGACTTACTCAAATACAAAATGAAAGTCATATTTTATAAAATTATGAAAAACCTTTAATCATAGTTTACAGGTATTATTCAAAATGCTGGTCATGGTTTGATATAATTTTGAAATATTATTAAAGATAATTTTCAAAAATTAGTATGTAAAGCTCGAAGCAAAATTTAATGGGCCCATAAGGCTCAATAAATATTTATGCACTTGTTTAGGTTTCAAAACTGACTTTAAAGATATTAAAACTTTTGGGTTATTTAAAAGGGCCAACACAAGAGCTTATGTGGATACTCGGTTTTCTTTAAAATCCTAAACAAATAATTTAAATGAAAGAGAAAAAACACATAAAATTATTTTTTAATTGGATTACTTTATTTATTCGCTTCTTATTTATTAATTATTTTGTTTGTTTATTTATTTATTTCTTTATTAATTTTTTAGTTTTTAAAACTAAAAAATAAAAAGGCAATTTGTCTTAACTTAAGTATTGTACTAAAATATTTAAATAACAAAAAATACCAATATGTGTTAAAGCTGTGAATATAGTATGCCGGGTGTTTCTTACCGGTAGTATAAACTATAACTATTTTATCTTTTGAGATAGAGGAATGAAATTCGGTACATCGATATTTGAAATGTGCATTGATTTGAAAATTCAATTGTTTTCTATTACTTCCGGTTTAACCGAAAATGACTGCTACTTTTAAATTTGAAATGGTACTACTGGTAAAATTTTGACCATTTTGAAAGAATACGACATTTTGAATGTAATAACAACCTATATGACATTTTTCATACTTCCGCTTTAAAAAATCAATTTTAAATTCCAATCTATAGTGCCTTAATTAGTCTAAAACGGTTAATTCTGAGTCAAGTAGCTATGGAAAAAAATAGAGTAAAAGTTTCAAAAATCTTATTTATATTCATAACCCATTTCTTTTCAAAATAAGCAGGGCTGGTTCGTAAGAATGTCCTGAAAGAGAGCTTTTTTAAACAATTTGGTATCATATTTGAGAACGGTATTAAAAAGAAATATCAAAAAAATATCCTAACGGATTACTTTATTCTAAATAATTTAATACACGTAGACGGTATTTCAAGTAAGTTTTTTTACAAACCACTTAAAAAATTATGGATGCTGTCGTTATTGAATATTATTATTTGAGTGTAATGGATGGTTTAAAACAATAATTTATTATTATTTTTTACCTGATTTTGGCCTTAATTATTATCAAATGTTTTTTGGAAAAAAAAAGCCATAAAAAACAAAAAGATGGCTACTGCTACTTGACTTAAAATAAACCGTTTTGTACAAATCGTAGTACTTTAGATTAAAATTTAAAAACCTAATTTGTTCCGGCAAAGCAAAGCTTCCCAAACTGTGCGCGTCGCACTGTGCTCCCAGGAGGCGTCGGGTGTTAATGGAACGCAAAAGTATAGCGAAGGCATATTAGAATATTTGAATATCGATATGGTAAATACAAGTATTCCGTGGCCCCTTTTCTTTACAAGGGACTATTGTTGCCTTTTAAAAATCTAAGAAAAAAATTCCGGATTTTCTTTTCCTCTTCAACATTTTAAAGACTAAAAACACTGGTCTGTTATTGCTCTTTAAAGAATTAGGCCAGGATCTTTTTTCTTCTTTTTTTTGCTCTCCAATAATTTTGTGAATTGTGTAATTTTCTTGTTGTTTACTTCGGCGTAAGCGCATGTGTCCAAGGGCATCACAATACAAATAAGTTTTTGAAACCCCGGGCAAAAGTTTTAAAAAATTACCTGTCAGGTGTCATTGTATTTAAATTGTCATATACTATCGAAATAAAATAGGATATTCTTGGTACACCAGGTATATTAAAATTAAATTATGTTATTAAATTACATGGCAAGTATTTATTGTGGATAGTAGGGAAAAATGATAATTATTCAAAATTCCTTAACCTTTTGTCTACGTTCAAAGGACTAAAATTGGCAATAAATTAAAATTTACTTTGCATATTTCTAGCCTGTGGCTAGGAAGTAGCTGCAGTCAAGCTGCACAGTAGTCCGGAATGGCTTTTGCAAAAGGGATATTATGCTTTGATAGAGCTTCGCTTTAGGCATGGTTTTTGGAAAATGTGAGACCGGAGATATATTTTGTTGGGATATGGTTTTATACGATATGTTGAAAGAATATATTTAGTTTTCTCACAAATACTGCTTATCAAACAAATGCCTTAATTTTTATATGGTTTTTAATTGGCATAATTAAACTAATAATAATGTCAAGTTCAAAAGTTTAATCATTTTTTTACCGGGAACACAGGATGTTGTTACTTCTACCACAGATTTTAAGAAAGACTATTAAATATTTTATAGTATATTAAAAGCATTAATTGACAGTTTTATAACACTACCTTAAAATAATTTTCGATTTACCCGGAAGTACAATAAACTTCTTTTTTCCAGGACCGTTTAAAAAAATGCTGTTTTTTTAAATCGTTAACATGAAGTTAAAGTACTCTATTCTAGTACACTATATAAATTGTTAAAAAAGTAACCTTTTTCTTAACACTTTGACGTTTTTTACACTTTGAATTGTACAGTAAACGGACATCAACTGAACCAAACGGCTAAGTTGCTTTTGATTTCGTCATTATTCCTTCTGGTTTATGTGTCACTAGTTTTAGAATTTGACAGTTTAAAATAGATTTAATAAAAATTATTGAAATATAATAGTAATAATGAATTTGGATGACTAAGAAATTGAAATTATACTGTTTTAGTATTATTTTTTACAAAAAGTAAGCACCTACTAATTTTCTAAAATAAAATAATAAATGCATAGTACTAAAGAGGATGATTGTCTCTTTGAACATAAGAAGGCTATTATTTTTTGTTGCAATATAATGGCTGTGCTGCAACAATTAAAATTAATAAGTTTAAATAAATAAAACATGTATTAAATGGTATTTTGAAAAATTTTATACGGTCGTGGAAAAATATAGTATATAACACATGCATAAAGTGTCTTTTTTACCCATGGATTGCCGCACTCGCCTAACGACTCGTGTTGTCAAAGTTCCCATCCGTAAAAAAAATAAACTTGTTACATAAATTACTATTTTATCTACTTTTTTCTATACATTACATTTAAAAACTTACCAGACAGATTTAAGAAATCCGCCGAAACACGTCAAGATATTTATTAAGGCAGAACGTTTTTACAAAGGATTGAACGGCGCTCCTTCAACCTTCTAACCACCAGGACTACCACCTCAAAATTCTTAAATGGGAAAAAAGCTCCTGACGAGCACTTTATAATCATAAAATATAAAGTCAGTACCTTAATCTACTACAAAATGGCGAGACTTTAAATATTATCTAAATACCTGATTTGGATGGCCATATTTCCAAAACTAAAAGTTTCATATACCTAATGTAGTATTTTCTTAAAGCTCTTTTTCATTGTGATACTAGGGATAATATACAGGGAAGCACAAAAAGTTTATATTTTTAAAGAAGCAACCTGTATTTATATCACCTTTTAAAACCTCTAAGAAAATACGATATTACATATATGTAACTTTTTTGGTTTCGGAAATATGGCAATCCCAATTACGTATACAGATAATATTTAAAGTACCGCCATTTTAAAGTAGGTGAAGGTATTGACTTTATATTGTAGGTTTATAAAATACTTCTCAGCAAGTTTAAAATAATGTATGACCTCGACCACCCTTGTTATTTAGGAATTTTAGGGTGGTGGCCCTGATGTTAAGGGGTTAAAGAAGCGCCGTTCATTTTTTGTAAGAAACGTTTCTCCTCAATAAATATCTTGACGTGTTTCGGCGATTATCTCAAATTTGTCTCTTTTTGCAAATAACTTAAGTGGTAAGTTTTTAAAGGAATACCCTGTATTTGTAGTTTCTATAAAATTCTCTTTTTAATGATATACATGTCGTTTTTTTAAATAGCGGTTAAAGATTACGCACCGCTGCGGGCTTATGCGATTATGTATGGCTAGACCTTAATTTGATTATTTGTCCACTTATTAAACAATCCTAAAACATGTCAGTTTTTATTTTTAGGAAACACTTCTTTTGTTAAACTTTAATTGATTTGGTTTTAAATTGCTTGTTTAGGGTCTTTTATTTTTTAAAATTTGTTTATTAGTTTTCGAGCAAATTAACCCTAACACCTGGGTTCGTAGCTGGTGGCTTTTTTTTTCTTTCGCCCTTTCGGGGTCATCCCACCCAGGTCAGACGACCGTCCCCCTAGGTGGTGCACTGCAGCCTGAAGGCTTATTGTACCTTGACCTCTACTCCTTCCCATTCACACACCATTCATTCCATAACTTGGATGGTTGCTGTTCGGTCCGTTCGTTTACCCCCGAGCAGAACACCGCGTGCCGTTGCCTAAAACCGAGAACGCCGGTCACCCATCCAGCTATGGGCGCGCACTTCACCGCTTAACTCCGGTGATCGATGCTGCCGATACAACCGAGCAGCCACAAGCGCGTCTTAGCTGGTGGCTTACTTCGATAACTTTTTTTTGTTTAAAATATTAAAATAAAAAAAAACCAGAACTAACCAGAATGCTTTGAATTTAAATGTAATTTCACTTTTACTTGGAATACCATTATCTATTTAAATTAACAGGGCCGTGACTACGGGGTGGTACAAGTGGTGCAACGCCGTGGGGCGGAAAATTGTGAAAGAAAGGGCGGAAATGTTTCGAATGAAGGGAAGTATTTAGGAAAGACTTTTGGAATCAGAAGTAGTGTAATTTGCAAGTGAAAGGAACTTACTATAAAGTATTGTAAAAGTGAGCCTTTTTTTTTTCGTTTGCTCTCCCAAAATTTTTGGACCTCAATGAAGATTTTGTTGTAGGGGTAGCCAATAATTTTTTGCAGCACAGCGCAAGTCACCTTTGGAACGGCCCTGCAAATTAATAAAAATAAACCGGCTGTCTTATTTTAAATGAAGAAAATAAAAAGATAAGGTCACTTTCGGCTAAACCGAAAATAATAGAAAAGAACTAAGTGTTTAAAACAATGCACAATAATGCGATGTAATGTACAAAAACAGAAATTTTATATTGCTATTTTAAACAATAAAAGATTTATAAGAGTAAATAACCGGTTAAAGACTTATTGGAGGATAATTTTCTCGGAAACTATATAAACTTATAAAAACTAGACCAATAAGAAGATAATTTAAAACCGTTTAAGATAAGTACAAGTAAATTTTGACAGAAAAAAGCGTCCTGTTAAAAGTAAAAATTAAAATATTTTAGTATTTCGTTTTTATAAGGGTATAAAAACAAAATTATACGGAATTACTTACCTGGAGGTAAAAATTGATTTAATGGTAGGGTTGTGTAAGATGGAAGATCTTTTCATTTTGTTTTAGTGGTTTATTCAAAATAAAATGGGTTTTACTACAAATAAAATCAGTAAATATTGATGAGGACCGTTTTTTGCCCTTTAAAATGTTTTCAGTCCGATTTTCGATTTTGTCATACAAAACTATTTTCGAAAATTCCATTACCCACCTCCTCCCCCCCAAAAATGAAATTATCTACACCAGTGTGCGGAATGGATCGTTTTTATTGGAGCGCGCTCTATAAGTGTATGATTTTTGTCTTTTTTAAATTTTTTAAAAAACTAAAAAACCACCTGTGCAATATTGCCTCCGCAAGAATTAAACGAATAAAAATATGAAGATAGGTCGAGGGTCAAGCAAACATGAAACTTCCATCGTCTAAATTAAAAATCTTTTAAATTCAGCCTCGGACGGCACTAAAACGTCGAGTGAGCCAGATTTTCGTTTTAGTTGTTGTCAGAGGCAGACACTTTTTAATGAATCTAAATATAAAATCGGAATAGACTCAACGTGTTTTAATTTCATCTCTGAGAACTGCAAGTAACTAAAAATTCTATTACGGCTGATTTTAATTGAATTTTCGCAAAGCGAGAAGTTTATTTTTACCGGGAAAATGGTTTTTAAAGAAAAATGTAAAAAGAGGACTTGCTATTTAAATTTCTATTTTATATAGAATGGATGGCCAACCGGTCAATAACGACTATTAGTCCATTTGATCGTGGTAAGGAAAAATATATAACTATACGGGTAATATTACGGCAGTGGTACCAGACTTCGAAATTTGCTTTAGTGATAAAAAAATTATTGATTGGAATTCATTAGTTATCCGTTAAATAATTCCATTAATCATAGTGATATTTTTTTAAATCTTTGGACAATCCACGAAGGCTCAAAGCCTAAATACTAACGTACCGTGGATGTCTTAAGCAGGGTAAGAAGAAGTTTGTTAACACGGGACTTAAAAACTTGAAGATTTGGGGAGAAGGAAAGACCTCCGCTGGCAGCAGGTTCCACAGTCTATAAACTCTAGGGATAAAAGAACGAACGAAATGGAAAGTTCGGGGCCTGTCCAATTGAACTGTAGAGGGATGCATACGCGCGGCACCACGATACCTATTAATAAAATAGGTACAAAATTTGCAAATACATTTCCAATGGATGACATAATACTTTAAATTGAAGTTATTTGTCTGCAATTCGACATATTTCTAAAACACAAGATCATTCTCAGGTCTAGATTTCAGGGCATTGCTTTCTACTGATTTCTAGATTTAACATAATGTTAGTCAGCATTTTCCTGCTTTTAAACAAACAAAAATAAACACCGTTTTCGCTTGACATAAAGAAGAGTTGCAACAGAGACAACAATGAGACGAGTAACTGGTCCAAACAATTTGTCCATTGTATTTATCTCTTTCTGGTTTAACGCAAGTTCCAATAAATATGTTTTTGTCTTTCATCATGGCAGGCTATAGTAGATGGAGCAATCATCGCTTTGCCCTGGTTGCCAAGTTGTTTACAATTTCTGCATGTAAATTTTAATGTCCTTTTTTGGCTCACATCTAATTAAGAGAAAGAAAATATACCATGAATCGAATATTTTTAACTTGACAACGTTGCCGCAGGCAGTCACGCCGAAATGTTATTCGATATTTGTGTTTGATATTTTTCAATGGCCGATTTGTTTGGATAGTTTGTATACATTTTCTGTGATTAATTGTGTGTTTCGTGGTTTTTTACCTTTAATTGGACTTTGAATATTGACTTTTATTAGTGATCACAGTGTATATATTAAATTTGTGCTTTTTAACAGATAATTTAAGGTAATGTTGACATGGTTATCTGTAAGAAAAAATCGTTATAAAAACCAAATAAATGACATTTTTAATTAGGTGTGTGTAATTATTGAACTAAACCCTAATATTTTATATTAATAGAAAACAAAAACAAGTACCTAACATTAAGGGCAAAAATAGCACAGCTATATAATTTGAATTTGGCGGGCAAACGATAAAGTCGACTCACGCGCCATCTGCGT
The DNA here is from genome assembly GCA_014170235.1 of Listronotus bonariensis. Taxonomy (NCBI): domain Eukaryota; kingdom Metazoa; phylum Arthropoda; class Insecta; order Coleoptera; family Curculionidae; genus Listronotus; species Listronotus bonariensis. Next base: position 13,091 of record JACEGR010000752.1, read on the forward strand.
TTACCTTCCTTGAAGACAGACAAGGAAGGCCCAGCAGCTATCTCTCTCTCGGATAATTTATTTACATTTAGTTGCTCGTCTCATTGTTGTCTCTGGTTGCAACTTCAAACTAAAAACCTGATTTTGGCAATCTAACGGAAGATGTTCAGACGTAATGCTCACACTATTATTAGGTAGTAAGAATTTACTAGCAATAAGAATAATATTTAGTTTTATGTTTTTAATCATAATAAAATAAAAATACCCTTAAAATTTTGTACAAACTATGTTGTTTTATTTAAGATTTCAAAAAGAATGTGATTGGTTAACTGCACTGGGTGTCGGCAGTTAAAAGTCGATCTTGGGTCTAAAGGATTTGGCCAACAGTGATATTAGTGTAAAATTTGTAGGGAGTGTATTGGGATCTAAAAGGTAGGAACCACGATAAACAGTTTTTTACAAAATTTTTGTGTGTGAGTCAAAAATTTAAGGTTTGTCTGTAAAAACAAATAGCGTGGACTTTTTTACAGTTTTTTAAGCAAAAATGCAGCTGCCACCTCGTACTTTCAACAACTGAAGTTTTTACAGATAAGACTTAGTTTAAAATGGTCTTCGCTGTCTTTACCACCTCGGCCAGGAAATGTTATAATTTAAATTATCTTAATAGACTAGGTCGCATGGGCGCCAATGTGTCATAAATTATTCTTAAAGATTTTTATTGAATTTTTTCATGTTCAGAATAAAATGTTGATTACGGCGATCCATGATGCCAGCTCGAATTTTGGTAGAAATTTTTTAAACGATAAATTGTTTTTTTGCATCAAAACAAAAATTATTTAATTTTTTGACTATTTTTCAACCAAAAGCGCCTCTTAATTTTTAATTTTATAAAATTAATATTTAACGTATTAAGTTATAATCATTTAAACAATTAAAAATGAGTGTCGTCCATGAGGGATTAAGGTTAATATTTTTAAATAAAAAAATAGTACGCTACTGCATTTTTCAAAAGAAAAAAATAATAATAATAACTTCTCATTAGATTTGAAATAAATTTAACCTTTTGACATTTTTTTATTTAATGTACGGTTTTTGCGTAAATAAATAAAAACTAATTCTTGGTATGGTCATTTCGTATCGATACGATCAAATTCTTCACTAAAAAAATAACCTTTTTTTATTTTTAAATTCTACTTAAAAACATAAAAACCTTTATATACAAATTTATCCTAAATGTCTTAGTTTTCGAACTACAGCGTGTTCAAATTTTTTAAAATTTTTAACATCCTGTAGTTCGAAAACTAAGACGTTTAGGACATTGTTTATAAAAAGTTTTTTTAATATTTTTTAATGAAGAATTAGCCCTAAAAGTTTTTCGGATTAGTTGTGAAACACCCTGTATAATGTTTGACAACATGAAAAATTTCACATGATGTATTTTTTCATGGAATCTTCAAACTTTATGTGACAATTGTATAGTAAGCGAGTTGACAAATTTAAATTCCCAGATATGTTTATTAAATTTCTTAACAAAGTGTATTTTCATGTTTTTAATTCCCTAAAATCTTTGTTCTTTTCCTGTATAGATATGGTGACCATATTTAAAACTAAATTAAGCGACTTGGCAACGTTGCATTTGCAAATTTAGAACATAATGACATTTCATAATCAAGTTTTGCTTCTTGTTCTTGCAGATAATATTCTATTTTTTAAAGAATTTTTATGAATTATGGCATGGATGTAATATAATATATATGTAATAGGAAAATAGCTAGTCTACAACTAGTGTTAAGCGTTTAAGTGGTTGTCATCATAGATTTCGTTAAAGATTCAGCAATGAAGCAAACCCGTGCGAAGTCAGTTTTGGTTTATCTGCAGTTCAAGTCTAAATAATGAAGAACTTACGCTTTATGGCTATATATAAAGTTTCTCAAAACACTGACTATTATCCTGCTTTGTGATATTTGGGTTGTCAGACAATAATGCCTAATATTTTCCGTGAAATTTAATAACTAATCAGCAGAGGCGCATTTACATATTTGCCGCCCGTAGGCTATTTTATTTTCGTCGCCCCTTTCTTCTTCGTTTTTCCTTCAGAAATATTTTTGAAGAGCAAAAAAAAGTCCTCACTTCCATTTCTTTCAATTCTGGGTACAAAATTGAATTCGAAATCCACCAAAATTATTCATTACACATAATCTGCCGCCCCCTAAAGAACGTCTGCCGCCCCCTAAAAGATGCCACCATAGGCTTCAGCCTACTCAGCCTTTTGGTAAATGCGCCACTGCTAATCAGGTAATTTATGTAAATATTCTTCGCCAAGTTAAATCTAGATACCCATTTTTTATCAGCTGTTTGACCGAATTGCAACACTGAAGGAGCACAGTTTTGAATTCCAACAATTCCAACAGCAGCTAGATCGGCCAAGGTTACCACGACAACTACCTTAGCCGCGACCAGGGCCGCCTAGAGTTGTGCCGGGCCCCAGTACAAGTAAAAGTGACGAGGCCCCTTAATTAAATGTAATTTAAAAATGTGACTAAGAAAAAAATTAGAAGTAAAAAAAAGGTACTCAATATTTTTTCAAAACTAATATTGTTTTCCTTACTTTTCTAAATTACACTTAAAAAAGTTAAAGAGCAAAAGAAACGAAAAAAAAATAAAAATAAAAAAGGTCCTTACTCCATTCCTTAATTTATATATCACCCAGCGCGGGCCCCCTATTCAGTCCGGGCCTCGGTAATTTGTACCGCCTTCAACCCCTTTCGTCGGGCCTGGCCGCGACACTTTAGGGTAGTTGTCGTGGTAACCTTGGAATACCCCAGGCCAATCTGGGAGCTGTTTACATGGAGACCATATCTATACAGGGAAAGCGCAAAGACTTTTGGGGATTAAAAACAAGAAAATACACTTTTTAAGAAATTTTAATATCTAGAAACTTAAAATTGTCAAATCCCTTACTTTACAATTTTATTGTTACCAAAGGTTTATGGATTCTATAAAAAAATACCTCATGTCAAATTTTTCAGATTGTAATACATTATTTAAATTTTAAAGTTGGGCCTTATTGTTCATTTTTAATCATTTAAATGATTAAAACTTGATAAATATTTAGGTTCATATAGTTGGGCACCCTGTATTTTACGAAAATAAGACTCTTATCCTTAAGGGAAAAATCTAAATTGGCAAAAAGGAGACTTAATTTTATTTATCAAAAGAAAGACCTATTTATGTCAGATCTAATAAAAGGAAACAGAAGCCACGATAACCGAACGTTTTGATTAGATTAAACTTTGTTTTAGATTAATAAGATATTGCAAAAAAGCTTTTTCAGAGCAAAGCTTTTTTAAATTAAAAAAATATATATTTGTATATTGTATACCGGGTGATACATCGCCGGGCGGGACATAGGAAATCCCATGTAATTTTTAATTGGGTCAATTATTGGATCCCCTAATTATTTTGGAGAAAAATCTAGATTTTTTTGATTAACCCTTTTGCTAGTTAGATGCTAATATATTTTTAAAAGTGTTACATTATAATTGCCTCATATTTATGAACAACAATAAAATACCAGTTAGCGTGATATAACGTTGTCATTTTGAAATTTAGTGCTTTATTATTATCAAAAATCGTATAGGATAAGATTAAAGTTGTATGAATCTTTTCGCTCTACGATTTTTTGATAATAATAAAGCACTAAATTTCAAAATGACAACGTTATGTCACGCTAACTGGTATTTTTTTGTTGTTTATAAATATGAGGCGATAATAATGTAACAGTTTTTAAGAATATATTAATATCTAACTAGCAAACGGGTTAACCGAAAAGTTTTTACCATGAACGTAGATTTGCATGCTCTTCAATAAACTTCAATAGAATTTTTCTCTAAAATAATTAGGGGAGCCAATAGTTGACCCCATTAAAAATTACATGGGATTTCCTATGTCCCGCCCGGCGATGCATCACCCAGTATAGTTTATTTGTTTCCTGGGAATATAAATTTAAACAAAATTCTATTTGGCTTTTTCTAGAATAAAGATAGTTAATAAATATTTGAAGAAAACTTTTTTATATATTATAAAGAGCTATTGTGCTCTTGCAATATTATTATAAAAATTGGATTAAAAAAAGTTAATAATAAATGTAATTATGTAATATAAGATAGTTACTTTTATTTGGGCTATATAAAGAATTAAAAGTTAAAAAAAAAACCATAATTAGAAAAGATTGCAATTCCTTAACATAGGTTTAAAGGCTTTAGGTTAAAATTATTTTATAATATTGTGACGTTGAAAAATTTTGGAATTACATATATGGCCACTTTACGTCACTGGGCAATGTACCATATGGAACTATCTTCTTGGGACCATGAGACCGGTGGACCATCAAAACTAACTTTGCATTTTTTAAAAACCCAACTTAACTTATTTGACTTAACTAAATTTAGTACGGGCATATCCCTAGGGATAGCCCGTACGGGGCTTAACTAAAACTTTAACTTTATGCTTGACTTTACTAACTACCTCTTCTCTGATAAACAATCCCCTTTAATTTCTTTCTCTCTTCTTTAAATATCAAATTTACCAGTGTTTGTTTTGCATTTCTAGGCGACTCAGCTTGTTTAATGTTTTTGTTTTATTATTATAAGAGTAACCTAGAAAATTGTTTGATTTATACTTTTTAAACCTTGACACCTGACGTATTGTTTTATGTCCCAAATTTCCCAATGTTAAGTAACCCAATTAAAATTTAAATTTCCCAAAAATGTATATTTTTAAAATTCCCAAATTGTATACTTTTTATACTAGGTGTTCACAGTATTCTAATCATAAAATAAGTTCTTAACAAAACTTTTTAATTAAACGTAAACTAATCCCTTGGACGTGCCTTAAAAATGTGGAGAACTTTTTTAATTTAAAAACTTTTTATTAAAAATGACTGATGCTCTGAATCATAATCATTAAGGTAATTTTTAATAAAAAGTTTTTACATTTTTAAAAAAGGTTTCCACAGTTTTTAGGCGCTTCTAAGGGGTCAGTTCACGTTTGGCAGCTTCGTTAAGAACTTATTTTATAATTAGATTATAATAAAATAATTTTGATCGAAAGCTCTAAAACCTATGTTTAGGAGTTGCATCCTTTTCTGAGTAGGTTTTATTTTTACTTTTAATTATTTATGTAATTTAAATGAAAGGAAATATTTTATATTAAATAATTCATTGTTAATTTATTTCTTTTGAAGTAATCTTAATTTTTATTATATTATTGCAAGAGTACAGTTACTCTTCATAATATATAATAAGTTTAAGTTTTCCTAAAACACATATTAAATTTTTTTTTCGGAGAAAAACAAAAAATTTTGTTTAATGGTTATGATCCCTAAGGGTGTATCTTTTACCGGCCAATTAATTTTACAAAAGTAGTGTCAAAGTCAGACAAGCAGTCATTTTTAAAAGTTTTCCACTTTTTTAAAGCGCGTCAAAGGAATCAGTTTACGTCTGGCAGGCTTGTTAAGAAAATATTATTTTGTTTAAATTTTAATAAACTATCGACCTATTTTTGTTTCAAATTTTTCTGTTTGTTACAAGGATTTTAGATATTTTACTAAAAATAATAATATTAAAATTTTATTGTCTTTTACAGTTTTCCTAGTAAATGAAGTGTTGCTAGTCGAAGGAATCCCCAGCTTTCGCATAGTACCATGTGGTCATTACTGAGAGTGCAGTGTTGTCAAGTCCGCGTATTTCCCTTTTCGTGCTCATTTCAATACCCCGTCATCCTAAAATAAGTACGGCAAACTAACGATTATAAGAGATAACTTTATAAGAACATATGTTCTAAACGTCTTACATTTGAAACTCAAGGTGTTAAAATTAAAAATAAAATCTTCTAAAAAATTTGGGTGACGTCCGTTATGCACCAAAGGACATTTTTTGACGTAAAATAAATTTTTATTAGTGTTGTCCGTAAGATATTTACGGTAAATACTTTCTGGGATAAAAAGTGATACGCTATTACATTTTTTCTAAAATAAAAATACTTTTTAAAGTTCTTGTTTAGTTTTAAACAGATTTGATCTCTTAATTTTTGTCGGTAGAGTTACTGGACACCCTGTATAACTTTTATTTTTTTTTATTGTATTACCAAATTATTTTTTCTTATAAATATTAATATAATGTGTTATAAATTTAATTAAATCTCTGTACCTAATATTTATTTTACCCTTATATAAACCTTGTTATTTGTTACATATGCAAAGAGCAAAGTAACAATTGATCATTATATTGGGTTTAAATGTTTGTCTAATGATATCGGATTGCAAATTAATTTTATTTTTGTATTATTCTCCTTAAACTACTAATTAATTCAGCTGTTTATTAAATTACCCAACAACCGATCATTAAATTTCAGTTACATTTTTTGTTTATGCCTGCAAAGAATTATTTATTAATTTAAATTACATCATACTAAATTAGCTTAGCTGCTTAATAAAGTAATTAACCACCGATCATATAATTAAGTTACACTTTTTGTTTGGGCCTGAAAGGGACTTTATTTATCCAATTAAGCTACATAACCAGGGTCAGATTGGGGACCATTTGGCCCAAAGGGCAAAAGTTCAAAATGGCCCCCAGGTACAATTTTTATATACAATAAATCAAAGTAAGTCAGTAAGTGTTATTAATACTAGTGTAATAAAATTGTTTTTGTCATTAAGTTCTTATTTGTTGTAAACTTATGTGACCAGCAAAAAAAACTACATAATGATCAATCCGATATATTACGTGCACATTAGGAAAAAAACTTTATTTTAAAAATCGTTACTTGTATATTTATACCTATATTAATGCTCTGTACAAAAAAATGTGTATCAAATTATTGAATTTTAAAACAATTCTAATATTTTTTTACAATTCGCCCCTGTTACCACCTGTATCAAAGCTCATATTTAAAGTGTTTGCAAAGTATTTGCCCTCCAAAGCTTTAACACATAGATTTGGGGAGCGCTAAACAAACAAAACGCGAAAATCTTAAAAAAGTAGTATTTGTTGTATTAAAAAAATGACTGCAAGAATAAACAAAACATTTCATTGCAAAGAATATTTTAATATTTTTCGGGCTTTTCAAATGTTTTTAGTATTTAATTTGTTCTATTTTATACAGCAGAGGGAAATAAGCAGACCTTTTAAACCCATTTTTTTTATTACTTATGATTTACTTCTTACTTTACCTCTGTGAGCAGGGGCGGCCCGAGGGGTGAGCCGGTGACGCGACCGCCTCAGGCTGCATGTTTACAGGGGCGGCAAAATGATCGTGTATGTTTTTGTGTTTTTTTGTCTTCAAAAATATTTTTGAAGGGAGAAGACCAATGGGGCCAATTAAGTGTATAGAAGAAAAAGAAATAAAATAATGCAATAAATTGAGGTGGGAACCTCTTTTTAAAAAGCTTGAACCTCAAATTTTATTTCCTTTTAGGGTGGCAAAATTGTAGCCGCCTCAGGCGGCACTTTCCTCGGGCCGGCCCTGTTCGTGAGTGGCCCTCCTCGTGGCTACAGTCCGACACTGTGCATCACAGTGAGATGGTTTAGCTGCTTTAATTTCTTACATAACATTTATATATAAAATAGGTTTTAATTTTTGTTTGTACCTAAAACGGAATTTTATAAATTTGCTTACTCATACTGACGCTAGGTCAGCTGTTTGAATTATCTTAACATACCTATCTAAAGTTTTATATTGTTGCTAGGAACACAACACTACTGTAATGCACTCAACATAAACAAAAATAATTATAACAATTTAGAAGTTTTACAAAACAGACTTTAAAAAATTGTTTGGAGTTTTACAGAAAAAAATCTTACACAACATGTAAGATACAATAAAATACTAAATAAAACATTAAAATTAAATCAACAATATACAGGGTGTTTCCTAATTGCGGGAAGAAACATTAATGGCAAATTCTCGAGCCAATTTTATAAAAAAAGTTCAATTAAACATGGGTCCTTAAATTTTTTATTCTTAAAATACAGTGTTACATTAAATCGTTTTAATATGGCCCAGGGAGTTTGTTAAAGCATTTTAGATACATCCTGTATAATAGTAGGGGGTCAAAGAGAGGAATTTCGGAATTAATTAAAGCGCGGCAGATTATTATACAGTAGAATACCTGGTACCCAGTTAAGTACCTCCACCAAATATGATCCCCGTATATAAGGCCGCTTGTCAAGAATAAAGGATTAGTAAAAAAATATTTATCAGAAATTTAAGCTTTTCAGAATAAAATAGGGTGAGGTAAAAAGTGTAGGTAAATTCTACTAATCTGACAATTTGAGAGTGACGTGAATAAAGCGGAGGGCTACAAAGGTGTAAAAAACGTCTACTTGACATTATTTTAAAGGAAATAATTTAAGGATAAAAAATATATATAATCTGACGATTTCCACAAGCCGAAATAACAACTCTTCTCTTTTCTCATATATTTAAAAATCGCTTCTTTAAGCAATGAAAGTATACATTATATAACAATGTTTTCTTCTTATCATCTAAAGCCGCGTCCACACTAGTAAAAATTTACGTTGTGTGCGCCATGCAGCAGAAATTTATATGTGCGTTTCAAATTTTTGCAGGTGTGGACGAGTTCGCCGCATAGAAACACACGCAAAAATTTTCGCGACATTCAACGCACGCGATCCGTCGGTTGTCGTTTTTTTTTCAACATCAAAGAGATTTGCGCCGCAATATTGTTTTAGTATGGACGTATTTACGTTAACGCAATGATTTTGACAAATGTTATTATTATGACTTGCTGTTTAGAAATTATAGAAGTTAACTGATATCCATTTTTCTAATTTGTTCTAAACCAACCATTCTGTGACTATGTCTGATGCAATGTTAATGATGAAAAGAAAATGCGCTACTTTTATCGTCTTGCAAAATCTTATCAAAAAAAATGGAGGAAAATAATAGAAAAAAAGACGATATTGGATTAAACATTTGTATCAAAATAAAAAACAATTTGATGGCGTAAAGTTATTATATCAGCTATCCTTGGATGAAAGTACTGGGCATTTCAAAATTTTTTTGCGTATGTCTACAAATGACTTTGAGATTTTAATAAATAAGATTGGACCAAAAATTATCAAAAAGGACACCAAGCTTAGAGAAGCCATATCCGTGAAGGAAAGGTTAGCTGTCACATTACGTTTTATGGCTACTGGAGATTCATATACAAGCCTTCAATATCTTTTAAAAATATCCAAACAAAGCATATCATTGATAGTTCCAGAAGTATGCAGTGCTTTAATTGACGTTCTAAAAGATTATGTAAAGGTAATGTGGTAATAAAACTTAATTTTTATTTTTTAAAATTTATTATCTTTCAAAAACAACAACTGTAAGGCGAAAACTTTAATAAAAACTGAATTTTCATTCGAAATAATACGTATAACACATTTTGCGATTTCTTCCCAAGCATCATTCTTTTTGTTTCTATGAAAATGCCACTTATCTCTTGGATCCCATAAAAGTCTTTGTTTTTGATATTCTTGTATCAGAAGAAGAACATCCTCTTTATTTAAATTTATCTTTTACAAAATATAAAATACTTGGCAAAAAAATATAAACAAATCCAGAATAACAAAATAGTATGCAACGCATAAGATCACACACGTTTTGAGCACGAACGCACGACACACAACGTAAAATTGAACGTGGGTAGAACGTGAAATTTACGCCGCAAATATTTGCGCCGAATTCTAGATTCAACATACAACACATTTATTTACTAATGTGGACGCGGCTTAAGATTAGCAACTCAATCGGTCTCTATGACATTTAAGGAAATCCTCATTTAGCATTGTGGGCAGGGCCAGATTTAAGGGAGGCAGGAGGAGCATGTGCCCCGGGGCCCACACAATAATAAAATGGTACATATTTTATAGATGAGGCCCTCTTTTTGTGCTCTTTAATTTTTTGTGGGTAAAAAAATCCATGACTTACATTTATATAGCTCTTTATTTGAAGGAGCCCCAAAGGCTCATTGCCCCAGGGGCCCCTACACCTTTAAATCCCGCCCTAATCCTGGGCTCTCCTACTATTTTTTTATATTTTTAATAGTAGAATATACCCTTTAATTTTCTTAACAACATTCTGAAACCTCCTGTAATTAAATCAAACACCCTTATCAAAATCGATATGACATGATCAGTAACATCACACAAAAAGGCGTCGACCAAGAAACCGAGTGTCATTCAACGCTAGCGTTTTGTACGCGGACCCTCATCAACCGCTTAATATACCACTTACTTCTAAGCTCTGTCGACACTAAACTATTAAGTTTCGATAAAGTTTTCCAAGTAACTCTCCAAGTTTTGACACTTCGGAGACTAAGCGAGCAGAAAAACCAGCGAAAGCTCAAAAGTGGGGCAATAAAAAACGACAATGTTAAAGTTATTGAAAAGGATGTAAGGGTGAAATTAATTAGGCGGAAAAAAGGCCAATACATGTTTTTTCTTTTATCCTAAATACATTTTGTGATGGCCTTAGAGCGCCAGATTTCCCCTTCTCCTTTGTACATAAAATTCAGGTAGTAAATATATTTTAGCGTAAAAATGATATCAATACGTGCGTTGTTATCTATATTTGTGTGTAAAATAAACGGGTTTTGTGCTGGGAAATATAGACTTTTATTTAGTAATCAGATATTACACAAACACTACATATTTAATAAAAATAATTGTATTTTTATTTTTTTTATAATTGCTCTTATATATTTCGACAATAAAAAAATTATAATGCCAAGCAAAATTAAAGCTAGTCAAGAGGCCGGCAGGCTACGATAAGGAAACGACCAGACTGAAGAGCGCGCGAGTGACAAGCGATGCACATGGCTACACCGACACTCAGCGGGCGGGCGAAAGTTAACAGACAGCATTCGCACTGCGAAAAATTGCTTGCTCGCTTGTAGCTCGCCCGCTCTTCAGTCTGACCGTTCCAGGGACTTTTTGGTTCGAAACGTCGCACATTTAAATTTGATATATTGTTGGATTTACAATTAAAATACGGGTTTAATTTAGTTTAAAACCAAATACTTCCGCCTATTTAAAAAACAAAGTTAATGATGGTGGCTTAAAGACGAAACGTCGGATCTTAAATTTTGTGACATCATTTTATAGAACAGAAAAAGTGTCGATAGCAATGTGTCAATTGTTTAAAAATACGTTTTCAAATAAACTGAGAAGAAAAAAACTGTTTTGCAAAATTTTGTTCTTTTCGAAAAATTCCAGAACGGCTGCAAATTTTTAAATTTTTAAAACGGAATATTGTTAAGCATAAGAATGCGCAACTTTGCCCCAAATTAAACAATCCTGTGTGGCCACTGTTCGTGTAGCAAGTGGTATAAATAACTTGATGTATTGGACCAAAAGCCTAGATAAAATTGCTGTGTTAATGCTCACTGGTTAGAGCTAATCCATAGGCGCAATTTGGGGAGGGGACTAGGAGGGGCTTAGCTCCCCCAAAAAGAAATTAGATAAAATTAGCCCCCAAAAATTCCCAGTATCCAAGCCGAAACTTATGTGACTAAAACCTAAAAGCGATAAGAGAAAGCGATTTTTATGTCAATAGTGCCACTTTTACCTAACTGTAAGTCATTTTTGTGGCAGTAATGACAAATAAATCCCTTTATCTTTTCTAATTTTTTTGCAAAGTCTCGAAGGTTACCTCATACCTTTCGGGACTACCAACACTCCAGCCCCCTAAAAACCGAAGCAAATTGTGCCTATGAGCTAATCCCTGCATAGTAAAGGCTGTACCGTGCCTGCATAGAACAGGCAGTAGTGTCAAAGCCTACCTAATTAATGTAGCATTTATCTACCTATCCTGTTAAAATACCCTGGCAGATAAGGGGTACAAGGATCACCATACCTTTCGGATTGGTCGAATTACATGGAGAGTATATTTTTTGTTTCCTTTACGAGCTGATGGATTCTCCACCCTTCATGTAACATACAACATACGTACATCCAATCCTGTAAGTCTTACCGTTCCCGAGATCCTAATGGAGCCCCTCGAATTCGTAACACCCTGTATATCTTTAAAAATTTAAAACATTCGGTGTATTACTTAAAAATAGATGCATAACTTGCATTTTTCTTAGGTAGTTACACTAGTTCTGTTGTTGTTGTTTTAAGAGCATTTTATTTAAAAGATCACTTTAAAGAGGAAGATTAATTTATTTATTTATTTTTATTTTATTAATACATTTTTAAAATTAAGAGAAAGCGGTTAGTATAGATGGGTCCACATTTAATTCATTCTGATAGAAATACCGCAAAGTACACAAAAAATCATAAAGTAAATAAACCCTTTTGTGGACAATGATTTATTGCAGTAAAAATATTCAACTCGACGAGTTTCTAGTTCCACGCCACGTGCCACCGGTTTTATGGCAAGACAGAGGCGAAATAAGAGGATGTTTTTAAGTACGTGAAATGTGTTTTAGCAGTGTTTTTTTATTTATCTAAAAAATAGGAAATCAGGCTCTGTCAGCGCTATGTGCCTTCGAAAAGGTTTGTTTACTTTATCATTTTTTGTGTACTTGGCGGTATTGCATTTTAGAATTAAATCAATGTGGACCCATCTAGAACACCTTATGCATAACTCTTATAAACGAAGCGAAATTTAAAGCGCTTTTCCCACCACTCACGTTTTTATAGCCGATGATCTTTATGATATTTTTAGCATTATTTCTTCATATAATTATCAGGGTGACGCTAAAGAGTTTATTTTTCATTTGTCATATTTTTTCTATAATAAATAATATACAGGGTGATAGAGTAAGCCAAAATATTGTAAGTACTTTTATAAAAAAATTTCATTGCGCTTTGTTAGAGAGATATTGGCCCTTAATGTTATGAATTGGAGAAATTATATTTCAATAATAAGTTTGGAAATGTTGCCACAGTGCCAATGATGTTTGGGCAACTAAATAATCTTAAGCGGGGCTTTCCACTTATGCAACTACGTACATGCGTCGGTTGAACGACAGTGGCCCGTCGACGCAAAGGGAGAGGCATGCTGAAAATAGTTGCATACGACGCAGTTGCAAGTAAACGCAAGTTGTACGATCTGGTAGCGAGAGACACGTGCGTCTATCTGCCTTTTTAACGTTTTTTGTTAAAATTGTCAATACAGATTGGGTTTATTTTAAATCATTATCGTTTTGGCAATTTTAAAATTTAATATATTGTATGTGTTATAAGTAACATGGAGTGGTCTAATGAAAAATGTATTGCATTTGTCGAGGATTACCGGAGTTTAACTTGCTTTTAAAAGGCATTCGATAATAGTAATTCAAATCATCGGCGACACCCGCGTAAGATTTTTAAACAGCGAGTTCTGTGTCAGTCTTTTTTCTTCTACAATACTTAAAGTTACATTTCTCCTTTGTAGAAAAGGGTTTACCCAGAATGAAGGCTTTTTTCGTTTTCTTTTTCCACCTCAACATCATTAACAATAATTGCTACTGCAGCAGCAATTGCGACAATTTCTATTTCATTCGATATTGGTAAAAGACGAGCAGCACAACCAACATCAAATGTTTATACAAATGTGGACATAAAGAGAGGCAATATCTTTTGAAATGGAGGCATAAATGGAAACAGCATTTAGGCAAGACGCAAATGGCAAGCACATTTTTGCATGCGTTTGTTGTTCATGTTCCATGCGTAATTGCATGCGTAGTTGCATAAGTGGAAAGCCCGCTTTACGCTATTGTTTCTTTCCATAAATAACGGGAAGCTTAGTAGGTTGAAATTGTACAGGGTAAGACAATTCTTTTCAATGTATAAACACCGTTTTCAATGATTTTACCACATTTTTATAGTTCTAAAGAAAATACAAAATGCTGGTATGCCTGGATTTAAAATTCGATTTTATGAAAAACGGTTCCAAATATCGATTTAAATAAGGAATATCTTTTTGTTATGAAGGAATCAAACGGTCAAAGCAAAATGTCAAATTTGTCACCTGTGTCAAAAATTTATCCATAACATGAAAAAAAATCGTCTGCAGTAAAAGGATTAACGATTAACTGTAGTCGAGAGAGCACAGTGGTATTGTGAAAATAACAATTTGATACTGTTTGTTTTACTTCTGTTTATCGTCGTTTATTAATTGATTTTAAAAAATATTCTTATATTTAAGGGTTTATTTTAATAGTAGACTATGCTAACGTAGCTTGCAATTTTTAACATAGAATACCATTGACTTCAATAAATAAATGTTGACTGTGTAGTCCAAAAAAAAACTTTTCAAAATGTACCTTTTGGGCACAAATTAACCACACCATCCCTAAAAATTACTTTAGTTAGTTTAAGATAAATCTAAAATTACCCTGTTTATAAAAAAATACTTAATCAGTAGAATTTGCTAGTAATTATCTGAATGTTGGTAGCCCATTACTGAACCTTAGTCAAAAGGTGTGCGGGTAATCAATAATTGCCCTTCTCCAATTCCCAAAGTGTCGAAACTTGGTAAATTATTTGGAAAACTTTATCAGGACTTAACAGTTTAATGTCAACAAAGATTAGAGGTAACTGGAAACTGCTTGCCCAATAAGGGTGTGTGTTCGTTGCTAATAATGATTGGCAGATAATTTGCTTAGACAAGGGACTTTTCTGTGATTTTGATGATCGGATCGTTTAAAAAGACATGTAACAGGTAACACAAAGTTCGAAACGATGTGAGGTAATAGTAAAGGGTCTTTCAATAAGAGTGATAGTTTTTTAAATAGAGATTTCTCGGCTTCTCACTCGGCTCAACACTGCCGATGAGCCGAATGTTATTATTGATTTTAAAGTTACTGAATAGGCAGAGAGTATAAAAAAAATAGTTATTAAAAATAAATTCTTTACTAAAGCAATATACTATTATATGTAGTAAGATAGAAGTAAGATAAAATACAACTTCTTTTATATTTCTTTAATTATTTGTTAGTCCCTTAAAATAGTATTTTTGCACCTGTAATTTATCAAAATAGGCCATTAAAATGGCTTATAAAATAGCTGTTTAAAGAAAAGATTTTGTTTTTATTTTAGGTGCTTTTATATGGAGCACGTAAAAATAAAATAGGTCGTTAAGTTTTTATTACTCCAAATATAAAAGTTTTGGTTTTATTTTCAACTTAATTTATGGAAAAAACGTGTAATTGGAAAGATATATGCTTTATAAAAGAGAGAATTTCATAAAGTTTAGGGTTTGGTAAAATATTGTTTTACTATACTTGAAGTCGACGGTTAGTTAAAAAAATATTATTAAGAGTATAATTTTACATTACATTTGTGTTTAATTACCAAATAAGTCAGGTGTTGCTACTTAGAAAATATATTAAAACAGAATAATGAAAGGTCATACAAAAAAACTTAATTAAGGCACATAACTCGGTATTTAGGCAGAATATTAATTCACTTTATTTTTTGATTATTATTTATTAAATGTAAATTTAATACAACTAAGCAGTTCTTACTTGTTTTGACCTACCCTGTATCTGTATGTCCCTTGCATTTAATAACTAACTACCGCTAATTTAGTTTTAAATAATGAAGAATAACATTTACTGGCAAAATACAAAAAAAGCTTTCAATTTGTTGCTGACTTATAAACAAAGATAAGGTAGGGCTGTTTGTCCAAAGCCAACATTTATTTAAAATGCCGGTATGAAAACCAAACCGCCGTCCTTAGTAAATGCAGCGTATAATCCCCTCCAAATCTTCTATGTACTCTCCCGCAATTTACCGCTGTAACGAGCGAGCTGATTTGAGTAGAACCAGATCAGGGATTTCCCCGGCCCACCTCTTCCGCCTTCCGTCGGACGACGACGCGAAGAACACACATCTCACTACGAATATTTACTATGCTTTTAATTCGCTATTGTCGACAAGCTGGTTTTGACACCTTTATGTAGCTACGAAGTAACGCAAGAAATAATAAGTTCATTCTTAAATGCTTGTAAAAGCATTTTTCGGCCTAAGCTTTTTTATCAACGGCTTTAAATGTTTATATTTGCTGTTAAGATGTTGGTTTTTATCAAAGTGTTCAATACTTTTCACTACATCTTTCCTCCCCCATAGAAGTGATGTTAACTGATTTTTTCTAAATCCTCCCCTGTTTGCCTTACGTGAATAATGGACGACTCCATTATTGATTTTCGGGATATACTTCTTGTCAATATTTTATATATCTCTTTGCGAATATCGTCTGGCCCTGGTATACTCCATAAATCGGCTTTGTAATACTTTTAAAGTTTCTTGAAAGCGAAAACTTTACGTCCTAAATTCGACCCTTTTAACATAAATGTCAACAAAACTCACCTGCTCTTATTCTAGATTTTTTCTTATGAATTTAAATCCATCACTTTTATGCTGCTGCTGGGGTGCAAGAAAGAAAAAAGAAAAAGTTTTTGGCATTAAATTTTCGATACAAATGGAAGTATTAGATCCTAAGTTACTGAAAGGCAAACTTTATAAAAAATATAGGGTTTTTCCTTTAATATCTTTACAATGTTCAAGAAAGGTTTGATTTTTAATCATAATTTGGGTAAAATTTTGTATTTTCTTGCGGAAGGTATAATATTTTAATATCTTTTCATCACTTGCTATAGTTTAGAGAGATTCATAATACCACTTTTAACAAGCCACAGAGCCAAACCCAGGCATTACCAGTATCTTGAAATTGTTAAGTTAACCAATGCCATTTTTTAGTCGTTTAAAGAGATATATTTCACATGGTGATAAATCCGGTCTATGGGGTGGATACAAAACAATCAGCAAATGCATTTGGAAGTTATCGTGCAATTTAATGGCCTTCCTAATTATTATAGTAAAAATTCTAGATTACGAGAAACATGGTCTTCATTTTCGACGGCTTTTTTAAACATTATTTTTTGCAGAAAAACAAAATTTTGCTTGTCTTGAGTTCTGGTTTAAAACCAATTTAATATGCAACACAAAATTCTTTACAAATATGATTTTAAGCATTTTTTGTCATACCAACGGATCCGATAGTAGAGGGCGCTGAGTGTAAAGCACTTTAGTGTATGTCCATACCTTAGCACGCAATCAATCGTGATATTTAGCAAATACTTAGTCAAAAGATGACATATTAGACTAAAAATCACGATTGATTGCGTGCTTAGGTATGTACATACAGTAAATTGCTTCACACTCTGCGCCCTCTACTATCGGATACGTTAGTCTGACAAAAAATGCTTAAAATCATATTTGTAAAGAATTTTGTGTTCTACAAATTTTATAATAAATATAAATGCAATTAATAGTAAAGGAAACAAGATATTCGCAAAAAACTGATTTTTTGACATTTCACCTGTCATATTTCGAGTTCCTTACACGATATCATAGGGGACTTTTAGGAGAGTATTTATTGTACCCAAATAAATGTATGTACAGATATTCCAGATATTCAGCTTATTCCGTGTGATTTCGAGATTGACCCTTTAATTTGGCTAAGATGACTGGGGTATTAGAAAGACAGTGAAAAAAGTTACATATTAAATTAAAAAAAAGAAAGAAAACAGAAATGTTATCCAAATTATGTTTTACATTGTCATCATAATAAAATTTTCTTATTTACTTTTGTGTTTAAAACCTTCAAAAATGTAAGCTTTTGATTAGAAAACAGTTTACGAGATGATTTAATATCATCAATGATTCAGCATCGACTTCCTAGGTCATTTGTAAGACTATAAAAGCGGAAGGTTAGTGGACCGTAAGAATACGATAAGATAATATCTGCGAAAGGTCCTTAATATAACAAGTATTAAATCAAATTGGCTCATTTTTGGTACTCGAATCCAAGCATTTAGCAGTAAAATTTAAAGAGCGAAGGATATGCAAATTTTTAATATAAAAGCTTTATGAACTTCTTCTCTAGCAAATTAACATTTTAAATATTTTTTTCTTTAAGAACAGGGTGTTTATTAAAAATTATAATAACACACAGGGTATTTCATTAAGGGTGGATTGGTAGCATATCCAGCGACTGATTAAGACTTGCGACGGCCCTAGGCTAACAACGAGAAATGCAGCCCCGCCATATGGTCATGACGTTTTGACAAACAAAAAAAAATATAAAAAAATGTCGCCACTTTTGTAAAAACTAATGAACGTCATAATATGTTCTTACCATAACATCCTTAAGAGCAAAAAAGATCCTCACTTCTCCAAACTACAAACTAACGTTAGACCATCTTCACCTACTTTTTTCTTACGGTTCTAATCCCCACCTTAATCAGGCCTCTGAGCATATCTCAGGATGTAATGGTCGTAGGATAATAAAAAAAAATCCTCTTGAGGTTCTTAACTATGAGAAACCGCTGGAAATTATTTTTAAGTTCCTAACTATACCGCTAGGGGCGTAACAGCTATAGTCGTGTATAAAAATACACTACTCAAAAAAATTATCGCATATGCTCGATATCTTTCATAAGCTTTAATACAAAAATGCTTTGATTTAAATGGCCAAATCTCTTTTAATAATTAAGTTATTAAGACAATTAAAAAAGAAAATGTTAAGAAAACGTGAAGCTATAACTTTATATTAACCCTTGTTAATTTACTGTTAACAATACATCCTACGGAGTGATAAAAAATATTGACAAAATGAATAATTTTTAATCGCCCTTTATAATGTGCTGTTAAAGGGAGAAATCTCATTTGTTAATAATTTATACCCTTACCCATTTCTGATATTTTATAATCACAAATTTGACTACTCCCTTTCAACAGCACATCATACAGGGCGATTCAAAATTAATCGAGCATATATGCGATAATTCTTTTGAGTAGTGTACATGTTTCTGAAAAATTATTCGGTATAAGTGAGAAAAAACTATCACCATCGGTGTTGCTATTAAAATTCTGCATCTTTTATAATTATTACTTTTCTTTGTAGGGCATAAAATGAGGGCTGTAGGAAAGGATACAATTTTACTGCTTAAAATGCTCATAATTTAAGTTTGCCATAAGAGAATTTAACGAACTGGGTTTTAGTAAAGAGGAACCATTACTGATTAAGAAAAAAGTCAAACCTGATTATATTGCCTTTTGTTGCATCCGCTTAAGAGCACGTTGCTTAACAAGTTTATAGTTTTTTATACAGGGTGTTCGAAAATTCCGTTCGTATATTTTAAGGGGTGATTCTACACAAAATATATGAAAAAAGTTTCTATGAACACATGTCCTAAACGTCTTAGCTTTTGAACTACAGGGTGTTAAAAATTTTTATAAAAAAATATGTTTTTTTATAATAACTTTAATACCAATTAAGATATTTTAAACAAATTTGGGGAAGGCCTCCTATGCACCAAAAGACATTTTTTGGCATACAAAAAAAATTACTAGTACCAGTATTTTTAAGAAAAAATGCTACGCCACTGCACTTCTAAAATAAAACTATTTTTTAAAATGCCTATATAGTTTGACACAAATTTGATTTCTTTACTTTTTTCATTTGATGCATGGTTTTCGCGTAAATAAATAAAACCATTTCTCGGCATGGTCAAATCCGTACCTAATTAAAGAATAAATATGGAAGGTAATTTTATATTATCCATACGAAAGGATCGTGCCGATAAATGATTTTTATTAATTTATTTTAGAAAAATGCAGTGACGTACAATTTTCCAAATATTTACCATAAACCCCTCATGAACGACACTGGTAAAAATTATTATTAGGTATTTTGGAAATTTTAAATGAAACACTCTGTATAACTTTTCACTATTAAAATAGTTTAAAAATTACCTTTTTAAAAATTTGTCATACTTTATATTTCTTCTTTGCCGTTTCTGAGATATTGCATATATTGTCTTGAAAAAAGTAATTATGTTTTACTTTAAACAATCTTATAATAACTTTTATTTTTATGGACTGCAATGACGGGAAACCATTTTTATTAATAATTAAATAACGCAAATAAGGGTAAAATAATCCCATTTTATAAGTATTTTAAATTATTTTGTTAATATTGTGCCCTAGAAACATTTTGATCTGGTTTTCTTAATACGTAATATTTTATGTAAAAAACAACCATTATTATTTTATATACAGGTAAGTAAAAGATGGCAATGAAAAACAAACCCAACCTAAATTTAACCATTTTAGCTACAAGCTGGCATTTGTTTTCCATGGTTATCTTTAATTTAGTAAAATATAAAACATAATGGTTGTTTGTTACAATAAATATTAACGTTTTAACAAAACCTGAATAAAAACTTTCAAAGGCAAAATATTAACAAAATAATTTAAAATACCATAAAATAAATTATTATTAAAAATGGTTTCCCGTCATTGCAACAAAAGTTATAACAAGATTGTTTAAAGTAAAACATAATTACTTTTTTATGGCCTACCATCTAACCAATATCAGTCATAAATGACAAAATATGCAATATCTCAGAAACGACTGAAAAAATATAAGTGTAACACATTTTTGAAACGGTAATTTTTAACCATTTTAATAGTAAAAAAATATAAAGGGTGTTCCATTTAAAATTTCCAAAAATAAATAAATAAGTCAAAAATGTGCCACTCTAGAAAAAAGTAAAATCATATCTGCAAACTGCATAAAAAGTTTCTGTAGAAATGTTTTTACAGAATTAAAAAATATTTAAAAATAAAAAAGTTATAAAGGATAAAAGAAAACGCAAGAAATTAAGAAACACGATCTAGCGAGTAAACGACGCAAGATAGCAAATTGCGGTTTTCACTAGTAAATTAACCTTAATATTTGAGCCTCGCAAATGGGGGTCAGTTTTTGTAATACATACAGAAACATTAGTTTTCTAATAAAAGCCTCGAATTTGGCCCACCCTGTACAAGTTCCTTAATACATGTAAAGTGGTAAATTTTGAGAGCCTCGTAAATGGCGGTCAGTTTTTGTAATACATACAGAAACATTAGTTTCCTAATAAAAGCCTCGAATTTGGCCCACCCTGTACATGTTCCTTAATACATGTAAAGTGGTAAATTTTTTCTCAATTTATTGATCAAGTAGTTTGCCTGACTACTTAAAAAATTAGCACTTGTAATATTTTTCATTTTACAGTTCAAATATTATTTATATATTAATATCAGAGATACATAAATCTATATAAACAAAAAATTATTAGTTTTGTAAAATGTCGCTCTTGGCAAGATTTTTGTTAAAAATATGACTTTTCTTTTTTATCCCGTTGAATAAAAATAGGAAAAACATTACACAAATTGAAATAGCCAACTTCTTCCAAAATAGTTTTTCTACAAAACAATAACAACCGTTTATTTTTATTTTTAGAGTTATATAGTCTAAATTATTACAAAATACCGATTTTTAGTAGGGAGTATAGTGATTTACTATAAAATATCGAAAGTTTGTAAAAATGACGTCATCAATTTTTTTAGTTTATTTTAGTTTTTATACAGCGAAGATTATATTATAAAATGTACTGAATCTACATACCTATTTATATGATTGTAATGGGGCCTTTTTTTATTTCTAATTATTTTAGGAAGTCCTCCCCTCTAATTGTGCTTATACTACCAAGTCAATTTCTAAAAATCTCCTAAGAGATTGGGAAATAGGGGAGGGAGGTTTAAACCAAATCTTACCAGAGGGGGGACGGGAAAAAAAATGAAAAAACATCTCTCGTAATTTGTGCATATCCAAGTTAAATTTAATAAGCAATAAAAAAATATTATTAACATTTCTTCTTTTTCTTTAAAACAGTCCCAAGCAGATAAGAGTTACACTATACAGTGTGTCCCAGAGTATGTGTTACAAGAGGACACATGGACCAAAAATTTTGGAATTTTTAAACGTCTTTTTGGGAAAACTGATCGCATGGTTCAAAACTAATAAATACAAAATTTTACTCTAATTGGTGTTATGGAGTTATAACTAAAAATATAAAAAATGACCAGAGGCCAAGTACTTTTATTTTAAAAAATAGAACAAAATTGTATAGGTAAATGTTGTAAAGAATTAAATTTTATGTCAAAATTTGAAGGTAAAGCACAAGAGTAAAAGAAAATGTTATTGTCAATTTTTTATATTACGCATTACAACTTAAATAATGGGCAAGTCGAATCAAAATTAAGGAAAAATAAATAATTTTTATAATTTTTTAAAAAGTTCCTACTTTAAGCCAAACATTTAAAAAACTGTTAATACATAATGTAAAAATTTGACAAAAATATTTTTTCTTTAATTCTGTAACTTTAAATTTTAACATAAAATTTAATTCTCTACAACATTTTCATATACAATTTTGTCGTATTTTTAAAAATAAAGGTAAGGTAGGGCATGGCTAGTTGAGCATAGAGGTAAGTTGGGCAATCAAAATATCTTAAAAACCATCGACCACACGCGAAAGCATCAAATAGCATAAAGAAGGGGTTGCGCGAGGGTAACTCATTGTGCGACCACTAGTGGGTACGATCGAGAAAAAGTATCCGTGCGCATTGTTTATTTTGTGATTAAAAAGTAAAATAATTGCAAGCCGGAAAATTTTATCTGTGATAGTTAAATGTATTCCGTTCTCAATCAGGTAAGTGTTAATCTTAAGTAAATTTATTGCAGTTTTATTATGTATAAAGATTTTTGATATAATGTTAACCGGTTTTTAAATATTTTTTTTTTTTTTTTAAATTCACGTTGGGGTTAATTGAGCTACAGTTGCCCAACTAACCCCACGGTTTTAAGTATAAAATGTCATATTTTTTTATTTTATAGGATACGGACTTATAACAGTAAAACTACTAAAGTCTCCTTAGGATTTAAAAGAGGCTGCAACCCGAACTTTGTACAAGCAACAAAGAAAACGAGCTGACCTATCTAACTTAAATTTTCTCTGAAAATAGTTCGACCAAAGGCTTGTCCAAGAAAAGGAGCCAAATTAAACAGAAGATAGAGAGAAGCTGCAATTTTAACAGATACAGAAGGCATTACAAGAGATCAAAATAAAACTGCTAAAAAGTTTAAAAAACGAAGATGAATTAATAAACATTAAATTCAATAGTTAAGCTAAGGTACGTTGGCTGCTTTATTAATAAGATTTGTTGTTTTGTCACTATAAGATTATAAATATAAAATGCAAATTGTCAAAATGTTTTTTATTGTAAACGGGTCTAACATTCAAGCCATGATTTGACTATACTTTCTAAGTGCTCCACTAGCTCCATACCCTTGCTCAACTTACCTCACCTATGGGGTACGTTGGGCATACTTGACTATCTACATTAAAATAGTCCTAAATTCGACTTATTAGAAATAAATTACTATGGACACTATTAATAAGGGATAAATTGCTAATCCATCAGTATCCATTATAAGCCATTAAGACTTATTTTTGAGGAGCTATAACCGATCAAGTGAAAAATTGCTCAACTAGCCCCGCCCTACCCTACTTTGCTCTTGGTCATTTTTTATATTTTTGGTTATAGATCGCCCAGTATATTACCAATCAGAGTAAAATTTTGTATTTATAAGTTTTGGCCCATGCGACCAGTTATCCCAAAAGGAGGTTTAAAGATTCCAAAATTTTTGGTCCATTTGTCCTCTTGCAATATCTATCCTGGACACACTGTATGAATCTTGCAAATGAAACTCCCTGCAAGTTATGCAAATTTGCAATAATTAAACTTTCTATGTTTCCTTAACAAGATGCATTTACTATGGTTAAACAATTATAAATTCATCATAGTATTAAACCATATAAAATTATGGAAAATAATTGTTCCGGTCTGACTAAATGTCATAAAATTCATGACCTAAGCTCAAGACTCTAACGAATTAATTATCTAAACTACAATTTAAACAGTGTGTCACGGTGGTTTAATTAGTTGAAGCATTGTGCCAGAATGACAAAGTTTGTTGGGTTGGAATTTCACCTGAGGCATCATCATACTTTCAAAATTACGCTGAGATTTTAATCTTTTTAGTAACGTACTCTAATTTACCAAACTAATTCAGAAAGTTTTATAAAACTCATTCTATTCTATTTTATAAACTTTAATTACATGCTGCAAGACTTCTTAGATAAACTGCTTCGCAAAAGTTAGAAAAGTCGTTAACTGTACCCCAATTGTATAATCTATTACTTAGCAGCCCTGTATTAGCCCATAAAGGTTAATACAGGGTGCTTTAAAAGTTGAGTCAAAAATTTAACAGACGATTTTTTGAGTAATTTTAAGACAACAAGTTCATATAAACATGAGTATGCAAATTATTCATTTTTAAGATATAGGGCAGGGTTTCTCAACCTGAGAGCATGTCAGTATTAATAGAGGAGTCCAAGCATATTATAAGAAAACACCAACAACATTATTTAGTTATAGTTATATATATATATATATATATATATATATATATATATATATATATATATATATATATATATATATATGTATATATATATATATATATATATATATATATATATATATATATATATATATATATATATATATATATATGCAATAAAAATTCACCTTTTAAAGTTTCGTACTGTAGTTAGAAAAAGAACCTTTTCGGCCCCAGATATTGAAGGTCATTTAATTTTTACCATCACCAAGTATACTGAAAGATCGTATAAAAGGATAATAAAACGTTAAACGCTTATCTTTACTTCTTAAGTGTTACTGCTAATTACCTATTTGAAGTACCTTAGATGGGATTATTTGACCCTAAACTTGTGTTATTAAGGACCTCAAGTGCCCTTTTGATATTATCTAATTCTATTCTTATCACACACTTTCATTTCTTCTTTATCCATCTATATTTAATTATGGAACTGCTGTTACTAAAAGCACAATATAACTAGCTTAAAGCTATAATAATATACCGGGTGACCACGTAGTTGCTATCCATTGCAACCATATAGTTTTTAAATTTAGGGACGTTATATTGTATCATTGGATGCAAATTTTGGATATAATAGTATCTGTGTATTACTTCCGGTTTAGCCGGAAGGGATATAAACTTTGATATTTTATATGGAACACACTGTATATTTTTAGAATTTAAATTCTAGAGGTCATTCCTGATATAAAACATTTAATATATCCACAAGTTAACTTTTTTGGTTTTAGAGAAAATGGCGTTTGAAAATGTCCAAACAACAGCACGTTATGCAATTTTATGGGAAAACAAATAAACATCGGAATAATTTAAAATGCTTAAAATAGTTGCTTTAAAAGACTCTACCTTTACTCTACTTTTAAGTATGATAACCCTGATAATTTTAATGAAACACCCTGTATATTTTTAAGCTATTTTCTGATATAAAACCTATATTATACCCATAACCTATCCTTTTTAGTTTTAGAGAAAACGGCGTTTGAAAAGGTCCAGATGACGACAAAATATCCATAAAACTCTCCATTGTGAGGTCATTTAGACCTTTCTAAACTCAGTTTTCTCTAAAACTAAAAAGTTAGGTTATGGGTATGACATAGGTTTTATATCAGGAATAGCTTAAAGAATTTAATTCTTGGGAAATATACAGGGTGTTTCTTTAAAATTATTAGGATTATCATACTTGAAAAGTTAAATTTAACGGCACCTCCGGTTAAACAGGAAGTAGTATTATAATGGTCTCTAAGGGTAGAGTCTTTTATAGGAACTATTTTAAGCATGTTCATTTGTTTTCCCATAAAACTGCATAATGTGCTGTAGCGTTTGGACATTTTCAAACGCCATTTTCTCCAAAACCAAAAGAGTCAAGTTATAAATATAAATTAAAGGTTTTATATCAGGAATGACTGTAGAACTCAAATTCTAAAAATATACAGGTAGTTTCATTTAAAATATCAAAGTTTATATCACTTCCGGTTAAACAACATAATGTCCCTAAATCTGTAAACTGTACGGTTGCACTAAAGAAAATAAATTGTTGGATAGTAATTTCGTTGTCAACTGGTATGCTAAAACAAATACAAAAACAAGGTATTTAACCTATTTTTTGATATATGTCATTTTGTTTATTTTGCAATATTTAAAATGGTTTTATCCTTAGACTAATTACAACACACAAGAGTTTATTTGATTTTTTTCCGAAATGACCTTTTGCCAACACTGTTTTTGAACTGGTAACAGCAGACCGGTAGTCATCAAATAGTTTCCTGTATTTGTGGCAAAATAAAAAGTCATATGACATGACAAGTGACCCCAAACTTATAATGATACGGTTTTTAAAAGATTTTGTGCAATTTTTTTGTTTTATAAGAAATTAAAAACTCAAATAATAGGAGAAAATGTTTTTCATTACACTGAAAATACATGGACGTCAACGTTGCACCGAAACATGCAATTTTTGTATTTCATAGTACCGTTTAGACAAGGCGGTACTGCCACCATGGACACTACTTCCTACTAATGCCTTTCTTCTGGGTTAAAAAAGAACTCTGTTTATTGCGATACTAAAAAATATTTCTTTATTAGCTTTTTGTTAACCAATAATGTTTTTAAAGTTTCAGTATAAGTTCAGTTAAAAAGAACTTTAACCCTACCCTACCCTAAAACAATGCACCCTTTTATATTTGTACTTTGACCTTTACAACTTTTATGTCTAAAATACCACAACTTGACTTTTAACCTTTGTAAAATATCTCAATCTCAGGATTGAATTGTCTTACCTCTTAACTTTTGGTTTTATTGTTTCATAAATATCTAGCCAACTACTAAATTGGAGTAGTCTACATAAATAAGTAGGTAATGAAAAAATATAGGTTAATAAATTTAAGTCGAAGAGGTTGCGACTTAATAAAACTTAAAAAGTGTTTTGTAAACGGTTCTTCTAATAAAACTATAAACTGTATTGCTCTGGCACTGATAAACATGGCCGATAAATGGTCACTAACCAATATGGCCGTATGTCGCGATTCCAATATACATGTTTATATAAATAAATTCTGTATATACATAATTAAATTACGGCTGCTGCCCTTTATTAATAAATTTTAAAATTGTGCTATAATCCTTTTGTGATCGTCCAAAAATTTTGTGTTTTTGTTAAATTTTAACACTGACTGGATATGGAAATTTCTACTAATAAGGCAACTATATTCATTTTTGTAATTGGTCACAGCCCTATTTGTGTTTTTTTCTTTTGTTTTTACAATTCTGATGAAGGCCTCATACCGGAGAGCCGAAACGTTAAAATTAAAATAGTATTTTATAAAAGAAAATTTTGTTTTATCTTGGCCTTTAATCCCAAGAATATTAAATAATTAAACTATATTGTGAACACCTAGTATATAAAAAGGTATACATTTTGGGAATTTTAAAAATATACATTTTTGGGAAATTTAAATATAATTGGGTTACTTAACATTGGGAAATTTGGTACATAAAACAATACGTGAAGTGTCAAGGTTTAAAAAGTATGAATCAAACAATTTTCTAGGTTACTCTTATAATAATAAAACAAAAACATTAAACAAGCGAGTAGCCTAGAAATGCAAAACAAATACTGAAAAATTTAATATTTAAAGAGAACAACATTTTAAGATTGATTGGTTTATCAGAGAAGAAAGAGTTAGTAAAGTCAAGTAAAAAGTTAAAGTTTGAGTTAAGCCGCGTACGGGCTATCCCTAGGGATATGCCCGTACTAAATTTAGTGAGTCAAATAAGTTAAGTTAGTTTTTAAAAAATGCAAAGTTAGTTGTGATGGTCCACCGGTCTCATGGTCCCAAGAAGATAGTTCCATATGGTACATTTGCCCCAGTGACGTCAAGTAAGCCCTATATGTATATTCCAAAATTTATAACGTCACAATATATATATATATATATATATATATATATATATATATATATATATATCATGCTTAAAAGAAGTCAAGTACCTGGGAATAGTCCTTGACCAGAGGTTTAATTGGAACTTACACTTAGAAAAGTCACAAGGACATTATGGTCATGCTGTAGGCTATTTGGAAAAAAGATGGGGAATTTAACCCAATTTGATCTATTTGCCATACATTACTGTCATAAAACCAATAACAACCTACGCCTCCCTAGTCTGGTGGCAAAAAACGGAAGAAATAACAACAGAAGGCAAGCAAAAAAGCTATAAAGTATTGCCTGTCAAGGTATTACAGGGGCGATGACAAAGTTTATCAACTAAGAATAGTTAATGCATTCTTTTGCCGCTCGTTGGAAAGAGGCTTTTAAACAGTGTCAACAAGGTCAAGCCACCGTGTACCTACCATGCGAAGCGAACGACTGCACAGTATAGAAAAGGATAACAGGCTTTGTTTTAGCCAGCAAGTCGTCGGAGGAAAGACGGGGTAGGAGGGGCCTGATCGGAGCCGCGTCGTCGAGTGCATTAACTATTCTTTTAGTTGATAAACTCTGGCGATGAGAACTACTCCAACCGCCGCGTCGCCATGGAGGCAATGTTGGACTTGCTCCCGTTCCACTTGAGCATAAGAAGGGAGACCCTGCGTACTCAGCAGGGTCTCGAGAGCTCGAGAGTTATACAGATACGTAAACTGTCGTCAGAAAACCTAATGGTCACCACAGAATAGTGAAAAGTATTCAAACTGAAGCTCTGACTAAACCCACAGACACAATCCCAGCGATGCGTGATTTTCGACGTCCTTTTGAAGAGGCAATACACAGCCAAGCCGCCAAACTATAAGGAATAAAAACAAAACCTTAATTTAGCTTGCTGCTCTGGGATCCAAGATGGATAAAGGGGAGTAGGGGCGGGAGTTTACGAACCAAGATGTAGACTAGCAAAGCCTCCAGGAAAATCTCCCACCATTTTTGGGCTAAAATATACGCTATCGATATCTGCGCAGCCAAATGCGACAAAAAGGCCTACAGGGAGCAAATATCTACATCCTATCGGACAGCCAGGCAGCCTTAAAGGCATTAGTTTCATGCTGGTTTGACTCAAGGCTTGCCTGGATAACTCGTAATCCCTATGCTGGTCACATTTTTTTCTGACCTTAAAAACCGACAAATATTGATGGTTTTCCTTAAAATATTTTAAGACTAAATGTGAAGGTGAGGGGCAAAACTGATCGGAATTTGTGCTTTAGCAGCAAAAATACAATATTCTTTTTGATTTTATTACATATGTTTTGTTCAATATCTATATAACTTTAGTATTTTTTATATTTACAACTAAAAAAATACAATAAAAAATCAATTTAATCATTTCTAAGAAATAAAATTTATTTTCCCAATCCAAAGCCCCAAACATCTTGTGGGAGCGTTATCAAGACAAACCAAAACAAAATCGAGTAAGAAAAATCCTGTGAGACACTTATAAAGGGAGTTTTAAGCTGACAATAATAAATTGTGGACTTTTATTTTGTCGCTTTTTTGCGTCAACAATGCAACATGGGAATTGTCAAGGGTGGAATTCAATTTAATAATAGTATATTACTAAGGTTTTTGTGTTATTTTATTTTTATTAACAATAGATAATAATAGGTTTTTATACTTTTATTAGGTAATAAAAAAAAGTTTGTTAATTTGATAAAACATGTCCTGTTACAATTTGTCAAAATAAAATAACTAAATTTAGCGTATTCACCTTAGCTTATAAAGTTTAAAAACCTCGGAACCCACGTACTAACAATAAAATTTAAAACAAACTATTGAATTGAACGGGTAATAATATTAAAAGGTTTGGGTATTCGCTAAAATCGTAGCTTTTAATTTTAAATATACAATATGGCTTATTAAGAGTCCAACAAACTGAACTTTGAAAATATATTATTCTATTATTTTTGACTTTATAAACCACATAAACATTGTTTGTAAAAAAGTACTTAAACATGTAACTTTCAATAAAATAATTCTTATTTCTTAGGATCAGTGTGAACTAAGAATTATAATTATTAGTGAGATAGTAATAAGTTTTATGCTAAGCACACACAACGCCCACTGATTTGGGTGGATTGCCAAGGTTATTACCTGCGCAAAGAAAAGTTACTTTTAATTGGCGAATAATTGTGTTTGTGCGCTTGGGTAAGAAGTATCACTCGTCGCCACCAAATGTTTACGCTCGGGCGACGAGCGGATTTTGGGCATAATTTATCAATGCATTGCCAGGGTTTTTCCGTCCGGAGTACAGGAAGCACGATAAGGGACGGTACCCAAACAGCAATAACTTTCCACTGGGCAATCCCCATATAAGTTAAGCACGGGTCTCACGATGCTTTATGTTCGCTCCACAGCTTAACAATTGTTTGGTAGTGTATCCCAGCTCTGCAGCAAGGTCAAGAAATAGTGGCGACGCATGCTTTACTTATATTGGGGATTGCTCAATGGAAAGTTTTTGCTGTTTGGGTAGGTAAGCCAGATTTGTATTTCGCCATGACTTTTAAATACGCATGTTCGGAAACACATTGATTTATTTACTGCATAAGACCATAAAAATCCAAAAATGCTTCTAACCACTGCGGATTTATGACAACGCCTCGTATGTTTTGTAATATAAAGTTATACTATAAAGTAATAACTTCCAATTTCTATTTTCAGATGCAGTTCTCTGGTTTGCCTCTTTCACCCCTCCATTCCTGTACAAAGTTCGCCCCTCTACCTGCCACGGGCGACTTGGTGTCGCGATGCATCGTCTAAGCGCAAGGCTGCGCCGCATCGGCGTCAAATTCCGCCTGTTTGAGCGGACGACGCGGGCGCCTTCGCGCGCCCAGTGATGTCCACGGCCAGGCGGTTAGTCCTGAGTTTGAGAGGGCGAAAACAGTCGCAGGTTGGTATCCTTCACCCTAAGTTTTATGTTTAGTACAAAACAAATAACTATATAATTTTAAAACTTTCTCCGTACCTTAACACTTGGAGACAAAGAGACATTTATGTCTACAAGTAGTGCTGTCAAGGAGAATTTGAATATGTGTCGGTAATTTCTAAAACATTTAATTTTAAAAACATACTGGTTTTCTCAATTTGGTTGCAACTGCAGGGTATCTTAAGTTATTAATAAAGATAGAACCATGTCAAGAACAAAAAATGCCGTAAACAAGAAAGTTTCCAAATAAAATATACACCTAAATAATAAATTCCCATTATTTTTTCTCATTATTTACTAGGTCTGCGAAATTAGCAATTTAAGACAACAGAAATATCCTTCAGAAATATCCTTCAAGACTCAAGACCCTCGCATTTTAAAATGTCTCAATTATTAATTCTTTATTAAATGTATACGTGGCCACGTATTTGCTATTAACTTAAAGAAACTGCTACTCTGCCTACCCCGAACAACAAACGGGCATATCCTGTGAAAGATACATTCAGTAGCTAAGGTAGGTGCGGCTAATAAGGCCCAGCTAGGGGAGATTTGAAATAAAATAAAAACCGTACATTTAATTTAACAAATTTTGTTATAAGTGAAATACTAATACTAATTACAAAAAAATAATAACTAAAAAATTTAAGATTTGACGCACATAAAAATAAAACATTTTTGAAAACCTTGCCAATAGGCCTTAACGTATGTCCTAAAAGTTTTGGCACACAATATTTATCGGTTTTTTTACTGAAGAAATTTATTTAAACACTAACTAGTTATCATAAATTACAACTCAATACTTAACTAAACTATATTATCGAATTATGTGGAGTGGCCTATTCTGCTCTACCAGACACAAATTTCTTCGAATGTCTCTCATGTGGTCCTGGACGGAATTCAGTTCAATTTATCTTAATTTCTTGTAAATTCGCACGTGGTCTTCCACTTTTTGGGAGATTCAGACATGGTATTCCCTGCTCGCACTCCGCTATTGTTCTTTAAATGGTTCTGCGTGAAATGTTTTCATTCTGGAATATTCGACAGATTTCAGCTTTGGGTATCCGCCCAACTAACTTGTAGATACTTTTTCTTATTTCTAATTTATACGACATCTTAAAGCGAAAACTTCAAAATAAATAAATTTCAACTGACAGTAAATAAAGTAAATAAACTTTTGTTTTTAAAGGCAACTTGATATTATTTTGTTTTTGGTAAAATTAATGACAATGAGTTTTGTACCAAAACTTTTAGGACATACGTTATTATACTATAGTAGGGTAATAAGGCCTAGGATTATATTATACTTAAAAAATTAAAATAGACCTGGTATATTTGGTAATTTTTAACAATGAAAAGAATGCCTTGTTTACACTTAAATTTTTAAAAATAACAACAAATTTCCCTTTTGATGACCTTTTAACTTAAGTTTATTAGACCTTTCGTAACCTTATGAAGTGACCATCAACAGTATATTAAAAGCTATTTTGGTGTTTATGAATATCTTCGCAGTAATAGTTTAAACCAGTATTTACCAGTGATGCAAGGCTGTAAGTTAAAGCTATAGTAAATGATAATCTTGCAAAATTTATAGACCAAGCGTCGTACCGTAATCCATGGTAAAATCCTACTTTAGCAAACTTTACAATTTTATTACAAAATATGTTTTCTTGTTCTCATTAGGTAAGGATTTTCCAAAAAGTTGTTTTAAACTGATAATAGCCGAGTTTTGTTATTACCTTAGATCGATCTGACCGCTACGAAACCGTTCTTTATTTAAATCCGGAGGAGAGCGAGGAAATCTTTATCGTTCATTTATTACATCTAGACGCATCCAATTGTCCTCGATTTAATCGACACATTGTGACGGAGGAGACAGATTAATCTTGCTTTAAGGTTAAGTTAGTTCTTTTATTTTGTTTTTGTGATACAAATTTCCAACTAATTTACACAGTTCTTACACTTTCCCGAAAAGATGAGCTTGCAAGAAGTAGAAATCTTTGACGCCGAAAAAATATGTTGTTCTTGCATAAAAAGAGAAATAAATATTTATTTATTTACGGGAAAAACCCATTTACAAATTTACATGGTTTACAAATAAATTAAATATGCACAATAATTAAGTAATAGTTATAAATTGCACTAAAAATAAATAATCTCATTTTATCACATCACACATATCACAGTTCAAGACGCATGACATTTTTTATTTAAATAAATTAAAGAAGGAACTAAAAAACTCTTTTTCTACCCTACTTCCATTCATAAGAATTCTTGTGATCGGAGAAAACCTGTCATAGTTGCTTCTATGAAAATCTACAGCAAGAAAAGAATGTTCTCTTGTGTTCCTTGGGGGAACATGAAAATTAATTTTACTTAAAACTTTTACCAGAAAAAATATATAGTTTTTATTTTGCGATCCCCCAGGAGTCCAATCCCAGTCTATGCTTGCATAGGATTCTTGAGGAAAATTAAACTTAAATAAAATAATCCTAGTGTACCTTTTCTGTACTCTCTCGAATATGACGAAATAATCGAGCGAGAAAGTAAGCACCATTTTATAGTGATTTGGATACTAGTTAACTAATTAGGAAATAGTTTTGTTGTGCCTTTGCATTATGACTAATGCAATCTAATTATACTAATTATTTTTTTATTTTTTTATTAGTTATGACTTTTTAAAACAATCTAACCAAAAACTAACTAAACAAACAACTGTTAGTGCTTTGGCAATTGGCACTGATAATAAGCAAACAATACCACCAAAGTAAAAAAACGAGGTTATGTATTTTCATCTGGACATTTAATTTGCGTTCGTTAATTACCGATCGCTCCATCTCATCTGAAATGACGTCAACAAAATCTCCTCGCATCTGAGAGGCCATTGCAGAACGCGCCTAATATTTTAAAACCTTTTACAGAGACAACAAAGAGACGAGTAACTGGTCCTAACAATTTGTCCATTGTATTTATCTCTTTCTGGTTTAACGCAAGTTCCATTAAATATGTCTTTGTCTTTCATCATGGCAGGTTATCGTAGATGGAGCAATAATCGCTTTGCCCTGGTTGCCAAGCTGTTTACAATTTCTGCATGTAAACTTTAATGTCCTTTTTGGCTCACATCTAATTAAGAAAAAGAAAATATACCATGAATCGAATATTTTTAACTTGACAACGTTGCCGCAGGCAGTCACGCCGAAATGTTATTCGATATTTGTGTTTGATACAGTTTGATATTTTTCAATGGCCGATTTGTTTGGACAGTTTGTTTACATTTTCTGTTATTTATTGTGTGTTTCGTGGTTTTTTACCTTTATTTGGACTTGGAATAATATTTTTAATTAGGTGTGTGTAATTATTTAACTAAACCCCAATATTTTATAATAATAGGAAATAAAAACAAGTACCTAACATTAAGGGCAAAAATAGCACAGCTATATAATTTAAATTTGGCGGGCAAACGATAAAGTCGACTCACGCGCCATCTGCGTTCACCTTCCTTGAAGACAGACAAGGAAGGCCCAGCAACAATCTCTCTCTTCGGATAATTTATTTACATTTAGTTGCTCGTCTCATTGTTGTCTCTGCCTTTAACTTCCAGCAGCTTTATATGGGTTCAGTGTTCCTGCTGAATCCAAGTTTTTAACACTGATCTGGATGGTTTGCCGATGTTATTACATGAGTAAAACAAAAGTTACTCGTCATGGGTAAAAAAATGTGTTTGTGCGCTTGGGTACCAGTCATCCTGGGGAGTGGACGCGCATGCGCTAAACAAACTATCCGCATTCTCGAAAAAAATTGTTTTGTTGCTTTGTCTGGGTTTTCCATTCAAAGCATGTTCGAAGTACAGTAGCTAAAGACCGTTTACGGAGAGCACGGTGTACCGATATTGTATTCTATCGTGGTTTTTAAGTACGCATGTTGTTTACTGCGCAAGGTCGTAAAAATCCGAAAAATGCTTTTAGTCAATAAGAACCTAAATATTGGTTATCTATGATTTTTAACCACAATGCTCATTTAGAAGACATTGTGGTTGTAGTCATGAAAAATTACAATAATTTAATTGGCATATAGTTCGAATTACTAACGTTGTAAAAAATAAACATAAAATACATTGTAAAACAAAAACAAAAAAAAAAAGATAAAAAAGAGGGGGATAAAAAAGCCCATGATTAAATTTGGCAGGCCTTAATAACTGCCAACAACGTGTCTAATAGAAAACTAAATAAATCATATTTGAACCATGACACATTTTTTTAACATCAAATGTTTTAATAACAAATAATAGTGGAAAACTATATTGCAAATCTATAAATTAAGGTATAATATTACAAAATATATTTACGATTAAACTGAATCATTTTATATTATTTGTGCCGCACAAATACGTTAAACTATAAATGGCGCCACACGAGTTACAGCGAGCAAGCTAACGAGCGGCTACAAGCCTAAATCATCATCGGGGTGTGTTGTCTATATGTAAATAAGGCCTTAAGGAACACCAATTATTTTAAATTGGATCTTTGTTAAATATGCCTTATTAGCTGACAGGCCTTATTAGCCGCACCCACCTTATACCCTTACGCGAAGCTTGCCTACGTCAGGCGTGAGCTCGCGCTGTAAATTTCACGCCAGCAGACAAAAAGTCGCAACGAGGATGCATTACTTTGAATGCAAACCTATTCTCAGACGTAGATCGTAGGGCGTGTCCTACGTCTCGTATGTAGCGGGAATAAAAGGGCTCTTACGGCTTTGTTTATGACATCTTTCAATTCACAAAAGGGCAGCACATGTTTGCGTAAATTGCAAGTTTTTATATTTGCTAATAACGGAGATACCCCGTAATGGCAACTTAATTGGGCTTCCCTGTACAGGGTGTCCGGATTTCGTTGCAATTGCAGAATACCTTGGTTATTATTAGGGAATGAGTCTTGCAGTTTCGCGAACTGCTAGTTTTGATGAAATGAAAGATGATACAACAAAAAAATGTATCTTATACATGTTTATATTCTATAACAGCTAGTTTTTTTATTACACCATTAACTTGTTTATAATAAACGTTAAAATGGTGTCAGGGTGTGATATTATAGATTTTAAATTTGCTAGAGCCATTTAAACATAGGGGTCAATAACACGTCTGCGTCTGTTATAGCACTAATAAATTTTCACCTCTGTAGTTACGGATACGTGGTAAACTTGGCACTCTTTTTAGTATAAACAAAAAGGCGTTGACCCAAATATTAAGGTTTTAATTAATAATACGTTAACAATCTTGTGGAACCGAGTGGAAAATAGGGGTGCTGGGAGGGGTAAAATAATAATAAAAAAGATTTTGCTGTAAAATATAAACAAATTGTGAACTGAGGACTAACTTTATATATTCGTTCTAATGTCTATATCATGTCCAACTAAGATTTCTTTTTTTTTTAATTTATTAAATATAAAATTACATGTTTAATTTATATCCTAAAAAACATCAAACTAAAAAAATCAAATAGACTACTGGATTCTACGTAAAAATATCTGCCAATATCGATTTTTACTTTTGTTGTAAGTTACAACACAACTGAAAATCTTTTAGTGGCATCTTTCATTTTATCAAAAAGTGGCAACAAGTGCGAATCCGCAAGTTTCTATCTCTAATAATAACCAAGATACCCTGCAACTGCAACAAAATCCGTACACCCTGTACATATAAAATTCTTTAACAACTTGTATTTGAGACAACAAATCTAGCTGAAAAGTTAAAAAAGAAA
This sequence comes from Listronotus bonariensis, assembly GCA_014170235.1. Classification (NCBI taxonomy): domain Eukaryota; kingdom Metazoa; phylum Arthropoda; class Insecta; order Coleoptera; family Curculionidae; genus Listronotus; species Listronotus bonariensis. The sequence continues at coordinate 49,645 of JACEGR010000752.1, forward strand.
TGTTAACAATACCCTATACAGTTAAACTTGTTTAAACTTGCTAAAAATACTTCGTAATTTCTTCTTTAATTATCCTAACAAAGTTACGACACTCTTATTTTTACCATTTTCTGTTCTATATTAGTTGCTCTAGCTACTGCAGACAGGTCATTTTAAAATTTAAAATTATTTTTAAATTTTACAAGCAGTCGCAGTCTGACATCACAAAGTAGATTAAAAACTCTCATTAAGATGCAAAAACTCATTATAGATGACATTAAACACTGTTGTTTTAAATTTTAGAGAACATAAACTATTTACATTTGGTTGTTTTACGGAGCGTTGCTATGTACAGGGTGGGTCATAACTGTATGAGCAGTTTCAATATCCAATAAAACAAATATTACAAAACTTACACATATTTTATTGATATTATTTAAAACTATAACAAATGTAGAATTTTATGACCTAAAAATTATATTTTTCAAGTGACGTCTCTCACGTTGCTGTTGCTCGCGGAATGGCGTTTATTGACAGTTTTGGTCAGTGGACCATCCTCGACAGAAACATCAAAGTTCTCTTTATTTTCCTAAGCTTTTTGTGAGGACTGCAATATCAGCAAGTGGAATTATTTTTTTCAAATATGGAAGAGGAGTTGCCGTTACAGTGAGAGCTGATGACTATTATGAGATGTTACAGGGATTCTTAGTCCCAGCTCTTTAACAATTTGAAGGACATAATGTAACGACCTGTTTTCAACAAGATCGAGCCACCTGCCACACTGCCCAGTATTCATAGATTTCTAAAAGAAATGTTTCCTGAAAGACTCATCTTACGAAAGGGTGATATTCAGTGGCCCCCTCAGAGCCTAAATCTTACCCCAAATTATTATTTTTTGTGGGGTTACCTTAAATTAAGAGTCTATGAAAATAATCCAACCACGATAGATCAGCTTAAACAAAACATTGTGCGGGAAATTAACACAATTTTGCGAAAATGCCAAGTTTTTAAAAATATGCAACTCCGGATTAAGAATGTCAGCAACGTGAGGGACGTCACTTGAAAAATATAATTTTTAGGTCATAATTTTTTAAATTATTTGTAATTTAAAATAATATCGATAAAATATGTGTAAGTTTTGTAATGTTTATTTAATTGGATATTGAAACTGCTTATACAGTCATGGCCCATCCGTATATGTCGCAGTCAAATAGTTATTTTAGGCAAATGGCTTCTGTCTAGGCAAATTCTTTCTGCCTGGGCAAACAGTGTATTTTCATTTTCAAATGCTGCCGATTATAAAACTAAAAGTTCAACTTTTTAGGCTCTTATATTTTTTCATACCCCTCTTCGTTTAAAAAAAAACAACAAGATTCAAGCCACTTTAAGTCATTCTAAAAGATCCATAAACAGCATAAAATAAAATTAAAAATAAATATTTTTGACTTTTGTAAATTGGAAAAATGACGATTTTCAATTAAATACACGACTACTTACTTATTATTAGCCAAATAGATGATTTTTTCAATTTTGGTTTTTTATATCTTATTGTCTATGGGTACTTTTTAAAACAAATAAAAGTTGCTTTAATTTTTTCTAAAAAACAAAGCTAGATACGAAGAAAATACATGAGACTAAAAAATAGATTTTTAATTACTTAATAAAAAAATATAAAACCAGTGTCGTACTTTTTTTCAATAATATTGGCTGTGATGTCCACTAAGTCGCCGCTGGACTCAATAATATTAATCTAGGTGGAGGTATAAGGGCGCATTGGAACAATAAATAAGTGTACCAAATTTCCTGTTAATTGTTTAAAAAGTTTTAAAATATTTAAAAAATACCTACTTTTCTTATTACTTTAACGCCCTGTATCTCAGAAATGAAGCAAGTCCGGACCCATATTTATGGGAACAATTTTTTCATACAAATACATAAAAAACACCCCGTAAGTTTCGTGTCGTAGTTAAGAAACACCCTGTATAATAAAGAAAAGTTGGCCAGACAAGGTGAAGTGACTATAATTAGTAAAAAATAAAACTAGTAAATTAAAATTTAAATCTATATAAAAAATAATACTCAGTGGTAAAAAATTATTCGATAATTTATATTTAAAAATTTCACAACAAAATAAAAAATAAATATTTAACAATAATTTTATTTTAAGTTTTTTTATAGGTTAAGTAAACACCATGTTTAACTTTATTTAAAACGGTCCATGGTAAGAATTCAAACGGCAGCTTTGTTTTTGGGCTAAGTGTAACCTCAAAATTTTTAATTATTTCAATAATACCAGTCCTTACTTGCATTATCCCAAATCTCTGACCTAATAAAATAAATATACAATTTAAAAAAATAAATAAAAATACACTACTATACTCTATTTTTTTGCAAGAGAGAGTAATAAATCATTTAATTTTATGGCAATTCGCTTTCTGTGTTAGTCCGAGTATAAATATTTTTCTTCAATTCTACCTGTAATGTACTGATAAGGCATTATAATTTTAGGCCGGCAGACCCCGTTCTAATATTCGTCAACCTCTTGGGTTAAATACAAAGGAATAACAGATGTTTACCTGTATTTACGTGGGAATAATGTGATAAAAACCTTGACAGTGGCGGTGCGCTTGAGTTTATTTTTGGGAACTTACCCTTTTTAAACAGTTTAGGTAAAATGAAAATCTTGTTTCTTTTATATGTGTAAAAAAATTATTTTAAAATTTATAGTATATCAATATTGTACAGTTGGTATAATTATAGTTAATAATAACCATTTTATTAAGAAAATAATACACATTAAAAATGCATAGTCAAAAAATAATTATTTAAAATATAATCTATACCTAATTAAATATGCTACATAATCTACATCTAGTTATTCACATTCTTCCATATCTGACATACTATCACTACTTGAGTCATATATGAGTCTACTTGTATAATAATTAGAGGTTCAACAGTTGTATCTACTATTATATCCAAATACCACATTTTATTTTCTACTTCTAATACATGTTCGACACATTTTTTCCAGTTTTCTGGGGAAGCATTAGATATGGCAATTTCAAATAGTTGTTTTTTTATCTACTATAGTTTAAACGTAGTATTATTTCTGGCTACTTAACCTTTCACTTGTGCCCATCGCTTTTTGGTGGAATTATACCTCCCTCTTTTTCTTGTTTATAAATTCTGTAAATTGTCGCTTTTTCCACCCCAGTCATCAACGCACATTTTTGAACACAATCGTCCACACTTAAATTAGAGTTTTGATCATTTCTAATACAGGGTGCGGCAGAATGGACTCCCACATTTCATCAGGCTAGAACATCGGTAATGTGAGTTGGACATTGGTGGGGATGGTCACATTCGCTTGGGCGATTGATAAGGTTTGTTACTAGGCGCTATGTCTTGGTCTGGTGACCAACGTGGATTTGTTATTGAGCTATTATTCAAAAATGACGAATGTGTCACCGCGTCAAAAAGAGTATTTTGTACGCGCTTCCTGCCTCCGAATGCCTCTGTTCCAGACCGGAAAACAATATTTAAATGGGTTGCTAACTTAAGGGCAACTGGTTCTTGACTTTCCTAAATCAAGACAGCGATCCGAGATGAAACTGCTGCTATTCTTCAAGACATGGTGATAAAAGTGATGCGGAACTTCTAGGAACGCCTTCGCATGTGTGTCGCTGCTAACGGCCGTCACTTACACGATATAATTTTAAAAACATAGTTAAAAAAACCTTAAAGTGTGCTCTTTTGAAAATAATAAAAGTTTAGCTTCATATTTTATAGTAGACTTTTTATTTGCTACCCAAATGCGGGAGTCCATTCTGCCGCACCCTGTATAATCGAATACGTTTTTAACAATCTGCTTTTCAGTTAAATGGCCGAGACATGCGCGTTTCTGCGGAGAAGCCATTTTACAATACTGTAATACTTTGAACAATACTCTAACAATTTATAACCACTCAGTTGCACATACGGAAAGATACTAAAATATATATAAAATTTATAATCCTTATTTAACGCAATTCGGTGTATTTCTACCTGTTCTTTGCACTGAGACTGGTGCGCCTATGGTTTACAACTTTCTAACCGTCCCGAGACATTTTTATTACTATCTCTTGCAAAAAAATAAAGTATACCAAAAAAATTCTATGAAAATTATTTTTATTTAAACTTTTACAATGTTACCTAAACAAACTCGATGTCCTCCTCCGAATGGGTAAAATACACCCTTAAAGTTATTATTCTCTTTATCCAAAAATCTTTCTGGAATAAATTTGTGTGGTTCTGGAAAATATCTTTCATCATGACAAAGCCCACCAAAAGGTATGATGCACACAGTTCCAGCCTCGATATTAACAGCCATTCTGGTTATGTGTGGAGGTGCTTCACTAGCTGTGGTGTAGATGTAAGGAGGGTTGCATACTCTGGTATAATGTTCCAAAACGGGACAAAGTCTCATTGATTCTGTAAAAGTATATTTGTATACACGTTTCGTTAAGCCGCGTCCAGACTTGCAACAATTCGCCAAACATCCGTCCAAACTAACCAACCTGTTTGCGCGCTTTCTTGACGCTAAAAAATCGACAAGCTCTGAATCACCAGCGAATCATTCGCCAAGCCCTTAAAACGACGTGAATTCCGTCCACGTTCACGTCCGCTTTATGTGGCGGGGTATGCGTCTTGAAGCGGCACAACGAATTGTTGCAAGTCTGGACGCGGCTTCATATTTAGTTAAATAAATTATTATTGATTTAGACCAGGGGTCTCCAAACTTTTCAGCCTTAGGGCCATACTGATTACTCCAGTAAGTTCCGGGGGCCAAAACCATATTATCATTGTTGCCGGTGGTAAGAAGTAAAATAGTCCACTGATGAAAAAAAAAGTCCGAAAAAGTACGCAACGTTTAAAAAAGGCTGCAAATCGGACTAAAGTCCGCAAAACGGCAACACTGCATATAGCGACAAAAATGGACATGTTGAGTGGTTTTCTTTGGCTTGGATAAGTCAACGGATGTGTCAGATACTACTCAGGTGTTGATTTATATTCGAGGTGTAGATAAAAGCTATGAAGTGCACGAAGAACTTCTTGATATGTATAGTATTCATGGCACAATTATTGGTACAGATATTTTTAAAGGAGTTGAAATGGCCATTAACCAAAAGAACCCTTGATGGAAAAACTTGAAATGTATTACTACTGATGGAGGCAAAAACATGAGTGGGAAAGATAAAGGAGTGGTCGCTCTTGTGTCAAAGGCTTTAGAAAATGACGATGGTTCAAAACCATTAGTCTTACATTGTATCATTCATCAACAGTCTTTGTGCGGAAAATGTTTGGATATGTCTGACGTTCTGAAACCAGTCATATCAACTGTTAATTTTATCAGATCTTTTGGGCTAAATCACCGACAATTCCAACAATTTATTGAAGAGATTGGAGAAAATGACTTACCTTATCATACTGCCTTACGCTGGCTTAGTTGTGGGAAAGTCCTTCATCGCTTTTTGAACTTCGAGCAGTGATCAAAATTTTTTGAATGAAATAGCATCGCCCTCTTACTGAATTACAAAACAACGCATGGCTGTGAAGGTTGGCATTCTATGTTGATTTGACAAAACATGTGAACAAACTGAATTTGAGATTGCAAGGAGAAAACCAGCATCTTCCTGATTTATACACTAATATCAAATCATTCCGGAAGAAATTGATAATGTTTCAATCACAACTACGAAGTAAATGTTTTTCACATTTTAAAACATGTGAAATATTCAGCCACACTACTGAGACTGAGTTTCCTATCGATTTTACAATCGAAACTTTGAGTGCTTCTAAGATAAATTTTGATACTCGTTTCTCGGATTTTGATGCCATTGCGAATCAAATTAGGATTTTTCAGAATCCTTTTGATACTGACATTGAAACCCTGTCCCCGGAACTTCAAATGGAAATGATTGATCTACAGTGCAGTGATATAATTAAGAACAAATATCAAAACTCATCTTTGTTGAAATTTGTTGGAGATGGTTGGAGTCTTTCATTGACACAATTTGATGAATGAGCATAAATTTTCTCCTGGGCTGTTTTCTGTTTTTGGTACTACTTATTTGTGTGAGAAAACCTTCTTCAAAATGAAGTACACAAAAATGTTTACAGATCTAAATTAACTGATGAGCATCTTAAATCTCTTTTAATAATTGGTACAAGTAAAATTAGTCCACAACTACAAACTATTGTCAGTAGAAAATCTCAATTACATAAATCTCATTAGTATTTCATATGTCATTATGTTTGTTATAAGTTATGTGTTTATTTAAAATTTATAAAATGTTAGTTGGATTCATTTCAATAATTTGTTAGTTATTACCTACTGAAGTTAAATTTTCTGCATATTATACATGTCTGTGTTTCTTTATCCAACTTATCACAAAACCAATAACAATAAGCTTACAATAATGTTATGAGTTAGCGGCTAACTGTTAGCCCATGGCCATATCAATGTAGATGTCATATTAATAATTATTTAACATAAAATTAGAATACTTCAGCAAACTAAATTTAATTTGCTATAAAAATATTTGTTCTCTAAAAGGAGTTTTCGAGTATGCTAGCTCTCCGCGGGCCGGATAAAATCTGTCCGCGGGCCGTAGTTTGGAGACCCCTGATTTAGACCACTGCCACGTAAAAAAGTCAGCGCTTTAAAAATAAAATTACAAAATGTCATTTTTTTGAGAAGTGTTATACGATTTAGGGATCTTGGTACAATGGTTGAAATTGTGTGACACTTTGTCACACAATGGTTTGGTTGAAGGTTTAACCGGAAGTGTCTTGGAACTGTGCAATTTTAAACGAAGCAGTAGGATTTGTAGAATCCATAAAAAAAATATGCAGGGTGTTTAATTTTAAATAGCAAACTTGCGATTCAACCATATTCCAACAAAATTTTAGAATCATTTAACACTTTTGTATAAATGGGTGCTATGGTTCTACATAGGTTAAATAACCTATAGGTTATATAACCTATGTAGAACCATCATAGCACCAACCTATATTTTATTATCTTATAATCGCACAAGTAAAAATTTGCTGTTAAAATGGTTTAAAAATAGGGAATACTCAAGCAATTGCTAAATTGCAGAATAGGCTAATGTTGTTTTCTTTAGGGGCATTCCATAGTGACTGGTGGGACATTTGACTCTGACTCTGCTATGATGGTTCTACATAGGTTATATAACCTATAGGTTATTTAACCTATGTAGAACCATCATAGCACTGAATAACAGGCTTGCTAGTAACTTCGTGGGAACCCGGTTAATTTATTTCTTTTTTGTTTACCACATATCTTAATCTTATATTTGTTTATAAATGTTCCATAATATTTATCATTTTAGTTTAAAATCCAATTTTTATATAAGCTAATATTTTTTGGCGTGTCAAAAAAAAAAAACTTTAAAAAAATCCAAGAAAAATACCAATTTCTCGTTTAGGCAGATGGAAAAAAAAGTAGTAAAAAAATTAGTTTATGGCTGTATTTCTGTTTTATAAAAAGTTTAAAATACATTTGTCTCTTACCATTAATACATGCATTTAGGTATGACATTTCTGCAAGATCTTCATAAGATATTTTGTTGTTTTCGTTTTTCCTTTCAATATTTTCAATTTCATTTCTAATTTTCTTTTGTGCTGTTGGATTTTGTGATAAATTAAATAGTACATAGCTCATTACAAGTGCTGAAGTTTCATACCCATCTTAAAAAAGCATTAAACACTGAAGAGAAATTAGAAGATTAATGACTAGCTTAGAAGTTGGTAAGAAGTTTTTTTTTTAAGTGACATATTTCTTTTAAGTTTTATTTATCGTTAAATAATCAAGTAATAGTTTTCACCACTAAACTGTGAAATTCAAAACTGAGTTAATCTACTGTTATACTGGCCAGATTTAATCTTTCAATATTGAATTTAAATCTTTAAAGTTGTAACAGCTATTGTTTTTCTTAAAAAACTTTAATGACAAATGTTATTATTTTTTTAACCGCAGATTCTTCTTTTTAATAAATAAAACTTTTGTGTGGGGTTACTTAAAATTAAGGGTCTATGAAAATAATCCAACCACGATAGATTAGCTTAAACAAAACATTGTGCGGGAAATAATCACCATTTTGCAAGAAAACTTGTCGCCAAGTTTCCGGATTAAGAAGTCACTCGAAAAATATAATTTTTAGGTCATATATTTTTTTATTTGTAGTATCGATAAAATTTGTGTAAGTTTTGTAATGTTTGTTTTATTGGATATTGAAACTGCTCATACAGTTATGGCCCACCCGTATATGTCGCAGGCAAATGGTTATTTTAGGCAAATGGCTTCTGCCTGGGCAAATGCTATCTGCCTGGGCAAAGAGTGTATTTTTATTTTAAATGCTGCCGATTATACAACTAAAAGTTCAACTTTTTAGGCTCCTGTATATAGATTGAAGCTACTTTAAGTTATTCTAAAAGATCCATAAACAGCATAAAATAAAATTCAAAATTAAAAAATAAACAATTTTGACTTTTGTAAATTGGAAAAATTATGATTTTCTATTAAATACACGACTTCTTACCTATTTCAGGCCAAGTAGTGTTTATTTTTAATTTTTGTTTTTATATAAGTTGTCTATGGGTACTCTTTGAATAAATTAATGTTGCTTTAATTTTTTTCTAAAAATAAATACAGGAAACTGAAAAGTTACATTTTTTTACGGCAACCCCGGATCTTCATTTTTTCAAGGCGGGGTAAAACGTGCTCTCCGCCGACCCCCTCGTTTTTTGTGGAGCGAAGAATACATTTTGTGTTCTTTACTAAAAACTTAAAAATAGAATATATAAAAAAAATTATGTTAAATGGTTTTATTGTACTAAAAATAAAAAGTAATTCGGAAAGTTATAGCTACCAGCGCGTTTACCAATTTTTTAATCAATTTGGAGTATTAATCAGACAAATAATGAAATCGTTGGGGATGTGAAATTTCTATCATAATTTTTGAATACGCTTCGCCCAACGATTTTGTTGTCACATCAAGGCCCAATTCATGAGAAGATTGGTGTGATCTAGTATTTATGTCTCCCCCGTGGCGCTCCTTCTTTTTAAAAATCTTTATTACATAAATATTTTAACAATAATAAGCAATATTTACAATACATAAATACTTCACGCTGAGCTATGCAGCTAGCACATAGACAGAGGAGCAAAAACAACCGGAGTCGCGGGCAGGATGTTTGCCAAGGGGTAAAACTGCTTATTTTAAATAGAATTTGTTTGATGTAACCACTTTCCGGCAAGTAACCTCACAGTGGTCTTTCGAGATTTATTCTTAACCTAAGTTTAAAAAAAAAAATTTAAAAGAGATTTTGCAATTTAAAATAGGATGCTGCTCTTTATGACATTACTGGAAAAATGTGAAAAAACCAGCCTTATATTTAAGGAACGTAGAAGGTTTAACGACCTTAGAAAGGGCGAATTCTTGTTAGTATTTTCTTTTAACTAGAGTTAGTGCAGTAACCAGAGCTTTGATCTTCGAAGCCAGAGGTCGCCGGTTTGTTTCTCAGCGGGGAAGACATATTTAGGTAGTAGTTATTTAAAAATAACGACCGTGGTGGCTACCGCGTTGTCTAAAAGGTGCTGTGAAATGCATAACTGCATATTTCAGTGCTTGGACAACGTTGACGCAACAGGGAGGAACGATGGGTTAAACATCTAATAAGCCGACACACACGGTACTCTGGTATTTAGGCATATGCCTTCGTAGGATGCCAAAAAGAAAAAAAATCTAGAATTTCCTCAATTATTTTTTAGCTTTTAGTACAATAAACCGTTGAACATATTTTTTTAAAATAATTTATTTAAAGAGAATATCAAGAATTATACGGGGCGTTTAGAAAATAATTATAAAACATTTTATTACTTTGACTTCAAAATAGGTTGATTTAGGCAAATTGAATGAGAAACTGAAGTTACAAAAATTTTGTCTGTATTACTTTTGTTAAAATCACTTACTTTAAAGATATTAGGGAACTAACAATCGGAAAAAGCTGCAGCATTGTTAAAGCAAATGTTCCAGGAGCAATAAAAGAATTTGCAAGCTTCATAAAATAAGATTCATCACTGTCAAAACATTTTCCATCGATGCTAAATGCTGATAGAGCAACATTGTCCAAGGTATATCTTCGACAAAGATTTTGAGTTTCCAGGGTTTGGCCTGTTTGTATATTTGGTTGAGATTCTAAGTAGTTTGATAGTCGTTGGTTAACTTGATCAATGATACTAAACAAATTTTTAATCTAAAACGAAGAGAGATTCTGCAAAATGCTTTTAATTCATATAAATAATTATTTATTCCTTTAATAAAACTGACTAATGTTTATATAGTTTAAAATTAAATATTTACTTTTATGAAGAATTACAAATAAAAGAGTTTTCAATTTGTTGCACAACTAATGAACCACACTGTATATATATATTTTACACTCATTCTTGTTTCTTTTATTTACAACAATCAAAAAGGTTTACTTGTTTAAATGTTTTAGAAATCTAAAATATATATAAAAAAATTAAGACATATAAAAGGTGCCCACCTGATTAATTTTCGACTGCCTTTTATGTTAATTTCTTAAATTGATATTACTAAACTTTAAATGGGCTGCATTTCTAGAGAAAAGTCCTTTTTGTGCATACATGATAAGCCGGTTTTACCTGCGGTTTTAGTAAAAAATTTTTTCAATAGAACATCCTGTAACCATTCTTAACTCTTTCCAAATAACCCTATGTTACAAGAAAACATCGATGTTTCGTTATTCCATCATCGATGGTAAAACATCGACCATTGACCAACCTAATATCGATGTGAGGTTGATAGAGGTGTTTTTAAAAATTTTGTTATTTCTATATTATACACCACCATATTTAAATATTAGCAAAAGTAAATTAAAAAAATGTTAAAATGCATACTTTTCCACTAGTAAATCCTGGAGACAACATTGCCCTAGTTTCCTTTGCCTCTTGGTCCTTCTGTACAAACGGACTGGCTCCCTGAAGAGGATCGATTTTCTTATCAACAAAAAAGTCATTGTTATAAAAATACTTTGCATCCTTTACTAAAATTCTAGCAATTAACTCTGGATCGCGAACTATTAGAACTGGTTCGTTAGTACGGTAGGCACCGACCAATGGGTATGGATCATATTTGCTAAAATAAATAAACATAATATAGTGACCGAAATAATGTTGAACAATACGGAAAACTGTATTCATTATTAATGTGATTTTAAACCAAGAAAAATAAACTTTGTAATAAGAAGCGCTCAATTCCATTTAGGCCTATGTTCGCTAAAGTTTGTGCCATAATCTTTTCCGTAATTCTTTGTTTACAATCGTACTGGAAGGTTCTTTTCGAGATTTTGGTGTTATTTTTTTGCTTTTTAGTCATTGGACTTTTATATATGTTTAGTTTTTACTGTTTACCGTTAAATTAAGTAGTTATTAGTACTGCAGTTACAGATAATTTTAAAACCTGTAAACAGGGGTCACTGACCTTTGGATATTTTTTACAGGAAATTTACGTTTAAATCGTTATTAAGGGTAAGATACAATTTTTTTATGTTTTTTAGTGATTTTATTTTATGGTATGCAAGTATTGGTGTATTTTGTCAGATAAAAAATATTATGGCAAAAAGGTGTCGTCACAAACATAACCTATATTTTTGGACAAATATAAAAATTGAGCGCACCTTATTAAAAAGTTTATCTTTCTTAATTTTAAAGAGGTAATATGGCTCATTACACACGGCCATTTCCCACGGCCATCATAAGGTGCTTTAAATGTGCATATATACGATAATTCGTATATGTTTTCGCCAACCTCGTTCTCAAATATGACTTTTCAGCCAAGGTCACTATTTTTTAGTCAGTTTTAAGTATAAAAATATTTAATAAGTACGTAAAATCAACTAGTTATAAAATCAATCACATTCTAAAAAAAAATCGCAGTAGGCTATAATATAGCGTATGCTATAGCTGACAAATAATAATCTGTCACAAATCGGAAACATTAAATTTATTATTTGTATAGGTAGGTGCAAATTTACAAACTTGACTTAAGAGAAAACAGCATTTAATTTTAAAATTAGAGAAAAATAATATTTAAAAAAATAAAATAAAAATAAATTAATTGGTATCAAATAATTCCATTCTTAAGATGTATTTATTAAGAAATTTACTTGTTTTTTCCACCTCTATTATACAGCGTGTCTTCGGAAGTTCTTAACAAATGAAAAACTTTTTTAACACGCTTTTATTTACTTGGGTTGTAACTATCTATCTATCAATCTATCTATCCATCTGGCTGCCTATGTAACGGAATCTTTGAGCCTAATTTTAACCAACTTCCAGCTATTCGATTTCTTTGAAACTTTGCACACGTATTAAGGAAACATGACAATGCAATAATCTGCAAACAGTATCCCGTTATCTTGTTTTTGATCGCCAGGAAAAAAATTCCATTATATTATAAAAACAACACCTAGGTTGCCATCTGTTGGCAACATTTCAAACTTGCTATTAAATGAAGAAGAAATTTTTAGTGGGTTGCAATATGTTGGCAACGGTCCAAACATTGCCTGGATTGCCATCTGTTGGCAAAATTTCAAACTTTGCTACTTAATGAAGAAGACATTTTTTAGTGAGTTGCAATCTGTTGGAAAAATTTTAAAATTTGCTACTCTTGTTCATTAAAAAAATTTTTCGCCACTTTGTCAAGAGTAGCAAAAACTAAAAATGAAAAATAATTAATAGTTTAAAAAACTAAAAAAACACGTTTTTATATGCAACCGAACTAAAAATTAGAAAATAATTTTTCATTAAAAAAAATATTGTCATTTCATAGTAAAAAGCGTGGGGTGATAAATATATTAAATGTTATAATTATTATATTTGCAAATATCTATGATGGAAAAGTTATGAAAAAATAGTAAAATGCACCCCACGCTTTTTACTATGAAATGACAATATTTTTTTAATGAAAAATTATTTTCTAATTTTTAGTTCGGTTGCATATAAAAGCGTGTTTTTTAGTTTTTTAAACTATTAATTATTATTATTAATTTTATGAAAAACAGTGTCTCCTCATAACAAGTCCTGCTTGATAAGAAAATACATTTGCACAAAAATATTTTTGGTTGGATGTACAGGGTGGCTTAAAAATTATTTATTTCCAAATTAAAATAAGGGCTACTTTGTAAATACGGTACCAAACTTTAAAGGGTGATTTTTATGTCATTCTATGAAGAAAAGTTCCAATAAACAAATGTCCGGAGTTGCTTCGTTTCTGAGATACAGGGCGTTAAATATTTTTTAAAGGTCTGTTTGTTTTAAATATCTTAAATACAAAGCCAGATAAAAAAATATACTTTACTAAAAAGTTGTATGTTTAGTTGCTTTAAAGAAAAAAAATATTAAAACTGCATAAAAAGCCAGTGGCGTACATTTTCTCTCAATAATATTGGCTGTTGTGGCTTCTATACGCCACTGGCTTTTTAATGTAGTTTAATGTATAATTTTTAAAAACTTAAAATGCAACTCTTTAGTAAAGTACATTTTTTTATCTGGCTTCGTATTTAAAATATTTAAAAACAAACAGACCTCTAAAAAATATTTAACGCCCTGTATCTCAGAAACGAAGCAATTCCGGACATATGTTTATAAAAACATTTCTTCATAAAAGGATATGAGAAATCACCCTTTAAAGTTTGGCACCGTAGTTAGGAAATAAACCTTATTTTAATTTGGAAACAAGTCATTTTGAAGCCACCCTGTACATCCAATCTTGAAATATTTTTGTGGAAAGGTATTTTCGCATCAAGCAGGACTTTTTATGAGGAGACACTTTTTGTAAAATTAACAATAAAAAGTTTCCCATTTGTTAAGAACTTCCGAAGACACGCTGTATAAGACTAATAGCACTATTTTTTTGTACGTTTTTTTTTGCAATTTTGGTAAAATAACAACTAATAAAATTAATAGTAAACTACATGCAATTTGCTTTACTTTAATGCTATAAAATTTATTGACGCGTAGATATACAAATATATAATTGAAGTATATGATTATTTGGTCATTTTACAAAAACTACGACTCATTTTAAAATACCGGAAATCAGTTTTTGTCCACAGATCGTTGCTTTCTATGCCTCTGGCTTTTCTTTTACTTGTAGGTATATATTTTATTTAAATGTGACAAACTAAAATAAAGCCTTTCGATGTTTTAGTTTTTTTGCGTATCTTGCCTAGTTTAAAAAAAACACTCAAAAACAGGAAAAATATTGAAAACACTTCATTTAGTAAAATTAATTTCTTACAACTACAAATGTTAATTTTATTTATAGCATGGGTTTCCTACAAAATAAATTATTAAGATCAACTAAGATGTGTGTTCTGAAGAGATTTAAAGCACATCTTTAAAATAAAAAATTGTAAAAAGAAGGTTTTTTGAGGAGAAACTTGGTCAAATTTCTTAGATAGATCAAACTTAACAGTGATTTTTTTAAAACATACCACTGTTTATAGACGTTATGCTCACCTATATAATTCTCTAAATATTTGTCCAACTGTTTTTGTCTTGGTGAAACTATAAAAATATTTCCAAAGAATGGCCAAGGCTTGGGACCAGGTACTCCTTTTCTTTCCCAATATGTATATTTTCTTCTCATGTAAAAACAAAACGTTACAACAGCTATAAAAGCTATAGTGTAAATCATTTTATTATATTTGGTAATTACTAAATAATTGTTTATATTTAAAATATAAAAAATCTACAACACTACACTAAGAAATACTTATACGCATACAAGTAATAATTATATTAAATTTCCATTAGTTTACTGGGGATATATCGCAATAATGATCGTCTTGTTTTTTGTTTACATAAGGTTATCTTGAGAGCGAACGAGATTAAGATTAATAAATCAAGATTTGTTTTATTATAATTCCTTATTACACTTATAATTATTCTAGTACTTATATCGAGGCTCAGTTAAGTGTTAGGCTGTGTTTATGTCGGAGCTTTTTGGAGCGAGGTTAGCAGCGCGGCTCGACCGAGCCGCGCTGCTAACCTTGTTCCTCGTCGCTTACCCTTAGGGTGTGTTTATCTCGAATGGAGTTAACTATACCTAAAAAAATATTTTTAATATTTAGAAAAAATGTTATTCCTCATAAAAACTTTTCTTTGTCTAAAATGCTAAAAGCTTTAATAAAAATTGCCCTATCATATCCCAAGTGGTTCAAAATCGCAAAAATATGTAACTACTTGATACAAAAGCATTAAAAAGTAATAAAAAAGTCCTATATATTTATTTCTTTTCTCTTATGATTGCCTGAAAAAATTAAGTGAAAACTAATATTTATGGTTTTTTCTTCATAGATAATTTATTTTACTTTTTAAATGCAAAATTATGTTTAAATGTATATAGGTAGTAAGGCCGGGTTTATAAATCCAAATTTAATTTTAGTATTAGTATTACCATCAGTCACAAGATTCAAGAACATACATTTAAATAAAAGTGTATATAAATCAAATTAAATTTTTTTAGTCTAAAGAAACGACCTTGAATTTTTTTAAATATAAAGTTTATAATTAAAATACAGAAAAATATTACTTCCTTATGTGCAATGAAAAGGTTAAAACCGGTAACTCTTTTATTCAAGCTTCATATCTTAATTTTTTCTTAATGTACGTAAACAGTGCCAAAAAATGGCTAAATTTATTTTAGGTTAATACTAATACTAAAATTAAAATTAAATTCTGATTTATAAACTCGGCCTAACTCAAAAGGTAACGATTTATTTAACAAAAACTTTTATTACTTTTATATGTTATTTAAAAAGATGCTTAACTGGAGCAAAAAGGGTATGAATATAGATGGCCTGAATCTAACAAATTTACGTTTCGCGGACGATATTGTTTTGTTGTCCGACAATCTACAAGATATCAAAACAATGCTGCAAGATCTTCAGGAAGTGTGTGCTCAGGTAGGGCTAAAAATTAACATCTTAAAAACCAAATGTATGACAAATCTAGTTCCAGGCGGAAACACTGTTATTGGTGACTGCGAAGTGGAGTTTGTTGACAAATACATTTATCTGGGTCATGAAATACGAATCTCGAGAGATAATCAGACATGCGAGTTAAAAAGAAGAATTGCCCTCTCTTGGGCTGCATATGGTAAACTTAAGGATGTAGTTGAAAGTAATCTCCCAATCTGTCTAAAGCAAAAGGTTTTTAATCAGTGCATTCTACCAGTTATGACTTATGGAGCTGAAACTTTAACTTTGACCGTCACATCTGCTAAGAAGCTCAGAATAACGCAGCGTAAGATGGAAAGATCGATGCTTGGTGTGTCAATTCGTGACCACGTTAGTAACGAAGTTCTACGTGCGAGAACAGGGGTCACGGATGTTGTCTATCAGGTGGCAAAGCTGAAATGGAACTGGCCTGGACATGTAGCCCGCATGACAGATGGCAGATGGACGAGGAGGTTGCTCGAGTGGAGACCAAGAGCTGACAAAAGAAGCAGGGGAAGACCTCCGACGCGATGGACAGATGACATAAGAAGAATGTCTACAAATTGGATGCAAAGTGCTCAAGACCGAGGACGGTGGGCAGAAATAGGGGAGGCCTATACCCAGCAGTGGATGCAAAGGGCTGATTGATGATGATGATGATGATGATGATGATGTTATTTAAATAGGTAGTGAAAAAATATTTAATAATATTATTCCTATTTGCCAAAACTACATTTTTGTAATTTTAAATCTTTCTGTATATTATAAGGCAATTCTTTTTAACGGGCTTATTCTAACACAATATATTTTTAATGAATTGTAAAAATATTTTTGGTTTAAGATTTTTTGTGATTTTAACCTTAATAATTCCTTGAAACCATAATCATGAAAACAGAATTTATAATACATTATTTTTTTATGCTATTTATCTCAGTATTTAGTTTAAAAATACATTTTGTCATTTTTTTAAAGTAATATTATATACTAATATATAGTCCAAGAATATGTGGGCAATCTTTCGGATTCATATAGAACTGAAAATAATGTAACAAGTTCCTATAATTTTTTTCCTAATGCCCCTCTTTACAGAGATATGTGCCCTTAAAGGACGCCGCTGGAAATCAGTTTTTCTTAAATAACTTTTATAGTACGTGGTATAATAAAATAATTTTTTAATATGATAAATACAAGTAAGAACTCTTTAAAATGGTATCCTTGTAAAACATTTGCATTTATTAATTCGCCAAGGGTAGACTTACCCTTACACAATAGTGTTAGTTATTTTAAAGCCTGTAAAGTGTGTCCAATTTTGGTTGTCTCTTATGGGAAACTTGGAAACCATAAGAGATATTAAAAATCCGATACCCCATCCTCGAGCTCTTTTTGGAGAAAACATTTATGGTAAAAACAGATCATCGCTATCGCAAAGCGTTTCAGAGATACGGGGTGATTCTCACTTTTGAAAAGGTCCTGTAGCTTTGTTGTTATTACAGATACAGAAAACTAATTGCACATTATACAGACACCTTTTTCCGTACAATCCAGTGGCGTAGCCAAAATTTTTTGATCTGTCATTTTTGACATATGACCCAAACATGTTTTAATCCCTAATAAAAAAAACATGTTTGGGTCATATGTCAAAAATGACAGCTTAAAAAATTTTTGGCTACGCCACTGGATTCTACGGAAAAAAGTGTCTTTATAATGTGCAATTAGTTTTCTCGTATCTGTAATAACAACAAAGCTACAGGGCCTCTTCAAAAAGTGAAAAAATCGAGAATCATCCTGTATTTCTGAAACGCTTCGCGATAGCGATGATCTGTTTTTACCATAAATGTTTTCTCCAGAAAGAGCTCGAGGATGGGGTATCGGATTTTTAATATCTCTTATGGTTTCCAAGTTTCCCATAAGGGACAACAAAATGGGACACCCTGTATAATAAAGAAATGAAGTATGTATTTTTGGGTAGCTTAAATCCTTAGTTAAAAAAAGTACTCTTGTTAGATGTCTATAAATTAAAGCGTTTTCGACAAAAACAAGTTTGTGTTTAGTAGTAACATCTAAAAACTATAGGTTATTCTGTTAAAAATGGTACTAAAAAACTTATTAAAAACATTTTTCTTTATTTTTACGAAACTAAAAAATAAAGTTGCAGCATTGTGGAGGGTCACATAATCGTTGATAATTAAAGCTAGGAAATACATAAAATAAGAGAAAGCCTATGTTAAACCGACAAACAAAATTATTAAATACCACCCTGTTTAATCAAAAAGTTGTTTATCTCAAAAATGACTCACTTTATCGATATCGGACATAATGACTTTTCTTCAGCCAAGGGTTAAAACTATTTAAAAGATATATTTTTATTCCTTTATTATACAGGGTGTAAAAATAATTAGTAATATTGTGTAAGGGTCAGTCCGCCCCTGGAGAACTAATGAAGGCAAATTTTTTATAAGGATACCATTTTAAGAAGTCCTAAATGGTATTTATCATATTAAAAAACTATTTCATTATACCAAGTGATATAAAAGTCATTCACGAAAAACCTATTTCCAGTGGCGTCATTTAAGGACACATATCTCTATATACAGCAATATTTTATATAAACTTGTCACATTTTATGTATCCGAGAGATTGCCCACATATTCTTGGACACCCTGTATATCCTTTGGCGATTTTTATTATACCTTTTAGCATTTTAGACGAAGCAAAAAATTTTAGGATAAAGATGTTTATTATCTACTCGCGTGCGCAAAGTAGTTACTTTGCTCACTCGTTTGCGTGCGCAAAGTTGAATTTTGCGCACGTAATCTGATATTAAAAAATATAACAAGTAATTGAAGCAACAACAAATAAAAGTCAAACCATCTGACGTTACGAAATATTAGAATAAAAATAATTATATGTTTTTAACTTTTTTAAGACACTCACAGAAAAAATATTGTTTCTAACACTTGCGCAAAGTGTATTTCCCACACTTTAAGCTAATCCGAACTACGCTTCGTGTCGTTTGTCTAACTGCCTTTGCGTGCGGGAAAGTATCACTTTGCGCGCACACAAAAAAATACCTATTTCGAAATACTAAAAATTAAAAAAACGGTTATAGTTAAGTCCATCCGTAAAGTCACTGTATATTACACTTAATGATACTTAATAAAAAATGTAGCAATGTACAGGTTGGCGCCTCTTGTTTGAGATTGCAGAGTATAGCGAAAATTAAAAGAGATAGAATAAATGTGATTGCGCAATCTCGATCTCGATTTTTGAAACAAATTCAGTGATGGCAGTTAATCATGGAAAACTTGTTTCGTTTTGGAGATACAGATTGTTTTCTAAATTTTATTTATTTCATAAGAGATAGATATACATGTCCCACTTACCATATTTTGGGTAAAGATATCTAGGCGCTGTAGTGTATCTAAGCAACTAACCAGACCTAACAAAAACAAAATTTTGAAAATTTAAAAGTTACTAAATTTCTCACAACCAATTTAATGCAATAAAAATAAATGCATAGTAGAAAGATAAATTCAAGTGTATCGAAATGATAAAAACATTAATTTATTATTATAACTACTGAGGCACAGATAGGTGGGGCTGGGCCAAGATCGTTTGACTAGGTAACGTTGCCTCGTAAGGCTTGCAACATGGATACGTCACATATGTATTTTGCTCATTATTTAATGAAGTTTTTAACAGTGTAGTTTGTGTTTTTTGTCAATATTAAAGAAATACTTTTAAATACTGTTAATTCCAGTTGTTACCGTAATTTCTTTATTTCCTATTAATAAATTATTTAACAATGATTATTCTAGCTGATTTTTAAATATTGTATATCGCGCTCTTTCGCCCTCATAGTATTATCCGTCTAGACAACCTTGTTGGCGCCAAGGAACCAGCAGTGCGGTACATATGTGACGTAATGAGGCAACCTTACCTAGTCAAATGATCTTGGGGCTGGGCAGCTATCTACTTTATATTTATTTTTCAGGACAGTTCAGCGGGCCATTTAGTGGGCGGCACTGGCTGCGGAGGAGCGGCTGGGGTGGGAAGCGGCGGTTGCCACGAGCTGGATGAAATTGCAGTAGTGTCGAGCAGCGCGGATCCGTTGCACGTTAAATATGGCAACGATGGCAACAGGGCGACGACTTGCAACGGACCAAGACTCGTGCCAGGTAAGAAGTACTATCTTATAACACTATATCATTTTCTTTGAGATTAAAAGAAAAAACATCCCAGGAATTTGAAAATGTAGTTCATTTTGCTGTAGCGTGGTAGTAACAGGGAAAAATAAAAGACTGTCTTCCACCACTATGTACATTGATACCTTTATTTCTTAAAGAGGGAGGGGGACATGTTTTGACTGTAGGAACGGTCATCATCAGCCCAAAAAAATTATCGCCTTAAACTTATACAAGAAAATTATAGTTCAATCAAGAAGGCATCTTACTGAGTTTATCTAAATGGAGTCAAAATCTGCAGGCACAGGCATTCAAAAACATGGAGAAAACTCAAAAGTTCAGCAGTGAAATAGCCTACACTAAATTGTTGGGCCCAATTATATTAATCTAATAATTTAAACTACACTACACTGTGATTTTAGACGCTATGGGTGTCTAATTTATTCAAATCTTTGCTTATTCCTAAGATGCTGTTTTCAAACTTTTTAGCAAAAGAAAAAATTATATATTTACTTTGTCAAAGTTAGCATGACTATTGATTGATTGGATTTATTTTTGTAATAGCTTATTTATGTAGTTTTAATTATTAGATTTATGTTGGGCCCAACAATTTAGTATAAGCTTTTTCACCGTTGAACTTTGAGTTTTCTTCACGTTGTTTGAATGCCTGTGCCTGCAGGTTTTAAATCCATTTAAATAAACCGAGTAAGATGCCTTCTTGATTAAACTGTTATTTTTTTCTATAAGTTTGAGGGACAACTCTTTTTTTTTGACTAATGATGACTGTTCCTACAGTCAAATTATGTCCCCTCCCTCTTTGACGAATAAAGTATAATTTACGTAGTAGTGAAAGACAGTCTTTTATTTCTTCCGAATCTAAGAAACTTTTAAATTTTCAAACTTAATAACTTCCGTTGCACATAACAAAAATTACAGCATTGCTATAACTAAATAATGGTTGGTACACTCTTGACGCGACTTCCCAAACTATACCTTATTCCGGGTATTTGACAAAGGTAGTTTTTCCTTATAAATTTTTTACTTTTTAAAATTTTTGGTATATCGACATTTGACAAGACTATGCTTTTCTTATTTACTGGTATTTTATTATTGAAAATAACTGCTACTTTTAAATTTTAAATGAAACCATTCTTTAGCTGAATTTCTAGATTGACGTTTTCGTCATCGATGGCCGTTTGAAGTCTCGGTTCGAATACGAATACGAATACCGTAAAAAGTATTTGAATACCGAATATTTTCGAATACCTTCAAAAAAGTATTCGAATACGTGGTATTCATGAATACCACGATTCGGTATTCATAAATACTGAAGAGAAAAAAACCTCTTTTCTCTAGAAAAAGCAACTTATTCTTATTTTTCTACGTTTTTCCATAACAAAATGCATTGGCGTACCTTGTTTTTGCTTAAAAACTAATTATTTCTAAGCATACAAGACGTCTTCCAAATTTTCCAATAATAACATTTCTATTTTTTAAACTATTGACTTTACTTTTGGAATGGGGTACATGTACATACTATCTACGATCTACCAGATAGTCATGATTTAAACTGACATAATTACATTTATTATACACATCCCTTTTGTGCAAAATGGAGATAAATACATATTAGTTTAACCTTTCTTGTTTATAGTTAAAAAAATAGAAAGTTTGTTTTACTAATAAAAAAACCTGTAAGTCGATTTGCTTTAGTGAATTTTTATAAACAACAATTTAACAATAATATGTGGACAGTGTACACCGTACACTTAGTTGCAAAAATGTTTAATACATGGAAAACATAGTTTGCAATGTCACATTTTATATGTTGTACTAAGTTACTTGTTTTTTTTTTAATAGCAAAACCCCTAAGAAGTTAAAATAATTAATTTAGATATATTTTGTTTGCAAAAATAAATGTATATCTGTTCAAAATTACTTACCTATTAGGACCATATAAAAACAGATTTAGATTTAAAAACATATTGAATTACATTTCTTTTTAATTTTTAAAACTAACTTCCCAAACTCTCAGTTTGCAAATGATGATAAATATGACTTATAGTAGGTTCGTTTTGTTTCTAAAATTTACAACGGTTCGTGTTCAGTTCCAGTTATGCGCAGAACTATATGTGCATAAAGTTGAAGTTTCGAATCATCCCAGAACAGTTCAAACGATTCGAAAACCAAAACACGCTTAGGTATATTTTATATACCTTGTATTTGTATTTAATAACATTGTTTCAAAATACCTTTATCTTTTTGTTTGGTTCACTTACCATAACTCCACCAAAATCCATAAATAAAAACATAAACCACACAAAATCCAAAAAAAACAATCTTTCAAAAATAGGGTTAAATATGTTGAAAAATAAAATGTAACGCGCAGACTCCACCAATTAATTCAGAATCAGTTCTTACAGTTCCTACTCAAGGGTTAGAACTGCTGTTACCGTTCTCGAATCATCCAAAACTAGTTCACAAAATAAACCAAAACAGCAAGCATCCAATACGGAATCGGTTCTAAATGAACCAAAATACTTTATACCCGACTGCGCAGGCTCGAACTGTTCTAGAATCGTTTCAATCGGTAACCAAAACGAACCTAATAAAATTTAACCCCGTCGTCGGCAAAACCACCGCGAACATGTTTTAACCTGCTTAAGATGTATAAAAGTAACGTATATTCATAAAATAAGCAAACAGTATTTAAATTTAGGATTTGAATACCAGAATATAGGTATTCGAATATCAGTATTCGAATACCGGTATTCAAATACCAGTACTCGAATACCAGTATTCGAATACCAGAATATTTAAAAACGATATTCAGAATAAAGAATACCGAATTCTGACCAAAAAGTATTCCATCAAATACCGAATACCAAACACACAAATCTATTCGAATAGTATTTGAATACCGCAAAAATGTATTCTGAATAGTACTGCTGTGATTAGCAAAAACGCCGTATGTGCAAAAAGTTGAAACGAAGTAAATCGTGTTTAAAGTAAATTGTCCAGCCGTACCAAACGATCATTTTTTAAAACGCGGCAGCTGATGTATGCTTAGGACAAATGGATCACTTGCAATTTAGATGCAGTATTTTTGTTAAACAGCCAGTAGATATGGCGTTTATCCTGAGCTGTTTTATATTATAACAGATTTTGATTTTCGTTTTAGATATTGCGTTTTAGAGTTTTTACGTACAATTGGGCGTTTTTACTAATTTGGCAAGAAAATAATGCAATTTTAAACTTATTGATTTGAAAAAACAAAAATTGACCCGAAGAGCAAATACGGCTTTTCTGCTAATCACGGCAGAGTATTCAGCATACCTAGTATTCGAATACTACCCACCTCTGCCTCTAAGTAATGTTATTTAGAGATATTATGACAGTTTAATGTAGCTTCAAAACCACATCAAACAACACGTGTACACTCAGGTTTCACCGCGCCCTTTGTCTTTGTGCTTCCACAGGACCTAAATCATTTATGTAAATAGAAAGAAACCAATTATTTTTAGGGATTTTATACCTACATACATATTTACCAAATTAGAAAATTATGTTTTGTAAAAACTTTTTCATTAGTACAAATTTCACTCCTTAGTAAAATTATGTAAATGAAATCTAAGCAAAACCGTCACTCCTAATAAAGGGACAACTTCCCGTTTCCTTTACTTAATTAATTCATTTAAATAATAAAGTTGTAATAAAAAGTAAAGTTCCGCCTTAACTTTGAACAAAAAGGGAGAAAATGGTTTATAGACCCACATATAACTTCGCAACTTCCCTCGTTTTCCGTTATACAGGGTATCTCTAAAATCTCTGTACAAAATGCTACTATAGACTTCTTGAGCCAAAATACAACGATCA
Organism: Listronotus bonariensis; assembly: GCA_014170235.1. Classification (NCBI taxonomy): domain Eukaryota; kingdom Metazoa; phylum Arthropoda; class Insecta; order Coleoptera; family Curculionidae; genus Listronotus; species Listronotus bonariensis. Next base: position 73,779 of record JACEGR010000752.1, read on the forward strand.
AAAGCCGCGCTGTGCCGCTCCACGCGAATGATTCGTCGGTGATTCAGGGCATATCGGTTTTCTGGCATTAAAGGAGCGCGCAAACAGCTTGATTACTTCGGACTAATGTTTGGAAAATTGTTGCAAATCTGGACGCGGCTTAACGTATTTTACCTTAGTCTAAAAGTTAACAGTTTGCGAGATACAGGGTGTTTTTTAAATTTTATTTTAGTTATTCTTAAATATTATTTAATTTTTTTATCTTTGGACAAACCACGAAGGCTTAAAGCCTAAATACTAACGTACACAGTTAAGGTTACTTTTAAATGTGACGCCCACAAGATTAAAGGTGTCTTTGCTCTGTAAAACTTGGCCACTCATAAATAGAGGATGAGTATTTGATGACTCTTTTCGCGACAAGGAACATGATTGTGTTTTGGATGCATTAAAATGGACGAGATTTTTGGCGCCCCAATCCAATATTAAATTAAGATCCTGCGAAAGAGATATCTGCATCGCTCTGCGTTTGTTTTCCAAGTCAGGTTTAGTGATGGGTTTAGGAAACTGAAAACTGGAGTGAATTGTACTATCGTCGGCGAAACTATGAATGGAATTAGTTGTGGACGAGAGAAGGTCGTTGATGTGAAGAAGAAACAATGTTGGTGCCAGAACTGAGCCCTGAGGGACTCCAGCATTTACTTGGTGAAAGCTTGAAGAATGGCCGTCCTTAATAACTGATATACGTCGATCAGATAGATAACTAGAGAGCCAAGTACAGAGTTTAGTTGAAAGACCATAGGAGGGAAGTTTATTAAGAAGTGCGGCATGCCACACCTGGTCAAAAGCTTTGGATTGATCAAGAGCAACGATCTGGGACTCACCTAGAAACTCAAGAGACTTATTCCAACAGTGTGATACGAAGGAAAGAAGATCTGCTGTAGATCTTTTGTGGCGAAATCCATACTGCCTGTCATGCAAAATTTTGTGTTTTTCTAAGTACTTAAGAATTTGTGAATTAATTAATTTTTCCATTACTTTACAAAGAACTGAGAGAATTGAAATTGGTCTATAGTTAGATGGAAGGGATTTAAATCCTTTCGTGGGAATAGGTTGAACACGTGCAGCTTTCCAGATCTCTGGAAAGTGTCGTAAGAAATTCGAAAGAGCCGAGTTAAGATTGGTGCAAGTTCTGAAGCACATTTTTTAAAACGATTGCTGGTATGCCATCCAGCCCAGACGATTTCTAGATGTTAAGGGAAGAAAGGATACGCTTAATGTGTTTTACTTTAAAAATAATATCGGGCATTTTATGAGAAACTGTGGGTAACTGCTGGAATTGGATGATTTACGGGAGGGTCAAGGGTTGAATTGGCAGCAAATTGTTTGGCAAATAATTCTGCCTTTCCTTTAGCGGTAGAAATAATTTCATCTTCCAAAGTTAGTGGTGGGAAAGAACTGGTACAAAAATTCCTACTTATGTTTTTCGCAAAGGAGCAGAAAGATTTGCTGCCATTTGAGCAAGAAAGAACTTTGTTTTTAATACGATTGTCAAAGGAGTCTTTGGCTTTGGAAATTGTTTGATTGTAGCAGTTTCTTGCTTCAATGCTGGCCTGTCGGTTTTCTGGACTAGGATCCTGTAGAAACTTCTTGTGAGCCTGAACTTTTAAAATTCTAGCTTTATCACCAGATTTGGAAAACCAGGGTTTGTTATTGGATTGTTTGGGGTTCTTGATGGTGTGTGGAATATAGGTTTCAATGCCCAATTAATTCGATATATATGGATTTTTTTAAAGTGGGGAATTGCAAGATTCTCATATTTTTGCTTTTAAATGTAGGGGGCTCCCCCACCTGCAGTACTTTGCTTTTGTTCAAAGTATAATTATTTTTTCGGCCTCGGTATATTATTCTTTCATATTTTTGCACAAAAAAATGTATACCTGATAAATATCGCTACGAGCGACCGTTTCTAAAATATTTTAAAATAAACGTCTTATTTCACATAAAAATGTTCTTTACATTCTTTTACGCTTTATTTAGACCACCCAGGTTTCTCTAATTAAAAGGTCTCCACAAATTAGTTCTACAATATCCTTATGCCAAAATACAACGATTAAACTCAGGGCCGTATTATCCATTAGGCTGACTAGGTTACAGCCTAGGGCGCCATGAAAAAATAGGCGCCAGACAGGGGAGTAATATGCGCTAGGCTAGACAGGGGATGTTATAAAAAGTTTAGGTAGAGTGGGGATTTAATTTTTGGTGACTAATTTCCCTGGGAAAAAGGTGCTTCGGAAGCACCTTTTGTTTTTTCTATTTTTTTTTTTTTTGGTGGAATATAGGTTTAGTTAAAAATTTGATCATTTGCGAGATACAGGTTGTAAAGTCAGCAATTTTGTTTATTTTAGACATATATTTACTTAAATTTCTCTAAAAAAACTAATATAAAAAAGGAAATAAACTATATATCTGACTAACTTTTTAGGAGTTCTATAAAAATGAAAGGCAAATGAAAGGCAATTAATTATATTTTATTATATTGTTTGTCACTCTGACAGTGACAGAATTATTTAAAAATAATTTAAACCATAAATATTATTTTCTTTCATTACTTTTAGTCGTTAATCAGTATATCAGCATACCGCTGATATACTGATTATTGACAAAACAGCAATAATTGACGAATAGTGTGTAAAACATTGCTTATTTTAGGTTTATGTTTCTATCTTGCACAGGGGCAAAGATATTTAGTGTATAAATAGAGTTGGGACACCCGATATACCGCATACGATTAGAAACGAAATAAGTAAAAACATAATTATTTTAAATAATTTTAAATACCTATTAATAAATTAAATTTTATCGCTTTTTATAGGGCTTCTGCTCTGAAGAATTGTCCAGTATAGTTTCTCCACTCACGTTTCCCAACAGAGAAACTCGTGGTGCCGCGCGTATGCATTCCTATACAGTCCAATTGGACAGGCCCCGAACTTCCCACTTTGTTAGTTCTTTTATCCCTAGAGTTTCTAGAATGTGAAACCTGCTGCCCGCGGAGGTCTTTCCTTCCCCCCAAATCTTTAAGTATTTAAGTCCCGTGTCAACAAACTCCCTCTTACGTCGCTTAAGACACCCACGGTACGTTAGTATTTAGTGGTTTGTCAAAAGATAAAAAAATAGCCACATTTTATTTTTGTGTCGAATAAGCAAAATATTAAAAATATAGTCTGTATACGTAACATTTTGTTGAACATGCAGTTCATTTGTTATTCATAAGCATTTCATAGATAGTGTGTTACATGTAACATGCATTCGAGAACTGAATTGTCAAGACAAGAACGTGTCGCAAATCTGCAAATTGTTTTCCGGGAAGTTTGTATAAATCATATCAAAATCACGTATCGAAGTTTTTCGAGAATATATTGAAATATTGTTAGTTTGGAATTCGTGATGCAGTGTGTTTTGAGTCAGTGCCGTATACAGATTGGCCAAGACTTCCTGGGCCAGTAATGAAATGGACTTTAATAGCGCTTTAACCCAGCCTGTCAATGTCAAATGTTTTGGGTATCGGACTGGGCGAACGCGTCACTTTTTTGTCGGACAAGTTTAACACATTAAAGTACCTTAATGGAAATAATTGCCTACTGTCGTTGATATACAGGTTGGCCCACCATATTCGACACGGTCTGTAGCTGGATAACCATGGGGTTTTTAAAAAATTAAATACTGGAACATATACAGGTCGGATAAGACCACAGTATAAAATAATTTTAGTCTATACAGGGTATCTCAAAAAAGTGTGACGTATCAAAGTTATATTTTTTTAAATAGAACACCCTATATTTTATGACGGTTTTAGATTCTGCTTTAAAAATAACTCAAGTTTGTTTATAGTACTAAGTGTCTAATTTTATTCGTTTTTGTGATATTTGATTTTTTTGAAAAATGCAGAGGTAAAATTAAATTGATTTTACTTTCACACTTTTAACACTTTAAACTTTAAAATGTGTAACAAGATTAGAAAAAGTCTTCCATATCATATGTAGGTCAAATCAAGATCAAATTTTGTACAGGGTGATCAAAAAATAATTTAAATTTTTCAGAAAATCAAATAGCCATATCTCTTTTATTTTAAATGGAAACAGCGTGTTCCATTTTTTACGTCACATGATGACAAATAAAATACTCTTTCAAATGGTGTATAGGTTGCTGATACCTATCTTTTGTGCTTTTTAGTGAAATCTGTTTTTACAAATTTTTAGTCCAAATGTTTATTTAAATTAAAGTTGGCTGTGACATAGCAGCCATTAATATTTTTCTTAAGAAACTAACAACGACCATTTATTGATTACTAGTGTTTTAGTCAGTTTAAAAGAAATTTCAATGATTTTAAATAAAAACCCTTCTTCTACAACAGAGATGATATAATACTGGTAGGATGTGAAAAAATGGTTTACTTTAGTCTAGAGTTAATCCTGAAAAATATTCCAGGAGAAATCATCTGATAACCTTAATAGTTGGTTTAAAAATTTGACACAGTGATTATGAATAATGGAAGAAATGAGTTATAGGTCACAGAATGTCGTCATAACTGACCAGAGGCGTTATTAGGATTGTTTAAAAACACAAGTTTTATCATTACCACATTCAGCTGAAATAAGTGTTATTGGAAGTAGCATTATAAGCAACTAATGATTTTTTTTCTGTGAATTTTAAAAATAGTGGCAGATAATACAAAATCTTTTAATTTTGTGCTTTTTTCCAACAAATTTACAGTTTGCAATAACGGCTTAGTAAATAGGCATAGCTATATCACAGCCTACTTACATTTAAATAGACATTTGGAATAAAAATATGTTAAAACGGAATTTACTCAAAAGTATAAAAGATAGGTATAGGCAACCTATACACCATTTGAAAGAGCATTTGGTTTGTCATCATGTGGTGTAAAAATACAGCGTGTTTCATTTAAAATAAGAGAGATATTGCAATTTGACTTTCTAAAAAATTGAAATTATTTTTTGATCACCCTGTATAATCTATGATTTCGATATGACCTACGTATGATAAGGCAGACTTTTCCTAATCTTGTAACAAATTTTAAAGTTTAAATAGTTCATTTTGTTAAAATAAAATTAATTTAATTGCACCCCTGCATTTTGAAAAAAATCAAATATCACAAAAACGAATAAAATTAGACACTTGGTAGTATTAACAAACTTAAATTATTTTTAATGTTGAATATAAAACCCTTATAAAATATAGGGTGTTCCATTTAAAAAATATAACTTTGATATGTCTCACTTTTTTGAGACATCCTGTATAGAGTAAAATAATTTTATACTGTGGCCTTATCCGACCTATATATGTTTCAGTATTTACATTTTTTTAAAAACCCCATGGTTAACCAGCTACAGAGCGTGTCGAATATGGTAGGCCACCCTGTATACAAAGAGAAATCTTCCTTTTCGACAGTTTAAGAAGAACTCCTGCTTTTTATGTCATTATCAAGTCCACGGCGAACACCACGAAAAGCAAGAGTATCTTAAACAAACAGCGTCGCTGTTCGACGGTAAGAAATAATCTAACCGTTGATACTGTACTGAAGAGCATCATTCAGTGAATCGGCATCGAGTTATACCGGGAGTCGGCAAGTTATATACAAAAAATAAATGGTACAGCCAATTCGACAGTGCCTCTGAGGTAGGCGAAACGCGTCACTGAAGAGGGTCCCGGTGAATGACATGGAAAGCCGGAGTTCTTCTTTAACTGTTAAAAGAAAGGTTTCTCATTTGTATAAGTTTAACACAATGTTTTACATGCAATTTTTAAACATTGTTTTAAAAATCTTAAGGGTTGCAGTCATGAGACCCTCTTAGTCCGATACCCGAATCATGTGTTTGAGCCTTATGGTTTCATGACTGTGGTGGTCCTATAAAAAAACAAAGTCAATATCACAAGACAGAAAGATACTAGCTTTATTTTTGTATGTGATGCGATTACTTCGTCAATTGCGGACCGATTTTAAAAATCTTTTTTAACACGCTTTTATTAGCTTGGGTTGTTAGTATCTATCTATCTATCTATATAACGGAATCTTTGAGCCTAATTTTTACCAACTTCCAGCGATTCAATTTCTTTGAAACTTTGCACACGTATCAAGGACCGATAAAAATGCAATAATTTAAAAACAGTATCCCGTTTTCCTGATTAGGACCACCAGGATAAATAAATTCCTTTACAGTTCCTCTGTGTCTCTTGACAAAATGGCGAAGGAATTTTTTAGTGAATAAACTGGAGCATTTATTTTTAAAAAACTAATTGATATATCGAACTAAAAAATGAAAAATAAATATTAGTTAAAAAAACTAAAAAAACACGCTTTTATATGCAACCGAACTAAAAATTAGAAAATAATTTTTCATTAAAAAGAGTTTGTCACTTCAGAATAAAAGCGTGGGGTGCTTAATATATTAAATGTTATAATTATTCTATTTGCAAATATCTATGAGGAAAGAGTTATGAAAAAATAGTAAAATGCACCCCACGCTTTTACTCTGAAGTGACAAACTCTTTTATTTACTAAATTATTTTCTAATTTTTAGTTCGGTTGCATATAAAAGCGTGTTTTTAGTTTTTTAAACTATTATTTATTTTATTTGAGAGTGAACTTTCGCGATAGTCCTATAAAAAAAAACAAAAAAACAAGTCAGGATCGCAAGACAGAAAGGTACTAGACCTATTGTTTTTACTCTGCCGTACGTTATTCGTGCGACAAAGCTGTACTAGCGCCACCTATTGCTGTAACGATAAACAAATATTATAATAATACGAGGGCAGTTTACAAATTGTTATTACGTCCTTTATAACAAAATTAACTTTATCATGTTTGGTCATGGTTAGTTCTGGTTAGTTAAATCTTTGTTTTTGTATTATTTGTTTTAGTTAAAAATAAAAAGATATATTAAAAAACCAGAACTAACCATGACCCCCAATGTGACAGTTTTAAATGACCGTCTGTAACCTTTCAAACCAATCAAAAAAACATTGTGCTTTTTATGTAGTTTTTGAAAGAGATACTGGTAGTGTTTTTAGTATATGTTTGCCGACTTAATAGTAATAATAATAAATAAGAAAGCAAAAAATAAACTAAAAATCAAAAAAAAAATTAAAAGAATAAACTGACTTGAAAAAATAAATAAGAGTAATAAAGTCAAAAATAATAAATTAAAAAAGTAAAAAATGAATTCGGTAATAACGTAACGCGCTAAACTACAAATGTTAATAACCAAATATGCAAAAGCTTTTTATACTTTAATAGCATATGTTGTTACCCGATTTCATTTTTTATTTTCTTTAAATTTATTATTTTTGAATTTTTATTGATTTTATTTTACGGTTTAATTAAAACAAAAGTGTTTATTCGTAGTATTAATTTTGTACTCATTGACATGCACAAAATATTGTGTCGCCTGCCATTAATCATCCCTGGCATATAAAATATATTCCTGAAATAAAAATTTTTTATGACCCTTCGACCATTTTTTATTTTTGGTGTTCAAGTGTTAGTATTGTTTAGTAGTTAATTGTTTTCATAATATTTCAACAGCTCGTAAAATTCCGAGCTGAGTTAGTAGAAGTGGTTAAAAAATATATTCTTCTTTTAAATTTTTTGTATTTTTTGGTAAACTAAAAAAATTAATCTAGGATTGAATCGGCAAGAATTGAAGCCTTCTTTACCCAACGTTTATACATTTTTTTTTTATTTCTGTTATTTTCTTCTTTAAATATATTTTTACCACATTTACACCCTGAAAAATATTATTATTGTTTTGCATATTGTAAAAAGACTATCTCTTATTTTGGCGCAGGGAAACTGCAAAGCGATATTTTCCACTATTTTAAAAACAAGTAAAAAAAAACTTGATTTAGCGTTGTCATATGGAACTGGTTAATAAGGGATACAATTTTTTTAAGAACAAAAGGTAAGATTATAAACTAGGGAATTGAAAATTACTTCTTAACTGACAGCAATGGCAAATCGTTATAAAAATATTTCTTTTAGAGAACAATTTTGGGTTTTAAAGCAACCTGACCTTAGAGCCTAAAAAATTTAAATTTTTTGATATAATACTAAAATAATTGGTTTAAATGTGTCTAAATTTTGACCTGACTTATTATAGTATATTGAATTCGATGATTTAAGTTTACTTTCAGTTTACATAATTAAAATAAATAATAGTTTAAAAACCCTAAAAAACACGCTTTTATATGCAACCGAACTAAAAATTAGAAAATAATTTTTCATTACAAAGAGTTTGTCACTTCAGAGTAAAAGCGTGGGGTGCATTTTACTATTTTTTCATAACTTTTCCCTCATAGATATTTGCAAATAGAATAATTATAACATTTAATATATTAAGCACCCCACGCTTTTATTCTGAAGTGACAAACTCTTTGTAATGAAAAATTATTTTCTAATTTTTAGTTCGGTTGCATATAAAAGCGTGTTTTTTAGTTTTTTAAACTATTATTTATTTTTCATTTTTTAGTTCGATATATCAATTAGTTTTTTAAAAATAAATGCTCCAGTTTATTCACTAAAAAATTCCTTCGCCATTTTGTCAAGAGACACATAGTCAATTAAAAACGCAGCAAGTTATGCATCAATTGCCCTTGCGCATTCGCCATAATTAAAAAAAGGAATTTATTTATCCTGGCGGTGCTAATCAGGATAACGGGATACTGTTTTTAAATTATTGCATTGTCATCGGTCCTTGATACTTGTGCAAAGTTTCAAAGAAATTGAATCGCTGGAAGTTGGTAAAAATTAGGCTCAAAGATTCCGTTACATAGATAGATAGATAGATAGTTACAACCCAAGCTAATAAAAGCGTGTTAAAAAAATGATATACTTTACTTTCAATAAAAGTCGTTTAGAATCTATGTAGAGGTTAAAATATTTAAATTTTAAAATAGAAAATTATAATGAACCATCTATCAGTTTTCCAACGTACAAAAATTGTCGAATTTTATTTTCTAAATCACAAATCAACAATTTTAACCCTGAATCGATACCGTGCACATTTTAATACCAGGGATGCGCCTACTAAAAAAAACACATCGTAATATTGGGTACATTCAGGATTACTTAGCCACTTAACCGAGATGTAAGGGCATTGTCAAAACTGTCAAAATAAAGCCATCCTATTGGTTTAACAACTTTGACACTCCGCTTACCCAGCGGTTAAGCGGCTGAGTACTCCTGAATGTACCCATTTGGTATATTCCTTTTAACTTGTAGAACCGTTCTTCGGAACCGATCAAGACAGTTTTAAAAGGAACACCAAAAAACAGTGGGTTTTGCCCGTTGACATGACATGTATGAGATTTGACAGATTTGTTGTTCTTTGCTTTAGTCATCCGTGTAAAATATTACAGATATTTTTAAAATATAACCAAGTATATTTACTATTTACCCTTTGGCATATGTCATTAGTGTCAGAACTCTTCGTGCACCTCTTGCGATTATGGGGTGTGAGGGGCAAGGGGAGAGGTAATTGAACGGTTCTGCAGAACAACTCCATTATAAAAGAGATCGTTTTAAAATAGGTAGACCAAGTTTAGAAGATAGAAAATATCGAGCGCTTAAGAGAGAGTGTTCTAGCAATTGGACCCTCGGTAACTTAAGCCATAACAAAGCAAGAGAGAGTGTTGATGATGATCAGTCAATTTTAACCAGAAGACGATGAAATGAACTGGCCTTCAAGATAGCCCGACTGATTTCTTTCTCTAAGGCTACCTAAAAGCAAAAGCTTTTACAGTTTCAATGAATTTTTATTATACATATAATTTTAATCAATAGAAGAAATTTATAAATCTATCAGTACATATTTTGTAAAACCCATATATTTAAGTAACTTTTGAAGATAGTTATCATTGAAAATTTTAACCCTGAAAATACCAAAATTTTATTATGAATTGTTTATTTGTTTTTTAATTTTGTTTGTTTACAATTAACACAAAAGTAACTGTTGCAGATGTAATGTGAGTGCCAAATATTAGAATTAGGGTAATTTTTCTGTTTATAAGTAAAAAACTAAGGGTATATTCAAGTATTCAGCTTATTTACGAATATTTCGTCAAAGCTCGCTCTTAATAGTATATTACATAACAAGTGTCGAAAGTGATATATTTCACACTAGTGGGAATGTTGTCGCACGGGGCGATAGCCGAGTTCGACAATACCACGAATTTTATCACTTTCAGAACGAGTCATGTGCAATATTTTTCCCACGACCAAAAAATATTTACCAAAAATTTTAATTTATTATTTAATTTTAACACAAACAAGATAAAGTGACAAAACATTTTACGTAAATCAATGTTAGTGCCATAAAATCCAAATGAATAAATTGCTGTATTTAAAAGCATGAATTTTAAAATTTAATTACCTTACAGAAATGCTTGCACTGTTATTTTTTTAATTCTTCTTCTAACTTGCAAACACCTAATCACTAAACAAAACACTTAATAAACAAAGTTATGTTATATAAAAAGAATTTTTATACAACAATTGCGCCGCTTTGCATTTTATGGTTAGGTTAGAATTTAACAAATGATGCATACTTGCTCCTGCATACGTAGCATTAGGCACTTCCATTTATGTTTAATGGGTTGCCTATTATTACTTAAAGCATTTGCCATAAAATAATAGGGAATTATTGGAATTCATATAAGATCTAGCAGTAATAAATTCAGCAGTATTTTGACATTACGCATGCTCAGTAGTCGTTTTAAATAAGGGAAACTTTATTAAAGTTACTGCTAGACTTTGATTGTGCAAAAATATAGTAGGTCGTTTCCCTTCCTTATTTTGACATTTGAAAACAAAATGAGGTTAAGGGTTAAAGTAATTTTTGTTTATTTTTAAATTTTGTCTTTAAATTATATTAAAAAGTTAAAACTTCCCCATTTGTAACTATACAAAACAAATAAATAAAATAGACTATAAATAAAAACAAATAATATTCACATAGGCGCGTTAAGCTTTCGCAGTAATAAAATAAGGTTTTTCCCTTAATACTGCTAGCACTATTTGTCTATTCCAATAATTCCCTATTGTCTATAAATGATCTACTAAGTCCTTAATCATAAAACTAAAATCAATATAATTTGAAATACTGATAATGTGTGTTAGTACTGGTAAATCAAAAACTTTAATTTGTTAAAAATATACTGTAAGTTTTTTTTCCTACGACCACTTGTGAAAATAGCAAATAGCACACTGATTTCATGCATAGAAAATGCGTTATATCACACTAGTGTTGCAAAGTACTTTACAGCACTAGTGTTGCAAAGTACTTACAACACTGGTGTGATACATATTATGATGTCATTCTAAAAACTGCTATTGGTTTTGCAAGTGACATATTTATTGTAGTGACAGTAAAAAAACTTTTTATTTACCTTAAACGGTAGAACCCAAATTAGCGAAAATCATCTTATTTTATATTTATTAAAATTTACGAAAAATAAAAACATAAACAAAAATAGACATAACCACAAAAAACAACTTTCACTGACTGGCACAGTGTTGTCAGGTAAGTAGATCAAATTTAAAATCTCCCTTCTACCTTTGAGCACGTACTTTATAGAGGCAGCCTTTCCGCTTGACCGTTCGACCTAAAGCGCCAGAGAAAAAAAGCCTATAGATCAAATTCCTTCCTCTCTTTCTTCGTGTACTCAAACAAGTAGTTTCTTTTTTTTAATCCCTAATTAAACCTAAGGCTAATACACACTTTATAAATCCACTTTTTTATCCATTCATAAATAGAATCAGACCCTTCCGACGTTGCCAAATGCTTTCCATATTTTGCATGGTAACTGACGTGTGACTGACTTTTGGTAGTCGTTTTTCCTTACTTTAAGGACTTTAGGTTATGCATTTACAATTTTCATATTTTTTATATTTTTTCTTAAAAATATGAGGAAAAACTGTTATTTTTACTTAATTTTACATGTGATGTTCAGTTTCATTAACTCGTTTAACCAATTTTACCCCACCCAGCACCCCTTTTCACTCCCCGGTCCCGTAAGTTTATTTACTGATATGTTTTAAAAAACGGAATATTTTGGATATGCGCCACTTACGTTTTATTTAGAAGAGTGTCTAAAATATGTAAGAATAGATAATTTTTAAAAAACCTTTATAATAGCAGAAAACCGTATTAAACTATTAGCGTTATTACCTAACAAAACCATACAATTTTTATTAAGTGAGGGCCTTTTTAAATTCCAAAATGATAAAAGTTATATAATGCTTCTAGGTAGGTGATTTTCGATGTAAAAATATTGTCAAAACAGTATAATATAGCAGTGAGGAAAAGTATATATCACACTAGTGTTGCAAAGTAAATATCACCCTAGTGTTGCAAAGTTCTCAATTGTTTTTTATTTTTTCTGAACAGACAAACTTTAATTTATTTATTTTTTGGTTAATAATTTGTGGTCGTAGGAAAAATAGTGTACAGTACTCGTGTGAAAATGACTTTCATTAGTCATTTTCCACACTTGTAATGTAATATACTATTTACCCAAATTTAAGCAGCTGTCATATGTACTTTTCAACACGCGTGTGATATTATTGGTGTTCTAAAGGATCAAGGAGTGCGTTTTATGTCATTTTTATTTGTGGTCGTAGGAAAAAAATATATATGTTAAGGGCCGTAATTGAAATAATTATTATTATGTCAAGTTCCCCGTGAAATGTACCACACCAAAAAAAAAAAAACAACTTATTTAATTATCTTTGGGTGGCTAAAAACCTAGAAATACAAAAACTACAAATACACTTATCTTATTAATTATTATTCATTCTTCTTTTAAAGTTATGGAGAAACAGAATTCGTACACCCTTTGTTAATCCTAATATTTTGTTATTTATTTAAATTTTGTTTTGAGGAATTTTACGGCTCAAGTTCAAAATACTAACTTCTTTGGGGGTGGAAGTCGGTTAACTGTGTAAATTATTCAAGATTTCATAACAAATGGATTTTAAGCCTTGCGAAAGGGTTCAAAAGCTTTCAGTAATAATTAAAATTCGTTATAATTTATGTACTGATAATATCATTTTATTCAGATTTCAAACAAAATCAAAATATCTCAAAATAAAATACCTGCCAAGGTTTTTCGTTGGATATTTATATGCTTTAGTTTGTTTTTTTATAATTTAATTCTTATTTACTGCAATTGCAGGGTATCTTGGTTATTATTAAAGATGGAGACTTGCAGTTTTCGCGAACTGCGGCTACTTTTGATGAAACTAAAGATAATATTAAAATATTTTTCATGGCCCTCTTCGTTTTTGACAAACAAGGTGAAATTCATTTTTTTCCATTTTCGGACAAACCACGAAGGCTAAATGCCTAAATACTAACGTACCGGGGTGCCTTAAGCAAGGTAAGAGGGAGTTTGTTGACACGGGACTTAAATACTTGAAGATTTGAGGGGGAAGAAAAAACCTTCGCGGGCAGCAGGTTCCACATTCTAGAAATTCTAGGAATAAAAGAACGAACAAAGTGGGAACTTCGGAGCCTGTCCAGTTGAATCGTATAGGGATGCATACGCGCAGCACCACGAGTTTCTCTGGTGGGAACCGTGAGTGGAGGAACTATTCTGGACAGTTCGTTAGAGCAGAAGCCATGGAAGTACATATAAAAGCGATAAATCCCCCACAGCCCGACGATGGGTAAGAGAGGGAAGCCTTTCTGTAAGTGAAGGATCATTAATGAGACGAATAGCTCTTCTTTGAATAGAATCAAGAATGCTTAGGGTTGTGGGAGACGCCATGCCCCAGATATGAGAACAATATTCCAAGGGAGGTCGGATTTGGGACACATACAAAGTGTATAAATTAGAAGGGGAAACATACTTTTTGACTCGAAAGAGAAATCCAAGCTTTCTTGAGGCTGCCGTGGCTATAGATACAATGTGTTTATGCCAGTTAAGGTTATTTCTAAATGTGACGCCCACAAGATTAAAGGTGTCTTTGCTCTGTAAAACTTGGCCGCTCATAAGTAGGGGATGAGTATTTGATGACTCATTTCGCGACAAGGAACATTATTGTGTTTTGGATGCATTCAAATGAACGAGATTTTTGGCGCCCCAATCCAATATTAAATGAAGATCCTGCGAAAGAGATATCTGCATTTCTCTGCGTTTGTTTTCCAAATCAGGTTTAGTGATGGGTTTACGAACCTGAAAACTGGAGTGAAAGGTATTATCGTCGGCGAAACTATGATTGGAATTAGTTGTGGACGAAAAAAATCGTGGATGTGAAGAAGAAACAATGTTGGTGCTAGAACTGAGCCCTGAGGCATTCCAGCATTTACTTGGTGAAAGCTTAAAGAATGGTCGTCCACAATAACTGATATACGTCGATCAGATAGATAACTAGAGAGCCAAGTACAGAGTTTAGTTGAAAGACCATAGGAGGGAAGTTTATTAAGAAGTGCGGCATGCCAGACCTGGTCAAAATATGTCAAGAGCAACGATCTGGGACTCACCTAGAAACTCAAGAGACTTATTCCAGCAGTGTGATACGAAGGAAAGCAGGTCTGCTGTAGATCTTTTGTGGCGAAATCCATACTGCCTGTCATGCAAAATTTTGTGTTTTTTTAAATACTTAAGAATTTGTGAGTTAATTAATTTTTCCATTACTTTACAAAGAACTGAGAGAACTGAAATTGATTGAGTTAGATGAAAGAGATTTAGATCCTTTCTTGGGAATAGGTTGAACACGTGCAGCTTACCAGCTCTCCGGAAAGATACCTGTGTCGTAAGAAATTCGAAAGAGCCGAGTTAAGATTGGTGCAAGTTCTGGAGCACAATTTTTTAAATCGACTGCTGGTATGCCGTCCAGCCCAGACGATTTCTTGGTGTTAAGAGAAGAAAAGGATAGGCTTAATGTTTTTCACTCTAAGAATAATATCAAGCATTTTATGAAGATTTGGGGTAATAGCTGGAATTCGATGATTTACGGGAGGGTTTAGGGTTGAATTGGCAGCAAATTGTTTAGCAAAAAGTTCTGCCTTTCCTTTAGCGGTAGAAATAATTTCATCTTCCAAAGTTAGCGGTGGAAAAGAACTGGTACAAAAATTCCTACTTATGTTTTTAGCAAAAGACCAGAAAGATTTGCTGCCATTTAATCCCAAATAATTCCCCAGTAGTTGAAATTTAGACCAATGTTTAGGGACCTGTATTTATATTCTGTCAAAAATATAATATATTTACACAAATACAATTTAAAAAGTTTTTCAACATTAATAATAAAACGCGGAGTAAAAACTGTAAAACACTCTTAATATTTATTTAATCAAAAATTGCGTTTTGATTGGGAGTTTCTCAAACAGGCATCTTTTTATGAGCTCCTGGGTTTTAAATGTAATTAAAACCATCTGTAATTTAATACTTTTTCATTTTTATAAGTTATGACGTGCATTTGCTTAGTCACAGAAATAAAATGCAAATTTTGACCTTTAAGTTATTTAAATATTTCCTTTGATATTTAATTTAAATATTAATTCCAAGAAATTTCACGGATAAAACTTCGAGTACTAAGTTGTTAGCGGGTGTTTGTTTATATTGTTAATTATTTAAGACTTCATAACTAGAGGATTTTGCCTCTCGAGATGGCGCTAAAAAGCCCCAACATGCCGCCGAATAATTAAAAGAGTTAATAATTAATGTTGAAAACTTTTTAATTAAAAATAAAACCGTATTTTTTAAAATTCTTCGTAGGTGTAAAGTATTGCCTAAAATGTCTATTAAAGAGTTTTTATGGAAAAAAAATTCTTTATCCAACACTTACATATAATATCTACATAATTGATCAGATTTTGAGGATATAAAGTGTATTATAAGTCACTAGTGAGCTAAAGTACCCTTTAGCTCACTAGTGAATTATAGACTTTAGCTCACTAGTGACTTATACTAATTCTTTATTACTTCCAACATTTCACAATTAAAAAAATAACATAAAACAACTAATATATTATACTACAATTTATTCGTGTTTATATTAACAGTAATTGTTATATTAGATTTATCTTGGACAACGTTACATTGTGCGGAGTGTTCTTCAGGAAGTCTTTCAGCACTAGTACTTGGTGCGCTCTTCACCCTGTATTCGTCTTGCAATCTCAAACTTGTTAGAGATGCAATCTTCTAAATATCCTTCTGCCACGGTAGAAGACTTCCACCCGCCATGGCGTTTAAGGTTGGTGATATCGGCCCCAGCGTTGACTAGAAGTGTCGCTGAAGAACGTCGCATGCTATGACCACTAAATAAGATTTCATCAGGTAGTTGCAAATAATGAGCAACTACTCTCGGAATTTTCGAAATTTTATTTATTCCCACGCATTGCCTAGTGCATTTGCCTTTTGAAAGTTGACAAAAAATCTTTTGTGAGGCGTGTTCTCTGGCCTTAGGGACATATATTTTCTAAATAATTCAAGCACATTTACCAAAAATCCTTCTTTTAAAATTGTAAAGCTTCTCGATTTGTTCGTCTTGGTATCAGGTATAGAAACATATACATATGTACTGGCCTTTATCTACTATATCTTCAATACTTAAGCGAGTTAGTTCGTCACAACGGCATGCACCAGCGATTCCCAATATCAATGCAACCTATAAAAATCCGAACAGATAAATATTTAATACCAGAAACTAAAGTAAATTCATACCTTTGACATTAAGTGCTCGTCGTCAGGTGCCTCAGCCAAAAATTTTTCGATGTATTGCCTCTCCAGAATTTTTGCCTTTTTCGGTTTGAAATTTCTTGAATTGCTCTTCAAATAAGCGACAACTTTTCCATACCTCCCTATATCCACGTTCTTATATACTTTTAAGGTCGTTTTTATCATTGAATACTTGGTCCACATTGATGAGGGAGCAACTTTTTTCGATAAAAACAGAAAGTAAGCCATAATAACATCTTTATTTATAGTACCAACTCCTCGCCTTTTCCTCCATGCTTCAAAATCTTCAAATTCTTTATTGTACGTTAGTTTTGACTTCTCTGGAATTAAACTGCATGTCGCTACCGCAGCTTCTTCCAAAATTTCCGCAGGAACTTCACAATTTTCCATTTCGCAAAGCATTTTTATGTTTGTCTACAAAGTTGTTTACTAAACAAACCCGTAGTTACCAACAAAATGCATTACAACCAAACAAGCTTGCTTTCCAAAAATACAAAATTTTGTTGCTGGTGTTGACAATGACAAGTAACAAATAATGGATGACGTTTTCAAATTATTTTCGATATTAAAAACGATTTATACGAAAGTGTTGGATAAAATTTTGTATTAGACACGTGAGTTATTACATATAAGTCACTTAAGAAAATTACCTCTCTCGCCCTTCGGGCTCGAGAGTTAAACTTTTAATTTATTTATTTATCTAATAAATAACTATTATAAAAAAAATACGTGTTAATTAAATTAAAGCCTTTTTTAAATCATTATATATAATAAAACTAAGTTGATAAAATGCGCGTGCCGATAAAACTTGAAAAGGAGTTCCGATACCAGTGGCGCACACAGGTTTCCTTTTCGGGGGTGTTAAAACGCTGGCGTACGCAAAACAAAATTGTGGGGGGCACTTAAAATACGGGACGCCTCTGCCCAGCTCCCCGGAGTGGCCGCCGGAGGACATTCCACTGAAGGTGGAAATTTTTCGGGGTGCAACGCCCAACTTCTGCCCAGAAGTCATTAAAATCGTTAAAACAGCAAAATTTGTGGATTTCCTAAGCAAAATGTTTATATTTAAGAAAATAGGAAGAATTTAAGACCTACCTTCAAAAAATCGTTCTAGAGTAACACAATAAATTAAAAAAAAGGAAATACACATTTTATTTATTAACAAATATAAGTATAAACAGTGGGATACGTTACAAATTTTGTTCCTAATCCTAAATATTCAAGTTTAATTTACGAGATTTCTCAGAAAATTTATGAATTACACTGTTCGCTTCTGGCGTTTCATTTCGATAAACATGTAATAGTGTCAATCCATTTAACCGATTTTCTGATAAAGAGTTTCTAAGGTAAGTCTTAAGTCTTTTTAGCGTCGAAAACGATCGTTCATTTTCTGCCGTTGTCACAGGTAAAACACATAATATTTTTAAAATAATTTTTATGTTGGGAAGTGAATCATCGCAGTATGACACAGCACTCGGGCCATCGCTAGGCTTTTCATTAGCATCACTTCTAGCAAGCTTCCTATACCAAAATCTTAATTCGGCCAATAACTCTTCATTTGTTCCCAATAGGTCATTTTTGTAGAAACAAATTAGATCAGTAAATTCCTTTATGGTCAATTCAGAAATTTCGTTGGGGTTGTTAGGAAACAAACACTGGAAACCTGCTAAAATAGACTTATGCTTTGAAAGATGAAGATCCCGCGTTCCCTGCACCTCCAGATTCTATTTTTTTCTGAATAAAAAAGTCCAACAAACTACGTGAATTTATAAGGTACTTGCTCATTTTGACACCTTTGGACGGTGGACGCACTTTACAGTCTTTACACAGTACAGCACACACACTTAAATAAGTTAATAAGTTAAGTTTGAAAAGCATTAAAGCGCGAAATCGATGTCGATCGAAATGAGGTTATGACAAAACACAACACACAAGTGATTTTGCGTCACGCGGCCCGCGCCGCGCCGTTAATCAACGTGGTTTAATATCTAGAGTAGGTACATATATGATTATAAGTGTTATGTATTATGTGAATATTTCTTATTGTAAAACAAATAATAACTGGTAACTAGTGGTAGCCTGGTAGCCCATAGTTAGGTATATTTCGTTTTTATTTTTAATCGGTAAATAAGTGTGAAATCGGAACAAAATTCGGGGGGTTTGAACCCCAAAACCCCCTTGTGTGCGCCACTGTCCGATACGATAAAGGGACTTATATAGTGTGATAGCCCTTTATCCCCCCTCGAACAAGAAAGTTCCCGTTTTACCCTAAAGGGCGTATTTTTAAAGATATAAGGACTCTTCCAACCCTTCAACTTGGAAATTAAGTGTAGTGGCGCCGCGCCATATGTTGTCGAGTATTTGAACTTCATTCAGAACAACGATTATTTGGGTCTCATATCAACTCCCGAGCGAAGCCGGGAATCATAGCTACTAAATAATAAAGAAACGTAAACCAAAATTAAATATATATTTTTAATATTACAAGTTAAACCCGAGTTTTTCTACTGACCCAAATTAATATCAATAATAATTAGAGGTTATCTGTTGTGCCATACCAAAGCCCCTTCTTAATATAATTAGAAAAAAAATACGCCACTGACTTTTATAAAGATTTTATATATTTTTCCGATTAAGCAAACTGCAACTTTTTAGTTTTTTTTTTTGTATTTTATTCGTATCTAGGCGCATTTTCGAAAAAAAGCTACTTTAAGTCTTTTTTTTATCGTCGGACAAACCACGAAGGCTAAAGGCCTAAATACCAACGTACCATGGGTGTCTTAAGCGAGGTAAGAGGGAGTTTGTTGACACGGGACTTAAATACTTGAAGATTTGGGGGGGAGCCACATTCCAGAAACTCTAGGAATAAAAGAACAAACAAAGTGGGAAGTTCGGGGCCTGTCCAGTTGGACCGTATAGAAATGCATACGCGCAGCACCACGACTTTATCTGGTGGGAACCGTGAGTGGAGGAACTATTCTGGACAATTCTTTAGAGCAGAAGCCATAGAACTACCTATAAAAAGCGATAAATCCCCCACAGCCCCACGATGGGTAAGAGCGGGAAGCCTTTCTGTAAGTAAAGGATCATTAATGAGACGAATAACTTTTCTTTGAATAGAATCAAGAATGCTTAGGGTTGTGGGAGACGCCATGCCCCAGATATGAGAACAATATTCCAAGGGAGGTCGGATTTGGGACACATACAAAGTGTATAAATTAGAAGGGGAAAAATACTTTTTGACTCGAAAGAGAAATTCAGGCTTTTTTGAAGCTGCTGTGGCTATAAATACAATGTGTTTATGTTGGTTAAGGTTAGTTAAAGGAGTCTTTGCTCTGTAAAACTTGGTCGCTCATAAGTAGAGGATGAGTATTTGATGACTCTTTTCGCGACAAGAAACATGATTGTGTTTCGGATGCATTCAAATGAACGAGATTTTTGGCGCCCCAATCCAATATTAAATTAAGATACTACGAAAGAGATATCTGCATGCTCTGTGTTTGTTTTCCAAATCAGGTTTAGTGATGGGTTTAGGAACCCGAAAGGTGTAAATTATTGCCTAAAAGTCTATTAAAGAGTTTTTATATAAAAAAAAACTCTTTATGAAAAAAATACGTGTTAATTAAATTAAAGCCTTTTTAAAAAAAATAATAAAGAAACGTAAACCAACATTAAATATATATTTTTTAATATTACAAGTTAAACCCAAGTTTTTCTACTGACCCAAATTAATATCGATAATAATTAGAGGTTACCTGTTGCGCCATACCAAAGTCCCTACTTAATATAATTAGGAAAAAAATACGCCACTGACTTTATATAAAGATTTTATATTTTTTTCCGATTAAGCACACTGCAACTTTTTAGTTTTTTTGTATTTTATTCGTATCTAGCCGCATTTTCGAAAAAAAGCTACTTTAAGTCATTTTTTTTATCTTCGTACAAACCACGAAGGCTAAAGGCCTAAATACCAACGTACCGTGGGTGTCTTAAGCGAGGTAAGAGGAAGTTTGTTGACACGGGACTTACATACTTAAAGATTTGGGGGAAGAAAAGACCTCCGCGGGCAGCAGGTTCCACATTCTAGAAACTCTAGGGATAAAAGAACGAACAAAGTGGAAAGTTCGGTGCTTGTCTAGTTGGACCGTATAGGGATGCATGCGCGCGGCACTACGGGTTTTCTCTTTGGGAACCGTGAGTGGAGGAACTATACTGGACAATTCTTCAGAACAAAGGCCATGGAAGTACCTATAAAAAGCGATAAATCCCCCACAGCCCGACGATGGGCAGGACAGGGAAGCGTTTCTGTAAGTAAAGAATCATTAATGAGACGAATAGCTCTTCTTTGAATGGTATCAAGAATGCTTATGGTTGTGGGGGACGCCATGCCCCAAATATTGAACAATATTCTAAGGGAGGTCGAATTTCGGACATCATAAAATGTATCCATAAACAATAAACAATTTTAATCTTAGTAAAAAGGAAAATGACGATTGCCGATAAAATAAATGTTTGCTCATTTATTTAAGGGCAGATAAATTATTCCTTTTTTATTTTTGTTTTTATATCATGTTGTCTATGGGTTCTTTTTGGATTGAATTTATTTTTTTTGAAAAAAGCTAGATGAAGAAAATTAAATTATACTAAAATGTTGCATTTTTAATTGCCTGATCGGAAATCAATATAAAAACTCCATACAAAGACAGTTGCGTACTCTTTTTTTCTCAAAAATATTTGCTGTCGTGCCACTTGACGTAATAATCTTAATCTGGGTAAAGCTAAATTTTTACCAAATCGGTTAAAGGGTTTTTAATATTTATAAAATACCGACTTTTTTAAACTTTAAAGCCTTGTATTTTAAAAATAAAGCATGACTACTAATAAAACACATATTCACAATACTAGGAAACATGTATAAATTACTATTTAATTTGCAGTCATAGCAATATTATAGAAATTTGTTTTATTTTTTTCCTGGTCTTATTTAAAATCGAATTTTAAAATAAATTGCACTTTTACAATGCCACTTTTTATGCTCTATCCAACGGTGGTATTTTATTTAAACTGCAACATTTCGTTTTCGTAGGACCATCATCAACTTAATTTTTTTATATACGATTCTGATATTCTTATACTAAAATTTAAAAGCTGATTTTCAATAATATATCACATGTCTAGGTTTAATCCTAATACGGACCTGTATTTTTAAAAATTTGATAAAAATAATACTTCTACATTTTAAGTTGATAAATTCCTTTATTAAACCAAGCATAATGTAACGAAAACCCCCAACATTACTTACTCACATTTTTAAATACGATCCTGATATTTTAAAATCGAAATTTCAAAGCTAATTTTATTTTAAATTCACAACATGATTAAACTGTACTACGGCCCAGTATTTTTCAAAATTTGGTAAAAATAGTAGGCTCTACATTTCAAAAAACTACACTAGTTTAGTAAAAAATAATAAATTATTTGGCCTTTAAATTTTAATATCAGAATATCAGGACCGTATTTAAAAAAATAAAGTGATGGTGCTACAAAACGAAACGTCGTAGTTCAAATAAAATACTACCATTGGGTAAAGCAGAAAAAGTAACAATTCAAAAGTGCAATTTTAAAATCCGATGAAAAAAATAAAACAAATTTCCTATTTTTCGTTTTTTTCGGATATCTCCGGAAATACTCGGGATTTTAAAACTTTCTATACATCATATTATTAGGCACAAAAACCACAACTTTGTTCTTATTTAACCGACTTCGTATCTCTTACCATTTCCAAGATGCCCATACTGGCCCTCCTTATCTTGGGCACGTTGTATGTTTAACTCTTTGGCGGTCCTGTATTAGTGTTAGGATAAACTGATATGTGGGATTCCCAATACCACATTAGTTAATTAAAATTAGTGCTATATCGGTTACGGCTTCAACGTTGTTCTGCAACAAAGGACCAGCAATAATGCAACATAATCACGTGGAATGACAAGCCCCTGGTTAATATCTCCCATTCCGATTAATACGGCTTGGTTTTAGCAATACCGCTTAAAACGATATTGACTTTGGCTTGTATGTCGTATTTATTTTTGGGATCTAAACGGGGATCGATAACGGCGATCAGTATCGTATTTCAAAATTCACACATTCTAGGACTATTTATTTTATACAGGGCGTCCAGTAACTTAACCGACAAACTTTAAGTTTGTGATTCTAAAATTAAAATTAGGAAAAAACCTTTATATATATAAACGCCTTAATTTTTAAACTACAGGGAGCTAAAAATTAAAAAAGATATTTTGAAATAAAATTGGAAGATGTCTTCTATGCATGAGAAGATATTTTTGGGATACAAGATAAAAGTTAACCATATACGTCCATGAGCTTTTAAAGGTAAATAGTTTTTAAGAAAAAAGCGGTACGCCACAGCATTTTTATTGGATTTGCGGTTTTCGCTTAAATATATAAAAACCATTTCTGGGCATGGTAAACTCTCTATCTAATTAAAGAATTAATAATAAATAATAGTTTAAAAAAACTAAAAAAACACGCTTTTATATGCAACCGAACTAAAAATAAGAAAATAATTTTTCATTACAAAGAGTTTGTCACTTCAGAGTAAAAGCGTGGGGTGCATTTTACTATTTTTTCATAACTTTTCCCTCATAGATATTTGCAAATAGAATAATTATAACATTTAATATATTAAGCACCCCACGCTTTTATTCTGAAGTGACAAACTCTTTGTAATGAAAAATTATTTTCTAATTTTTAGTTCGGTTGTATATAAAAGCGTGTTTTTTAGTTTTTTTAAACTATTAATTATTTTTCATTTTTAGTTCGATATATCAATTAGTTTTTTAAAAATAAATGCTCCAGTTTATTCACTAAAAAATTCCTTCGCCATTTTGTCAAGAGACACAGAGGATCTGTAAAGGAATTTATTTATCCTGGCGGTCCTAATCAGGATAACGGGATACTGTTTTTAAATTATTGCATTGTCATCGGTCCTTGATACGTGTGCAAAGTTTCAAAGAAATTGAATCGCTGGAAGTTGGTAAAAATTAGGCTCAAAAATTCCGTTACATAGATAGATAGATAGTTACAACCCAATCTAATAAAAGCGTGTTAAAAAAGGTGTTTTTTTACTTGTATAATTGGATATTACCGATATGAAATGACCATGCGGAGAAATAATTTGTATTTATTTATGACAAAAACGTACATCAAAACTAAACGAGAATTAAAAAAATATTTTTATTTTAGAAAAAAGCAGAGGCGTATCACTTTGTTAAAAAAAAATATTTATCCTAAACCCGTTATAAACGACATTGGTGATTTTTTTGTATTCCAAAAAAATGTCTTTTAATGCATAGGATACCTACCTCTTCCAAATGTTTCAAAAATATTTTGATTGGTATAAAAGTTATTATAGGAAACATTTTTTTTTTAATTTTTAACACCTTGTAGTTCAAAAACTAAAAACGAATGCGCATAGGCAGCATATTGTAGAATCACCCTTTAAAGTTTTTAGGGTAAGTTAGAAAAAAACTTTATGTAAATATACATACATACTAAATAATGGTAGGGGAGCTAAAGAGGGAATTTCGAGGTTTACTATAACGCGGCAGAATATTATATCGGAGGATACCTTGTACCCGGTTAAGTACCTTCACCAAATATGAGTGCCGTATACAGGGCCGATCATAAAAATCAAAAAATATCCATCAGAAACGGCCAAGCGCGTCAGATTTGAAGTTACATGCTAAACAGTGTATATTTCAAAAATCTGACAATTTGAAAGTGACGTAAAAGAAACAGAAGCTAAAAAGAAAAACGTCAGTTTAACATTTTTGCACGTGGCTATTTTTTCATTTCGAAGAAAATAATTCAGAGACAACGAAAAATATATAATCCGATACGATTCGAAGGGTTCCACAAGCCGAAATAATAATATTATTTTTATGATATATTTAATAGTCTATAGCGACTTCCCCCAACGATGATATATATTACATAACATGTTTTTTCTTCTTATCATCTAAGCTTTGTAACCCAATAGGTCTCTATGACGCTCGTGTAAATCCCCATTTAGCATCGTGGGCTTCCCTAATATTTAAAAGTTGCGGTACTTTTTACTAACCCAGTATGTCCTTAACTTTCTACTTTTGGAAGTAAGTTAAATTTAAGAAAAACAATATTTTCTAATGATAAGTTCTTTAACCGAACCAAATTTTTTTGAACAATATGGGAGACGCGATACTGCACCTTCGTAATATTAAAATCGTTTTTTTCCACGACCGTTAAAAAAAATGCTGTTTTTTAAATTGTTAACATTAATTTAAAGTACTCTATTCTAGTACACTACATAGAGTGTAAAATAAGTAACTTTTTAACACTTTGAATTAGTGTTTTGTTTCAATACCTACTAAAATAAACTTGAATTAAAGACAATTATTGAAACTATAATTGTCTTTGCTTGAATATCAATTTATGCAATGTAACATTAAAGGCGATATCAGCTAAACCAAACGGTCAAGTTTCCCTTGATTTCGTCATTTTCTTTTAGTTCATGTGTCACTAGTTTTAAAATTTGAGAGTTTGATAATAAATTTATTATAAATTATTAAAAATTAATGGTAATATTGAATTTAGGTGACTAAGAAATTGAAAAGGAATATAAACTCTTTTAATATTATTAAGATATATATAATTATTATTATTATTAAGTTAAGATAAATAAAACATGTATAAAATGGTATTTTTGGAAATTTTTATACGGTCGTGGAAAAATATAGTATGTATTACATGCATAAAGTGTCTTTATTTTGCTCATGGGATTGCCGCACTCACCTAACGGTTAGTACTGTCAAACTTTCCATTCGTAAAAAAAGTATCACTTTATGCACTTATTACATAACTATTCGGATTCCCGTTGGATTCGGAAAAAATATCTAATTCTACACTATATGCATTTAGTAAGAGTACATAGTTTTTTATCACTACTTAAGTAAATGATTTAAAAGTTGAAACACTTAGTTATTAATCAACCTCTCTTGTAGAAAATTTATTTGGCCTTAAAAAGTAAATTAAAAAGGTGATATTATTTATTCTAAAAATATATATTGGCCATATAAAATGGCTATGTCGAAATATGGTTTATATTTATTTGTTAAAAAACCATACACCTAATAAAAATGTCCAGAAATTTAATTAGTTTAAAATTGAATAAGAATTTGAAAAAGCACTTTATTATGGGGCAAGGCAGTGGCGTACCTTTTTTTCTCAAATTTTATTTACTGTAACCTCACGGACGACACTAGTAAAAATTAGTATTTTTCTTATACGTTAAAAAATTGCCTTTAATGCTTAGGAGACCTCTCTTAATTTTTTTATATTGTGACAAAGACTTTAAGGAAAGCTTTAAGTCACTGGGGACTAATTACCATGTGGAAATATATATTCGGAAACATGGAACAGATGGACTATAGAAATTATCTTTAGCTTTTACAATTTACTTCAAAAACTATTTTCGGTATTTGCAAATAAAATACAGAAACTAACTTAAGCACCGGGGATAGCCCGTACCGGCGTTTATTTTATGACCTAGAAATTGGTTTTGTTTATTTATCTTAAATGTTTAAACCTTAGAATTATTATAAATTGTGTTATTTGTTTAAATTTATTTTTTTAAATAATTATTATTCTTTATTTAAATATTACAATAACATTGTTTAGACATGTATTTTGTCGTCATGATTTTTTAACATTTAACTATCTGGCTTTCAACCAGTTGCAAATCGTATATTTATAAAAATAAATACTAACTTAACTTTTAAATCTTATTTTAAATAAAACGCCCAGTGGCAAAAAAGTTTAAACATAACGGAAAACTTATGGATTATTTTGTAATTTCAAAAGTTTTGACAAAGTGTCCAACTTTAAATTTACGCAAAGCTGACTACGGCTACGAGGCCATAAAAAATACTGCTTTCGCGTGCAAGTTTAAATTATCTTAAGTTGAAAACTTGTATAAATTTGTTTCACCTGCAAGACTGCCAATTAAAGCGTTAAAAATGATATAAACTTTACTGCAATTGAAAATATTTCTATCTTGAACTAAATTGCCTTGTATAATCTATGCTAGTTTTTTGTTATAGCACTGAAGTGTCTCAACATTTTTATTTTTAACTTGGCAGAAAAAGCACATAATATAAAAATTACAATCCATTTGATTGGCTGCTGATAAAGCTTTTTTCCAAGTTAAAAGACATTTATTGCAAAAATAAAAGGAAAATAATTCAATCACAGCAAAATCTGAACAATCATCAATTTTAGGCGTTCAACCAATTATAACCGCGGTAATAATTGGTGACAACTTTGACGTATAATACATTGTCTAAACGTCAACATAACCGATTGATAAATACTGTTTAAGAATTAGTTCTTTGCCTAAAATTATTGAATGTCTTTCTAACTTACTAAGATATGATCGACCATACTTTCTAATTCTGTGTGCATAATTTCATAAACATTGAGTCGCCGTTATTTGAATAAGTAAAAAATAAGGTAAACGAGGCGTCTAAAGTAATAATAAACTTTAAAATGACTTTCTTATTCACTTTTTAAAGGTTTTAAAATCATCTTTTTACAAAACGCATTAAGGCCAATTTAGTAGTACTTAATGCCTGGGCAGCAATGAAATGGACTTCATGATAACCCATTTTAAATCTATTTGGGGTTTCTTTTATTGACTCTACCACGAATATTCTTACCACCATATATGCAAGCCGTGTTTTAATCTAGCTTGTCAATTTTGACATGTTTCGGGTGTCGGACTGGGCGAACGCGTCACTTTTTTGTCGAAAAAGTGTTCCACAATGTTTTAAGTCGCATTCTTACTTGCTACTTAACCTTGTTATCAACAATGTTATCCAATATGTTTTTAAAAATTTATAAAAGGCAAAAGGTTACACGGCTTTTTATGCAATTTTTAAAGGTTTTGCCAGAAATGGTAAAGTTTGTTGTAAACTTCAGAGTATACCGGGTGATGCATAGCCAGACTGGCCATAGGAAACCCCATGTTTTGATACCTTCAGATATTGGCTCCCCCATTGATTTTTTAAATTTTGTCATTTTTTAATAATCAAATTAAAAGTGGTGTAAGAAAAACTATTGGTAAATACGTTGCATACCTAATACATACCGCAATGAATCCACCAGTAATTATTCAATTTTTTAAATTTTACATACCTAATACATACCGCAATGAATCCACCAGTAATTATTCAATTTTTTAAATTTTACAAATAGTTTTTTAAATAAAATTTATTTCGCCGGCCTATTAGAAAATAATGAAATTTAGTGTGTGTGAGCTTATTTTATTAACGTCCTTCAAATAGTATTTTACAACTTTGTTGTAAAATCAATGGGAAACCAAGATTTAAAGGTATCAAAATTTACATAGGATTTCCTATGACTAGTTTGACGATGCACCACGTGGTATAAGATATTTATTAAAAATAATGAAAATAATGCAAGAAGTAATAAAATTGCATTAAAAACCTACTTGGAAAAAAACTACAAATCCCGAATCACACGGGCTTAGAAGTCTATAATGCAGAAAGACATAAACATGAATTATTGATAAACCAATTCATAGGGTAAGATATTTCTGATCCCGCAGTAAATCAGCATTAGCAGGATACTGATTGTGATTCAGCCTTAAATTATTTATTGACTAACTGCATAGAACAGCAATCAATAATGCTTTGAAAATAATCATAATGAGGAACGAGTGTTGGATTTTTCTAAAGCAAGAAAATTAGAGGGGCTTAAAAACAAAACGGTTAAAATCCACTTTTAGGTCAGAAGTGAGTTGGTCAGTAAATATGTTTTAAAAACTGTAATCTATTGGTTCGCCAAATCCTAAACCCAAACCACCTGAAGTGGGTGTATCTCATCTCGGCACAGTTAATTAGGGTCAATTTTATGACACGTTGTCGGACCATTTATAAAGACCCAACTCGGCACACAGAACTCACAGGTAATAAAAGACATATATGTAAATAAAGTGTGTATTAGCATTGTATAAGTCTCATACAATGGTATTAGTCTTGGGTTTAATTCAGGAATTAAAGAAAGGCGTTGCTTACCAGAACTATCAATTCGTAAGTGTGTATTAGTCTTGGGTTTGATTAAGAAATTAAAAAAAGGCGTTGCTTACCAGAACTAACCATTCGTAAGTGTATATTAGTCTTGGGTTTAATCTAGGAAATTAAAATAATATAATAACTGTTTTATTAGACATATCTAAATTGAAATAATTTCTGTGCCGACGAATCACAACCTCGCATTGTGGTGATCAATTTTTCTATATTTGTTGGAAGTTCTCAATGCAAAAATCTGTATGGACTAAAGAACCCCACTACTACAATAGATCAGCCTAAATCCATTCCGTAATGGCATTTTAAATTCAAAACTCCAAGCGTTTAGCAAATTTGTGTCAGGTGATTTATGTAAAAGAAAAAGAGTTGTATTGCCACAGCAGTAGAAAGTTTAATATATATAAATTGAAGAGTAAAAACAATTATTCGCCCCTTAACCTTTTACTTATTGTTAAAGATAATGCTTAGTTTACAGTAAAAGTCTGAGAGTTTCAAATTGCATTCTAGATTCGACTGGCAATCAAAACCGCGCTTAAAATTTTATGTGGACATTTTTGCTTCTTGTAAACCGCGTAATGTGGATAATCCAAAGCTTACAGTTCCAGAAAATGTAATATAAATAAAATATGCCTATAAATTTTTTTATCAGAAAAAAACCAAATAGACAAAATCCATATACATAATTAATAAGCAGAACGTATAAAGTCCTGGTTTGGAAGCGAAATTCATTTTTAAAATTTTTAAAAGGTATTGGGGTTTAGTGACAAAGTTGAACATTTTTCGTAAATAATTTTCTTGCTTTTCCAACCATTATTCAATTGGTTTTCAAATTAAAAATTCCAATTTGAAGCAACAACGGTTTTTGCCCTTTTCTCATAATCGACAAAAGTGGACTTTATCTGTTTTACTTTTAAGGCCACTCAAATGTACCTATTATTAAATACCTATACAATAATATACTCTTCTTTAAAAGGTGCGGAAGAAAAGTTACCACAAATTCTTTAGGTTAAAAAATGACGATCTAACTGAACTTACCTTAGTCCAAAAGTGGATAATTTTCGAGATACAGGGTGTTAAATATTTATTTTTCTGGTTTAGGTTTTTTTATAAGTAATTTTGCTTATAATTAGTGTATTGCCACAATATTCGGCTATAGGGAGTTTTGTAAGGTAAAAATAATAATCTGATATAAATTTGTTGTAAACTTTAGGGTACCTTCGGTATCTTCCACAAATTAAAAACAAAATAACTTTTTTGAGGAACTCTGTATGTAAGTTTTGGATAAAATTTTAATTCTTTAACATATTTTACAGAAAAATGGTAACTATAAAAAAGTTAATTTTAGCCTTTTTTAAGATATCTATAAATTTAAAAAGTCACGTCCTGTATGACCATATCTAAGGTCGTTTTAGAGTTAGATGCTGATCTTTTAAAGTGTCAATCCTTAGATGATTTAAAGAAAAAAAGTTTTTTTAATGGCTTATTTTTTTAGATACGTTAACGTTTTAAAAAACATTGTTTTTTTACTACTCTGTATCCTAAAAGTTAAGCCATTTGGTACATAGGTTTATTTAAATATTTCTTCTTAAAATCACCTTAGAATTAACACTCTAAAGGATTAGCATCAAATTTCAAAACACCGCGTATACCTTAAACATGGCCATACACAGCTGCCTTTTATTTTTAGTCTTCAAGTTTTTATGAGGGAAGAATGAAATATGAGTTTTTTATATTTAAACTTTAGACGTAAGAAAAAATGTAAACGTGATGACCTATTTTTTTGCTCTTTGAAAAAGTTTGAGAGAGTTATGCCGCTAATAAATGGTATGTTCACACAAAATTAAAGGCAGCAGATCTTTATGTTAGCATAGTGCTCTCACATTATCCGCTCTCCGCTTGCCGCGTCATATCGTAGCCGGCCCCGAAGGAATAATAAAATTTTAAAGTATGACTCTTGATCTTTTCTTTAAGAAAGCAACTGAAGTTAAATCATGGTATAGCTATTGCGATCCATCTCAAAGCCTTAGGATGATTTTCCGATTTTACCCATTTTTACAACTTTCTTTAATTCATTTGTTACCTATTATAGTTATGAAAAAACTTTAGGTAATTTTGTAATTTTTTTCCGTATAATATTGTGGTAAAATTACTTGTTTTTCTAAAATGTGCAGTTTTCCAAGAAAATTACCCCACTTATTTTTTTCTTTTAAAACACCCGCTCTCTTTGGACTCTGTAAAAATATAAAGATTCTAGTATGTACATATATTTTATTTTTAAATTTACTGAATATAAAAATTTTCAATAAATATGTTTCTTTTAGAGAAGATTTAGATAACCACTCTTTTGGGTCTAGTACTTTTTTGTTAACCTTAATATTTTGTAAAAGTTCAACCTTTATATTTTTAAGTTACTTTAATTAACTAACTTTTATTATTACAAAAAAATACCCAATGGTTATAAAATAAATATTTATTATAAAACACTTCAGTTCACAATATTTATTTTTATATTATTTGTTTTTTTTTGTTCGAAGAAGACAGAGTTGGGTCGAATACTGAAAATCGGTATTCGAATACAAATACAAAAAACAAAAAGTAGTCAGAATACTCAGTATTCACGAATACCAGGATTCGGTATTCACGAATAGTGACGAGCAAAAAAAAACGGTGCCTAAAAACGCAAAAGCAAGAAAAAAGGTCCTTACATACTTTTTTCTGTTTTTTCTGTCACGGTAGTATTCCAATACTAACAATCTGGGTATTCGAATTCTGCTATCCACATTTCGGTATTTAAATACTTGGTATGCCAGTATTCGAATTCTTAAAAAATATATTCGAATACCAGCATTCCAAAACAGTATTCTGAATACAAAATCCGGAATACCGAATACCAAGCACAAAGATCTATTCGAATACTATTCGAATACTAGCCAAATGTATTCTGAATACGATTCAGAATACCGATAATTCAAATACTACCCCACTCCAATAGAAGATTTACTTTAGTTTTATTGTTCTGTAATATGTATTTATAACTCTTTGTTTGACCTCCGGACAGTGCGGACGTGCGTAGAGGACTACAAAGTTCTTCGCGGTGTGGCGGCTAGAGGTGTCGTACGATCGTTTTTTACCTTCGGGGATCAAGGAAAGATTTACGCTAAATTGACGGCATCTTTCTTCTGGATCTAAGCGCTGTGAGCGAAGATTCCTATAAGCTGATGGTATCCTGTTTGGTGGTGAACACGAGGCATTTTTCGAATGGCGAGAAATAGATGGGCTTGCCATGGGAACTGTCAGTAGTGAAAGTGAAGGTTATACATAACACCAGTAGCAGATCTTGGTTTGACAGCCGACAATTTATGCATTGCATCCATTGTTGAATTATTTCTTTTCTTTTTGGAATTTCTGAGAGCTACGAGCTCGATTATCCAGATTTTCCGCCGACGAAGCCCTGAAAGCATAGTCCGAAAGGGGAGAGTGGTGGATTGGAACTGAAGGGACCAAAACCAAGAAAAAAATAGAGAAAGAGATAATATATATTTATCTTACTTGTATTTGGTACCGAAACCCTTTTTATTTTGTAATAGCATTGCATTTCTATAATAAAGTCATATTTTAAACGCTTAAAACGGTGTTAAAAAATAATATTTGACATTTTCTGTCATGGCCTTCTATAAAAGCCAAATTTATTAAAAATGCATTTTTTTTTGTTAAATTTAAAACAAAAAATAGGTAGTAGTATAAATTTTATTAAATTCCATGGAAAACCTAATAAATATAAATTAAAATATACATGGTGTCCAATAAAAAAAACATAAGTTGGGCACAGCTAATTACACCTCAATACTGTACGAAAAGGACTACAGAATTAATCACGTATTTTTTTTTTAATGGTTTAATAGCAAAGAAGTTAAAGAAAGTTGTAATTATGGGCAAAATCTGAAAATCACCCTGTAGCTCTGAGATGAATGGCAATAGACATAAACTGTTTTACTACAGTTGTTTTCTTTAAAAAAAGGGACGAGAGTGCTATATTAGATTTTGATATTCCTTACGGTTTTCTAGTTACATCGTAAAACCATAAAAATGTAAAATTATTAAAATAAAACACCACATAGAGTTATTTAGGGTCAATAAAAAATATTTGCAAACAGTTCTTACTAAGTACTATTAATTATAAAATATTATTTTATTGTTTAAAACATAGATAATTAAAAATAAAAAACAAAAAGCGAATACGTTACTCGCTCAATGTAATGCAGCAGGACGTAAACATGGATTTAAGATAAACTGACGTGATTCCAGCTTAACAGAATCCTGCTGCAACGGATCATCATTAATGTCAAATAATCACGGCCAGCGATACGGCTTGCCAGAGTAACCCTGATCCAGATTGACAGTTTTCGCAACGACAATTAAAGTAACATGTAAATGTTATTGAATTAGTTTAAATACATTTTTTACTGCTTTTAATTTTCTGGCACTGCAAGGTTGCATCGGTCGGAACACACTTGGGTCTGGAGATGCAGATTTTACACTAGCCGAAGGTATTTATTTCAAAGCTAATTGAGAATACCAACCGCAGACTGGTTTCGAACTAAAGTGCTCGCCAAAAAAATCGGGACAAGCAATTTTTAGCACCATATTTAACTTGTAGTAACTTTGGAAATAAAAAATATTTTAAGCTGCGGATTTCGGTATGTTAATGCCCATTTCGTCTAGATGACATGGCGCAAAATGATTTTTGAAAAATAATCAAATGTTCATGGTATACAGGGTGGTCAATGAACAGATGCAAAATTACAAAAGTTTAGAGGTGTGTGATTCCGGTAATAATTTTTTTCGCATTTAATTATAGGTCATTAGTAAAGTAACATCAATATCTCCAGACGTTTTTGCCAGTTTTTTGATTACAGCCCTTTAGCCCCAGAGACACTACTAAACAAAAAATGTGTCAAAACTTTGCTACCAATATCTTTAAAACGCTGTAACTTAAAAACGGCTTTACCGATTTCGACCAGGTTTTCACATTCTGAAAGCTTATTTTCTGGTTCTTTTTTATTACCTAACCACTTTATTGGTACATGGCCATTTCTATAAAATACAGGGGTCAAACAAAAAGTAAAGATAAAATTGCACAAAATATGGCTATTGTTCGTTTTAAGCTATGACAATTGGGCTGTACGTTGTTGTTTGGTTTGAAATTTGGTCAATATGCAGCTTCGGTCAATACCTCTGGACGGTTTTTACTTTTTCGATTAGTGCCTTTTGGCCACAGATACGCTACCAGGCAGATCCATTGTCCTAAAATGTGTCTTTTGTGGATTTTTTGATGTGATCTGGAAATTTTAAATTAATTACTACTTAATGATTTTTTTTCGTACAGGGTAATCAAACAAAACTGACTCTTTCATTATACAGGGTGTTTTAGATTTTAATCGGGAAAATTTAATAGACGATAAAACATGAAAAAATAAATAAAAGTCTATATAAACATGTATGTTTTAAAGCTTCGTTCTCGAGATACAGGGTGTTAAAGTATTGGAAAAAAATAGTTTTTTATTCTTAGCTCAAAAATCCCTTGGCCGATTTTCCTTAAACTTGACAGGTTTGTTTCTCATGATAAGAGGTATCATTTGATGTAATAAGATTTACCGTAATTATTGCAGTGGCGTCCCAGAGGGCAATCTAGTTAGTAAAGATGGAAAAATAATGGTACGCCACTGCTTTTTTAATTTTGTATTTTTTTAGATTAAGCATTTAAAAATACAACTTTTTTGATTCCTGTTAATTTTTCGTATCTTGCTTTGTTTTCGAGAAAAAAATAAAAACTAATACTTTATTGCTTGGCCCTATAGAAAAAATCAAGAAAAATACAACTTTTCTTATTTAATGTTTTTTCGTATTTTGCTTCGTTTTCAAAAACACAAAATAATAAAAAAAAATCCTGTTCTTTAGTGGCCTCCTAAATCATACATTTAATGTTTTCATTTTTTTAATAATAATTGTTGCTTTACACATACAAATAGATGAAAGTAAATTTAATTTGCATGCATCTGATGGACGAATCTTAGTTTGGAGGGAGAGGAATGAAAGGTACCGTGAGGAGAATATGGAAGCAAGGGTTGCGTTTGGTGGGGGTGGTGTTACTGTATGGGGTGGTATCGTGAGTAATGGAAGAACGGAAATGGGTATTTTGATAGGTGAGACTATGAATGCGAATAGGTACAGGGATTTGTGTTTGAATGAATCTGTCAAGTTTAAGGAAAATCAGCCAAGGAATTTTTGAGCTATGAATAAAAAACTATTTTTTTCCAAAACTTTAACACCTTGTATCTCGAGAACGAAGCTTTAAAACATACATGTTTATATAGACTTTTTTTTCATGTTCTATCGCCTATTAAATGTTTTCTATTAAAATCTAAAACACCCTGTATAATGAAAGAGTCAGTTTTGTTTGATTACCCTGTACAAAAAAACATCATTAGGTAGTAATTAATTTAAAATTTCCAGATCACATCAAAAAATCCACAAAAGACACATTTTAGGACAATGGATCTGCCTGGTAGCGTATCTGTGGCCAAAAGGCACTAATCGAAAAAGTAAAAAAACCGTCCAGAGGTATTGACCGAAGCTGCATCATGACCAAATTTCAAACCAAACAACAACGTACAGCCCAATTGTCATAGCTTAAAACGAACAATAGCTATATGTTGTGCAATTTTATCTTTACTTTTTGTTTGACCCCTGTATTTTATAGAAATGGCCATTTACCAATAAAGTAGTTAGGTAATAAAAAGAACTAGAAAATAAGCTTTCAGAATGTGAAAACCTGGTGGAAATCGGTAAAGCCGTTTTTAAGTTACAGAGTTTTAAAAATATTGGTAGCAAAGTTTTGACACATTTTTTGTTTAGTAGTATCTCTGGGGCTAAATGGCTGTAATCAAAAAACTGGCAAAAACGTCTAGAGATATTGATATTACTTTACTAATGACCTATAATTAAATGCGAAAAAAAAATATTACCGGAATCACATACCTCTAAACTTTTTGTAATTTTGCATCTATTCATTGACCACCCTATATACCATAAACATTTGATTTTTTTTAATTATTTTGCGCCATGTCATCTAGACGAAATGGGCTTTAGCAAACCGAAATCCGCAGCTAAAAATATTTTTTATTTCAAAAGTTACTACAAGTTAAATGTGGTGCTAAAAATTGCTTGTCCCGATTTTTTGGCGAGCACTTTATTTTGGTTCTCACTAGTACGGTGTAGATGATAACAAAAAACTGCTGCAAAAATGTCAAATAAACGTAGTAGTTTATTGTTCATCACGCCCTCTGTCGGCAGTATAAAATCTAAGCAAACCCAGCTTCATAATCAATACTTAACGAGAAAGTATTTTAACAAGCAGTGTTCAGACAGATGCGACCTTGCAGTGCAAGGAAATTACAAGCAGCAATTCCTTTTTTATTTTTGTTAAACGATTTAGACTGCTTGTTAAGAACACTTTCTTGTTAAGTATTATACAATCCTGTATAATTCACACAAAACATTTACATTTTAACAATTATTGTATATTTTGACTTTTTCTTAAAGTCTACATTAAAAATTTATTATGTACTATAAGTCAACTATTATTGCTGGTTTTTGAGATAAGTTAGTAAATATGTATCTAAAAAACTAAACTACTGGAACGTTGACAGTAATAAAAATAATATAAAATTCGCATTTTTTACTTTACTTTTTACTGTTAATAAGTGTATCGCCATGCTGCTATGATCTTCTCGATGTCGGAACCCAGGTAAATAAAATCATATACCGGGTGGAGCCCCTTAATTTTGATAACTTCAAGTTTTGGCTCTCAATTTATTTTGCAAAAAAATTGTATAGGACTTTTTGAAGACAGTAATAAAATAAGCTTATACACTACATTTCGGTAGGTACTCCATAATAAGCCAATTAAAAGGTATTTATAAAAAAATGTTTTTGTAAAATAGTAACATACCTGATACTCTGATACAAACCGTAATAAATCGACCAGTAATAATTAATAGTCTAAGATCCGAATAGGAAGCTACCTACACCCATCTGTTTACCGGATAAATACTATTTTTTATTAAATATAGTATATAACAAAATTGTCGATTTCACTCTTTTAAAATTTTTAAAGCTGTTGGTCGTCGTTGTGGAGGCCCCGGGGCCCTTGCCCCGCCTGCCCTCCCTAAATCCGGCCCTGGCCATTTGTAATATTGCAACTAGGTGGCCATGATCCATGTCCATATTTTTAATCCAATCGCAAAAAATATTGGTATTCTTAGATTTGTCACAAAATCATTCTTTCAAAAAGTGTTTGTCTAAAAGGGTTACATTTTGAAAAATAATAGTTAGACACGAAAATGTTAATTTGCAAACTTGCATTTTTAGTGCTAGTCACTAAGACTTTGCGATTGTACTTTTCTTGGATTTTTTTATCTTTGGACTAACCACGAAGACTAAAAGCTTAAATACCAACGTACCGTGGGTGTCTTAAGCGAGGTAAGAGGGAGTTTGTTAACACGAGACTTAAATACTTGAAGATTTGGGGGAAGGAAAGACCACCGCGGGCAGCAGGTTCCACAATCTAGAAACTCTAGGGATTAAAGAACTAACAAAATGGGAAGTTCGGGGCCTGACCAGTTGGACCGTATAGGGATGCATACGCGCGGAACCACGAGTTTCTCTGTTGGGAACCGCAAGTTAGATACAGGGTTGCCTAAAAATTATGGTCAAAGCTATATTTATAAATATTTAAAAAATAACCTTAAAATTTTTGACACCCTTTATAATGACAATTCATATTTTTTTACTCAACATAACAGTACTAATATATTATTAAATTTATTTCTCTTTAATTTTATATATAAAGCATTGGAAAGTAGTTTAAATTTAAAATTTTAAAGAAATATTACAAATTTTGGGTACATTTTGTTTAATTTAAACATACATATTTTATTAACGACAGTTAAAATGCAGTAATAAATAAAAAGATAATCCGCCTTTATATGGGGTGTGTCAAAAATTTTAAGGATATTTTTTTTAATTTAAATATAGCTTTAACTATATTTCTTAGACAACCTTGTAGTAATAGATTTGTCTAAATACTATATTTAGTATAAAGTAATTTTTGTTCGGCAAACAAATGGGTGCAGGTTGCTTTCTATTCGGATCTTAAATTATAAATAATAGTAATGGATAACTTATAAAAATAAAAAACGTAAAAAAATTGACAAGGCAGTTTAAATCATTACTAGTATATGCATTTAGGTAAAGTTAAGACCATATTTATTTCATTCTGAAAGCTATGCCCCCAAGTACACATATAATGATAAACTAAACAAACCTTTTCTAAAGCACATAGCCTCTGACAGAGCCTGATTACATATTTTTAGATAAATAAATAAAAACATTGCGAAAACACGTATCACGTACTTAAAAAACAACCTCTTTTTTCGTCTCAGGCCTACTATAAAACTGTGACTCGTGGCGTACTCGTCGGGTTGAATATTTTTGCTGCAATAAATTCACAAAAGGGTTTATTTGCTTTATCATTTTTGTGTACTTGGTGGCATACGATAAAATTAAGCACTGAAACTCAATTTTTATTTTCCAATTATATATATTTATAAATAGACACAATTTTAAAAAAAGGCGTTGCTGACCAAAACTAACCTGACCGTGGCTTCTGGCACATTGAATTTTAAAAAGATTCACTACTTATATAGAACTTCTAACCAATAGTCAGCAAAATAATAATATTCGTGCATTTATTATTATTTTGTATATTTTTATTATTACCTATTAACTTGGAGCTCTAAGCTTAAAATTATCCTAGGATTAAGTTCATTTTTAGTAAGGTTTGAAAAAATATTTACAGGCATTTTCGACGAGCACAAGTATCTGCCAGGCGAACTAAAAGGTGTGGCTGATTTGATTGGCCATATTTCCAAAACCAATAAAGCTAAATGTACCTAATGTGCTATTTTCTTAAAGCTCTTTTTAAGATCTTTTTAATGGCAATATAATATAGAAAAAGCTCATTAACAAAAAAAAATCTTTTTACACCCTGTATATTATCACCAGAATCACTGTTAAAAAGATCTTTAAAAGAGCTTTAAGAAAACACCACAGTACTTATATCTAACTTTCTTTTTTTTTTTTGAAAATATGGCCATCCAAATCAGCCACACCTTTCAGTTCGCTTGACAGGTACTTGCGCTCATCGGAAACGTCAGTTTTTTTCAAACCTTTCTATGAATTAACTAAATCCTATAAAAATTTCAAGCCTACAGCTCCAATTTTTTTAACTTTCAAAAATATACAGGGTGATGATGTGCAGGGCTGATGCTTGTCAGGTAATGATTGTCGTACTTAGCATGCTATGACCCATCATTATACAAATTTCTAGCCTTACAGGCCCAACGTTACTCGAAGGGCTCGCCAGCTCTGGGACTATAATTAACTGACCCCTTAACCTGACGCGCCCGAAACTTTCTGATATATTTTTGTTTTTGACCATCGGTCCTGTATACGGAGCTCATATTTGGTGGAAGTACTTAACCGGGTACAAGGTATCCTTTGGTATATTAATCTGCCGCGCTGCAGTAAATCTCAAAATCCCTTACCAAAATATTAGAAAAATAATTCACATTTAATTCACAACAAAAATTGTAATTTCTTTTATATTTACCACTGGTAATGATTCGAAAAGTTTTATTTGTATTTTTTGCTTTCTGCTTAATTTGGACATTGCCAATTATTCGAAAACAAATTTAGAGACAAATAGCCGTATTATGGTCACAACAACACTTCATTTGCTGCAATGAAAACCAAAAAAAAAAAAAAAAAATGAAATAAACTTGCTGGTTTTCATCCACAGAATAAATCCAATTTAAATTTTAAAACTGGTTTATTTGCATTTGTAAACCACAGATTAAACATTTATGATGCAGCCATATTGGCTAAAATTACATTTGAAATGTTATCCGAAAATGACTGTAAAATAATTAATGGAGCGTAGCCAGAATCTGTTTAGCAATATGCTCCAGTGGCGCATCCAAAAATAATTCCTAAAATAGAAAGCATACAGGGTCTCTTTAAAATGCTACTACAAATTCCTAAGGTCAAAATATGACGATCTAATACTTATATCCTTTTCTCTTGTCCAAATGTTAATAATTCCAAAGATACAAGGTGTTAAAAGTTTTTAAAGGTGAAAAATTGAATATGCTACTAATTATATTCTTAACTCTAGTGGGCGTCACCGGCAGTATTTTGCACCAAATAAAAACAAAATTACTTTTTAAGTGACTCTGTATGTTTCTTTGAAATACAAAATTTAATTCTTTAACATATTTTACCTAAAAAGTTATACTTGGAAAAAATGATATAAGTAACCGTTTCTGAGATATCTGGATTTTAAAAATCCCTTATTTTATGGCCAGGTC
Source organism: Listronotus bonariensis (assembly GCA_014170235.1). Classification (NCBI taxonomy): domain Eukaryota; kingdom Metazoa; phylum Arthropoda; class Insecta; order Coleoptera; family Curculionidae; genus Listronotus; species Listronotus bonariensis. Next base: position 114,169 of record JACEGR010000752.1, read on the forward strand.
TAAGATATACAAGGTGTTTTAGAATAAGATGCTAATCTTTAATGGTGTAAGTCCTTAGGAAATTTTAGGAAAAAAGTTCAAAACTCATGTGTTAAATGTCTTATCTTTAGAGATACAGAGTGGTGAAAAAGTTTATTTTATTATAACTTTACCACCCTGTATCTTAAAGGCTAAGAAATATGTGTATTTGAACTGTTTTTCCCATAATCATTTACGGATTTACACCACTAAAGATTAACATCTTATTCCGAAACATCCGTATAATTTAGACCTGGCCATACAGGAAGTGATGTTTTTAAATCCAGAAATCTGAAAAACGGTTGGTTATGACAAGTTCTACAAAGTATACCTATTTAGGTAAAATATGTTGAAGAATAAGAATTTTTATTCAAAAGTTACGTACTGAGTGACTTTAAAAAATCATTTCGTTTGTAATTGGTGCAAGATATTGCACGAGGCGCCCTCTAGAGTATGGAATAAAATTAATAGCAACTTCTTATTTCTCACCTCCCAGTGCCCCCTTTAGTCAAAAACTGTGACAAAACACCTGTTAATAGCTAAATAATTTATAAAAAAACAAACTTATCCAGAATACATTTTTAACATCCCGTCGTCGAGCTGTGGGAGATCTATCGCTCTTTTATAGATACCTTTACGGCTTCTGCGGCTATAGTCCCTCCTCTCTTGCAGTACAGAGAAACTCGTGGTGCCGCACGTATGCATCCCTATACGGTCCAATTGGACAGGTCCCGAACCGATTTCGTTCGTTCTTTTATCGCTAGAGTTTCTAGACTGTGGAACCTACTGCCAGCGGAGGTTTTGCCTTCTCCCCCACACCTTTAAGTTTTTAGGTCTCGTGTTAACAAACTTCCTCTTACCTTGCTTGAGACACCCACGGTACGTTAGTATTTAGGCTTTCAGCCTTCGTGGATTGTCCAAAGATAAAAAAAAATCTTGTATCTCCAAAATATTTAACATTTGGATAAAGGTAACTTAAAAAAGGTCGTCATATTTTAGCGTTAGGAATTTGTAGTTGCATTTTTTTGTACCTTGTATTGTTACATTTAAAGCAAAGAAAATTGGTTAAACCAAAACTCTTGTGCAATATACTGTGTAATTCTAATGGCGTGGCCAAGATCTCAAGATTTGAAACGTTAAATCTTATTTTTATTTAACAGAACATCCTGTTTGTTGATTTAATTTTGGATTTTAGAAATTAAAATAAAGTACATTTCTTTAGCAATTTCTGAACCAAGATATAAGGGTTTTTAAGATAAGTTTTATATAATTCATATTACCCTCCTAATTTAGATAAAACACCCTGTATATATATTTTTCCGAACCACGGTCCTATGAGCGACAACTTAAGACCTCGTCCCCACCCAGAGGGCACTACTGAACCTACCAACTGAGTGGGGTCCGCATGTCTACTCTTGCGCTAGACACGGAAATGTGTGTTCCGGCGCCCTGGTCCTTTGATGGCCTTCAGCGTCGATACATTTTGCACTTTGTCCATCTGGTGTTGAGCTAACCACTAAATTACCGACCAACTTATAAATAAGTATTTGGCCTCAGCAGGATTAGAACCCACCTCACGTCCGTTGTGCGCTCAACGACTTAACGCCTTACACGCTAAGCCATCACCGGACCGACATAGTGCCTATATCCGCAAAATTATACGCGCTACAAGTGCCCTAACACATTAGCTCATAGATGGGTCCACCGCATAAAAATCCTGGAACAGTCCACTTGCGCTGTTTGGCTGGCATATGCATTTTTTAAATGTTCTTAATGGAAAATATTTTTTGATTCAATGTTTTTGTGCCAATAAATTCGTATTAGGTAAGTTCTTTGTTGTGTTTAATTACTTTTATATAAACTTTGGAAAGAAAAAGCGGGAGACATGTTGTACCTCGTAGGGCATTAGCAAGTTTTTTCATTGAGGAAGAACTATCAACGCATCTACGCGTCATACGTTGTCAAAGAAAAATATGGAACAGCCATTAAAAGCGGCAAAAAAGATATTCAACGTGCCACCGTCCACTCTTTGTCGTCTCAGAAATATTCCTTTATATCTTGGTAGGGATGCCTCATCAAAGCCAAACATCGATGTTGAACATCGATGGTAACATCGAAACAGGTAACAGGTAAAAACATTTTTTTTTATATGTTGTCTTCGATGTATCGCTGCCATCAATGGTAAGCCTTCGATGTTACCATCGATGTTCAACATCAATATTTGGCTTCGATGTCGCATTCCTAAATCTTGGTCGTTTCAAGCCTATCTTTGATGCGGCCATAGAACCTTCAGAAAAAGCAAGAAGTTAGTGGAACAGTGTTATCAAGGAAAAAAGTGTTGAACTGTGAAATGTGCACTGATAATTAGATATGTCAACTTAGACTGTACGCTGCCATCTTACCCACAATGTACATGAATATTTTTTTCTTTTTTTTTTAATTATTCATATTTTTGTAGCTCTAGGATAAGTTTTGGTGTCTTATAAATACACATTTTTAATATGCAACTTAAAAGTTATTTTATATCACCTTTGAGTTTTCAAATATATGCCCCTAAACAAAAGGTATGTCATCTTAAGCACAATTCCCCTTCAATATTTTCTATAGAATAAAGAAACACAGAGAGAAAAAAATTAACATTTATAATTTAAAAATCGTGGTATATTACGCATACTTTTCCATAAAGCCCAAAATAAATAAAACGTTAAAAAAAGGTAAAAAGTACCTACGTTTTATATCTTATTTCATTTGCTGCGCTGGCTATATTTTTCATATGAAACATTTCTGTCGGAGAAAGCTTTTCATAAAGGTGAAAACACGAGAACCACAGACATGCCAAACTTGACTTCTATTTAAAACGAAATGAAAGAAAATAAATTTAGCAAAAGGAAGTTATATGAGGTGCTGAGGCTGTAAATGATGTTTGAATGTTTCTTTATTTGGGTTTAAAAAAGCAGTATTTTTTGGAACAAGTCTAAAATACTTCGCAGAAAATAACAGCAAAGCATTGTTGTTTTTACTGAGGCTTTAAGGGTATCTAGGGATGACGAAAATAAATATAGGGTATATTAGAAATAAATGCCATACAATCAGTGGCGTACCTTGAGGTATCGGGGCCAGGGGCGAAAAACAAAGCTGGGAGCCATTATCAAAGCCAACAAAAGTTCCTTATGTCTAAAATAAGCCGTCCCTCCACAAACATAACATGATGTTTTTTTTTATCTTTGGACAAACCACGAAGGCTAAAAGCCTAAGTACTAACGTACCGTGGGTGTCTTAAGCGAGGTAAGAGGGAGTTTGTTGACACGGGACTTAAATATTTGAAGATTTGGGGGAAGGAAAGACCTCCGCTGGCAGCAGGTTCCACAATCTAGAAACTCTAGGGATAAAAAAACGAACAGAGTGTGAAGTTCGGGGCCTGTCCAGTTGGGCCGTATAGGGATGCATACGCGCGGAACCACGAGTTTCTCTGTTGGGAACCGTGAGTGGAGGAACTATACTGGACAATTCATCAGAGCAGAAGCCATGGAAGTACCTATAAAAAGCGATAAATCCCCCACAGCCCGACGATGGGCAAGAGAGGGAAGCCCTTCTGTAAGTGAAGGATCATTAATGAGACGAATATCTCTTCTTTGAATAGAATCAAGAATGCTTAGGATTGTGGGGGACGCCATGCCCCAGATATGAAAACAATATTCTAAGGGAGGTCGGATTTGGGACACATATAAAGTGTATAAATTAGAAGCGGAAAAATACTTTTTGGCTCAGAAGAGAAATCCAAGCTTTTTGAAGCTGCCGTGGCTATAGATACAATGTGTTTATGCCAGTTAAGGTTACTTTCAAATGTGACGCCCACAAGATTGAAGGTGTCTTTGCTCTGTAAAACTTGGCCGGTCATAAGTAGAGGATGAGTATTTGATGACTCTTTTCACGACAAGGAACATGATTGTATTTTGGATGCATTAAAATGGACGAGATTTTGGGCGCCCCAATCCAATATTAAATTAAGATCCTGCGAAAGAGATATCTGCATCGCTCTGCGGTTGTTTTCCAAGTCAGGTTTAGTGATGGGTTTAGGAACCTGAAAACTGGAGTGAATAAGGGTACTATCCTCGGCAAAACTATGAATGGAATTAGTTGTGGACGAGAGAAGGTCGTTGATGTGAAGAAGACAGCGTTGGTGCCAAAACTGAGCCCTGAGGGACTCCAGCATTTACTTGGTCGATCGTCGATCACATAGATAATATTTATATATATATATATATATATATATATATATATATATATATATTGTTAAGGTCAGGACCCCATTTCCTACTTGCAAAAATTTTCACAAACAAAAAAACCTTCCAACATACCATAATATAATTAAGCAAGATTGGGCCCTTTCTTTTTTGCTTCTAAAAAATAACAAAAGGTCCTTACAGAAACACTTTTAAATACTATATAATATCTACCCTATTTTGTATGATTGTAACAGGACCCCCATTTGGGGCCCCCTCTAACTGGGGGCCTAGAGCGGCAACATGCCTAAATCCGCTACTATAGACTTAATAATAAAAAATATTACTTAGTTGTGTAGAAAAAACGGTTTAAAGTTCAACAATTGAGGGGTATGTCGAAACAACGTTCTAACCGAGAGTCTGGTCTAAAGTTAATTTTCCATAAAAAATTGTTCTTTATACCCATACACATAAGTCCCACCGTTTCACGTAAATCTTCCACAATTTTGTGCTTCTGAAGATGTCAAAGCGACTACACACATCGTTGTATCCGCGTAACGCGTCATTCTATATGCCCTGGCAAAAAACTCTTCTATATTTCATTAGAGTAGGCCAATGGCACAAAAAATACAATTGTATTTTTTGTGCAATGGAAGTCGGTCAATGTCCTACTTAAGTCAAAAGCAAGGGCTCGATAAAAGGGAGGGCTGTGGGAACCTTAGCCCCACCAATAAGGCAATTTACCCTCACAAAATTAATACCTTTAAATCATGTTAATTTTTCTTAAAATCTAAAAGTTGTTTAAAACCATACTGTCCTCTCTCTAAGTACGTATAAAAGACCTTTGATCCATTAAACGTGAAACAAGGTCATAAGAGACTTGTTTTCATATAAAGACGTTGTAAGTGATGTATATTAAACGTTGTTTTAGGGGAATTTTTCTTACCTTTAAAATTTTCTTATTAAAGGTTTATAATAAAATGTTGTTTATTCTAAATACATTAATAAAGCAACTCAAGTGTTTTTATTAAAAAAAAATATATAAAATTCGTTTTTTCTCGTTTTTCTCAAAACAAAATTCTTGGCGGTTAGAACGTTGTTTCGGCATACCCTTTCAATTTATAAAAGAAAATACATACTAGCGAGTCAAACAGAAACAACTTATCAACGTTGTAAGCGAATATAGATATTATTAACGCGGTAAATTCAAATGGATAAAAATGAAAATACTGTGTTTTTAGAGATCGATCTATACTGTACAGGGTGTCCCATTTTGGTTGTCCCTTATGGGAAACTTGGAACCCATAAGAGATATTAAAAATCCGATACCCCATCCTCGAGCAGTTTTTTGGAGAAAAAATTTATGGTAAAAACAGATCATCGCTATCGCGAAGCGTTTCAGAGATACAGGGTGATTCTCGATTTTTTCACTTTTGAAAAGGTCCTGTAGCTTTGTTGTTATTACAGATACGAGAAAACTAATTGCACATTATACAGACACTTTTTTCCGTAGAATCCAGTGGCGTAGACAAAAAATTTTTTGAGCTGTCATTTTTGACATATGACCCAAACATGTTTTTTTTTATTAGGGACACCCTATAAATGATTAGGTAATTAAATTGCTTGTTTTTTCTGATTAAAATAATAAATCATAGTAGGCAAGCAAACGACAGCAGGTGGCCTCCTCTACATTAAACAGAAAAAATATGAGTAGATTTTGAATCCTTACTTTAAAAAACTCTTTATACCAAATTTCGTAAAAAGATTTCCAATAATAAATTTAATAGTTAAAAATAACTAAAAGAAAATTAAAATTTTGACACCCTTTATCTCGCAAACGATTAACTTTTCGACAAAGGTAAATTGGAATAGATCCTTATATTTTGGCCCAAGAAGTCTATGGTAGCATATTGTACAAACCTTTTAGAGACACCCTGTATACAAAGTGTTAATTAGGTTTGTGTATTAAATAAACCGTATGAATTTGACTGTTGCTAGGTGTTAAACAACTTTAATAACTCGTATTTTGATAAAATACTTTAGATATTAAACTTTATTTAATTTGGTATTTGTAACTGGCTTTTTTGTTTTTATTACCTAATGGCTAATAAAGATTTGAAAGCCTAATTGTTAAAAAGAAAATTCATGCTTTTTGTTTGGTCCAAAAATATGCAATTGTCTCCCCCGTGGCGCAGTGGACAGAGCTTTGATCTTCGAAGCCAGAGGTCGTCGGTTCGATTCCCAGCGGAGGAGACATATTAAGGTAAACTACTACTACTACCTAACTAGTACTAAAAGGTTTAAAAATAACGACCGTGGTGGCACTACCGCGTTGTACTGTGAAATGCATTACTGCATGTTTCAGTGCTTGGACAACGTTGACGGAAGAGGGGGAACGATGGGTTAAACATCTAATAACCCGACACCTACGGTACTCTGGTATTTAGGCATATGCCTTCGTGGGATGTCAAAACAGATAAAAAAAAACTAAGCAGTTTTTATTTCTTTTTTTAAATTAAGAAAGATGTAAAAAAATTACATAAAAGCTGTATTTATGTTTGCTAACCTAAGAAAAATATAAAAATTGCACAAAAGTCATTGGCGTACATTTTTTGCAGCACCTAATATACGTCCAGGTGCCACTTGAAACGTCACTAGATTTGATAAATTAAGTTTAGTTGGTTTTAATGCGTCGGTAACATATAAGTCTCTAGTAAAAGGGCGTCAATAGCTTAAATCTATTGTTTATATTAGGGTATGCCTGATTTTTAAATAAGTCAACGTTTTCACTAAAAAAGATTTAAGTCCCTGGGTCAGTAACGAAATTGACTTTATGATAAAAAAAACCCTGCACTAGGCGGGTAACGTGACTTTAACCCTTACGATTTTTAACACAATGCTTAAACATTGCTTGTAAAACATTGTGTTGTCCGACAAAAAAGGTGACTTTTCGCTCAGTCCGACACCCGAAACATTTTACTTTAACATCCTGGGAAGCGGCGCTTTACAGCTAGTTCATACAGACGCGAAAAGCGAATTGCGAAGCGCGAATTTCATTCTCGTTAGTCAATTTTACATTAAATTAAAGGCGGGTAATTCAAAATAAAGATAGTTTTAAGATGTTGCGAATTCGCAAAATTTAAAATCTAGTAGGCGGAAAAGTTAAGATCATTTTAATTTCTGGCGAATATTCGCGTGCGCACATGCGTAGAAACAAGAGGTTATTTGTCATATATGTCATTTCAAAAACAATTTTGTTATTGTTATTTTAATGTCATTCTATTAGCTGTTTGGAACGTTATTTTTGTGTTCATTTTCTTAAGTATTTTGTGTTTTTTGATTTGAATTTATATTAACTTTTTATTTATAACAAATTTGCAGCGTTTTTTCGTCTTAGTTGCCAAATAAATGTGCTATATTCTTTATTCATCACATCAGATAAATGATATATTAATAAAAGGAAAAACAAAGAAAATCTCAAAAGAACCCAAGCGTAGCGTCACCACCGAAATAAAAACAATATAGACATTTGTAGGTTATGTTGTTGCCTAGAATTTCTGCAAATTTTGCAGCTGTATGAACACGACAAAAAAACGCGATTTTTTTGGCCAAATATTCGCTTTCGCTTTTCGCCTCTGTATGAACTAGCTTTTACGCTTCCATATATGGCGGTATGAGTCATCGTGATAGACTCGTCAAAAAAAACCTAAAAGGTTTTAAAAATGTTCCTATTATGAAGTCTATTTCATTACTGGCCCAGAGACTATTAATGTTTTTAAGACCTTTGGATAATTACTATGAAATAAAACATTTTTAAATTAATTAAACCATATAAATTGTTATCTAATATTTATTATAAGTCTGAGGCATTAATATTTTTTAAATAATAAAATTATGGGCATAAATAATGCTAAAGGATAACACCCAACCCCATATCAGATTTTGGAGACTTTGCCATGCATTAAAATGGCATGACAAAATGTAAGGAGTCAAAATTATTCTCAAAGTAACTGAGTATTTTAAAAATAATATTGATTCGACGGAAAAGCAGTGGCGATCTATTTTTTCCTGAAAAAAAATTAAAGTAAATCTTGTTCGAACACCACTGGTATTTTTTTTATTTTACAACTCAATGGTCAAAAAAGTGTACCAAATTTTGTGAAAGAATCGAGAGTGGTAGAAAAGTTATAATAAAAAGACATTTTCATCTTAAAAATTTAACACCCTGTATCTCGGAAAGAAAGCATTTTCGGTCATAATTTTATTTGAAAAATGTTCTTATTTAATTGCATTTTATACAGTGTTAGGAGAAAAGTACCAACTTAAAAATAACCCTGTATAGTTTAGTGCCACCTTGGCCAGAGCAATTTGTTTTACATATTTCTTTATGGATAATAAAATAGAATTAGTTACCTACATTTTGATATATTAGGTTTGTTCCAGCAGGCTGTCAGAAATGTTTGCAACCGTTCGGATTCTGCGCATGTCATATTTGTCGTTCCAGCAGTGCTATGTTTGTCACATTATACAATTGTTTATTGTTCCAGCAGTAGTTTTAAGATGTTGGAAACATGTTGGAAACTGTTTGAAAAGTTTGCAGACTTTCTTCAAACATCACTGACAAATTTTTAACATAACCTTTCTTGTATTGACGTATGAGCAGTATGCACGCCTTGTTTATTTTTTGTTCCAGCAGAATTTTTTTCCAACGTTTCTGACTAATGTTTGTAACAATTTCTGCGTTTTACGATTGTTGCTAACATGTTTCCAACATTCTTCTGGAACAAACCTATTAATGATGCAAATTAATACTTACCCATGTATCGTACTTACTTTTAAATTTTTTAAACGTTGCGTGTAGAAATTAGAACGATGGACGGCTTTACCCAGTGAGTGAAGCTCTAAAATTTCCCCAATGTTAATTTTATTTTCAAATGACTCATACTAACTAGCTTGGAAATATAATTGCTTCGTATCCCTAGCTAAAGATGGAATTTAATAGATATCTGTGTGCTGGCTGAAATACGTACACATGTACAATCTCGAGACATTAAACAATCTACCTGAACATAACCTATTAATAAGAATGTGTGTTTGCCGCCTATGCACATATTGGGAAAGTAATAATTAGACAATGTGTTTGTTTTCATTACCAGGAAATTATCGAGTGTATTATGCACCCAGGATTGTTGTAATCAGTTCTGTTCTGACGGAATTATTTAGTAAGATTTTAGAAATAAACCAAAACTTTTAAAAATACATTATATTTTAGGCATTTTTTTATTGTTTTGCAAAAATAGTTTTGCCCCCTTTTTTTATAACGGCGCATTCAGACTATAAATAGACTTGAAATATTTGATTACTCTTTATTTCGTGGCTTTATTTTTTTTAAACGAAGCTAGATACGGAGAAAATTAAACAGATCAGAAAGTTGCATTTTAAATTGCTTAATCAAAAAAAAAAAAAAAAATTGTAAATTTTTTTCTCAATAATATTGGCTGTGGTGCCTAGTGGGACACCACCGGACCCAATAACCCTAATCTAGGTAAAGCCCTACAAGTGCCTTATTACATTAAATAGGTGTACCAAATTTTATCTAAATCGGTTAAAGGGTTTTTAAGATATTTAAAAAATATTGTCTTTAATTTTTTTTTAACTTTAAAGTCCTCTATCTTAAAAATAAGGCAAGTCCGAACATTTGTTTATAGAAACGTATTTTCGTAATAAAAAACAATTTTTTTAAAAATTGATCGCCCAGGGCCCCCTTAGATCAGGCCCCCCTTAGAAATAAAGCAAGTAAAATATGTTTATAAAACTTTTTTATAAAAATATATAAAAACTACCTCACTAAGTTTCGTACCGTAGTTAGGAAACACCTTGTATTTTCCAGTGTTTTTTCATTAAATAAAAGCTTATTAGGAGACGTTAAAAAAAAATTTTACGGCCATCCTAATAAAAAAGAAATGTATAAATTTAAAAATATTGTTTTTGAAGACCATAACAGCCCACTGTCCAACTGCTAAAACTAAAGCTCAAAACTTTGTTTCTAATTTTTCTGAGGTTTATCGAGGTAAGAACTAAAGAGGGACTAAAAACGGTAAAGAGGAAAACCCGCAGTGAATAGTGCCTTATTTAGTCTCTTGACACGTTTCCGCCATATTGACTGCCGGGAAACATTGTTTCTGAACAACTTGGGGTGGATTAACAAGTTTTTTGTTTTGTTTTACTGAAAAGCAAAACTTAAATTAATGACTTGGTTAAAAGTGAAAGAAAAAATGAAATAAATATGTGATTTGTATAATAAAGAGGTATATTTTTAATAATATTGTTTTTCTACAACTGCTAAAAAATGTCTGTCATTTGTAACTTTACGAGATTACTCAAAATATGAAACAGTTTAAATTAGCTTTTGCACGCTCTTTAAACATAAAGATTAGAAAAAACAATTGACAATCGGGTTGCTAAGTTATACAGCAAAATACCCTTTTTTTTTAATGGAACACCCTGTATATTTTATTACCATTAGAAAGTTCTTTCAAAATCCTTTAAAAAAGTCCGTATGTAATATATCCAACTTTTCATAGTTTCGGAAATATGGCCATCCTCAGGAGTTTAATAGTAAACTGGATTTTTATATAAAACACCCTGTATATGGTATCACCATTAAAAAGATATTTTAAAGAGCTTAACGAAAATATCAGATTTGATGTGCCTATCTTTTTAGTTTTGGAAATATAGCCATTTAAATCTGAAAGATAGTAGATATTTTCCCCGTTTTATTTCTGACACTAAAACTTATTGCTTATAGCTTAAAGCTGTGATAAAATGGAAATTTAACGTAATTTTTATATTTGTATGGTCATATTTCCAAAACTATAAGAGATAGACATATCAAATGTGGTAATTTCTTAAAGCGCTTTTAAATATCTATTTATTGGTAATGTAATATACAGGGTGTTTTATTTAAAAATGCCAGTGTACTATAAAATTTCTGAGGATGGCTATGTGAACCTTTTTTTCAAGGATTTTAAAAGATCTTTTTAATGGTGATAAAATATGCGGAGTGTTCCATTTAAAAAAAGGGTATTTTGCTGTATAACTTGAAAACCCGATTGTCAATTGTTTTTTCTAATCTTTAGTCTTAAGGAGACTACAAAATGCTACTAGTTTGCTAATTAAAACTATTTCGTATTTCAAAAATAACGAAGTTACCAATAACGGACACTTAATTTGGATGACCCTCTACATTGTTATTGTGATTTTTAACAGGTAAAATGGCACATTACACACGCTTATTATCCACATCGATAACACACGGCTGTTATAAGGTGCTTTTATTGTGTATAAATACGAGAATTTGTGTATATTCTCAACAACCTAGTTTTTTAAATACGACTCTTCAGCCAAGGTCACTATTTTTAGTCATATCAACTTTTATAATAACATAGATATGTTTGGTTAAACTCTAGTGTTTTAGCATACATATTTTGTATTTTCTTTATGTGCCATTAATTACTGAACATCCTGTATACAAAGTTAAAATAAAACATGGGATTTAAGGTAAAGATTTTACATAAATTACTGATACAAAAATTAGGTGAGACAAAAACACAATAGTCCCTGGACCAGTAATTTATTGGACTTCATGATAAGAACACTTTTAAAACCTTTTTAGGGGGTTCCTTTTGACGAATCTACCACGAATATTCATACCACCATATATGGAAGCGGCGCTTTAACCTAGCCTGTCAATGTCAAATGTTTCGGGTGTCGGACTGGGCGAACGTGTCGCTTTTTTGTCGGACAAGTTTACTATACTGTTTTATATGCAATTTTTAAACATTGTACCAAAAATTGTAAAGGTTACTGTCACGTAACCCGCCTATTCCCATACCCGAAATATGTGTTTGATTCTTATGGTTTCATGACTGTAATACTTACTATTTTTGGCAAAATGTTTAAAAATTGCATGTAAAACATTGTGGTAAACTTTTCCAACAAAAAATTACGTGTTTGTCCAGTTCGACATCCGAAACATTTGACATTGACAGGCAGGCAGTTAAAGGGCCGCTTTCATATATAGGGGAAAGTGTGGAGGCTTCATACAGTTTTTATATTTTGCTTTGTAGAATGCCGTGTTTTAGGTATATCTCTTTTAATTTATGACATACTAGTAGCTTAACTATTTTATATTGTAGTAGAACCTTAATATTATTGAAAATCTACGTGCCCGACTTTCCATGGGACTTTTACAAAAAAAGCAAAATGTATGAATGTACCCCATTAGTTGGGTACATTCATACAACCGAAGGGGCACATTTAACATCACTATTAATTCGTCATAATTATTGTTTATTATTGTTTTATACCATACTTTATAAAAAAACACAAATACATTTTTTTAACATACAAAACAAATAGTAAAATTTAAAATTAAAAACAGGTTTTATCCAAATCTGTTAATGCCTATTTTAACATCGCAATAGTTTCGTGATATGAACATAAGTAACGAATAGTGAACAGAGTGTCATTAAACGGTCTTTATGTTACATGTGTGGTTATCTACCAAAGACACTTAATAACATTTTTTATTTTAGTCAGTTATATTTATTAAAAGTAACAATCTCAAAATGTAAAAAAATATTGCTTATACATTATTAATTATATCAATTAAAAAAACTCTAGTTAACACAAAGATACCTTAACTTACAAAACCTAAAATTAATATGCCTATGTTATTAACATATTATGACCTAAAATCTATGATAATATCATCACTATGTCTGATAAATTAACTGATCCTTGACATCCAAAGACACAAAGTCTATAAAGCACCCTGTTTTTTTTCCGTAAAAATGAAACTTAAACTACTTTACATAATATTTACAACGATAATCGTCGGTGTAACAAAAAATAGTAGTTAAAAAAATATTCATAAAGGGCCAGGGGTACAATTATACAGTCTGATTGTGCCCCATATACTTATGTATGAATCTGCCCCATCACATGCTAATTAATAAAAAAAATTGAAATAGAAAAACCGTATTTATCTATATTAATTTACACATTAAATTAGTGCCTTTGTATTATTATAACTAGGATTAAATAGCAATAATTAATCCAAAAATAGTAACTGGCCATAAAATATGTCCAAAGTTAAGTTATGAAATTACTTACGCGAGGCAAAAGCACGTTCCGTGTTGTGCACTCGATCTTACCGCACCGAAAATTCCGAAACTTTACTAGTCTGTAAACACACATAAAAACTGTGTACACCCACTTACGGTACTATTTTAGTTTGTGTCTAACTTCAGATAAACTCAATGTATGTAGGCGCCCCTTGTATGAATCCACCCCACTTTCCCCTAGCGGTATTAACATTCGTGGTAGACTTGTCAAAGGGAACCCCTAAAAAGGTTATAAAAAGTATTCCTATTATAAAGTCCATTTCATTACTGGTCCAGGGACTACAACCTTATACTAGTCGGCTAGTAAGGAATAGTATAAAAATCTGAGAAATGATACCTATGATTTAATCAAGTTTAAACTCTAAAGGTCCCTTATAAATATATAGAAAAGTTCTTTTTTTTAAGAGAAAAAATAGACAAAAAATATTTTTAAAAACCTAACATATATCTTGTTACCGTAAATTAAATATTTTACTTTGAATACAAGGAAATGACTAATGGGTTTTCTAACAGCACACAATTATTATTCCGCATCCAGCAACAAAAATCCCCGAGATTATAGAGTTTAAAGCTTGCGTTCATTTATCTTTTAGTAAAACAACGGTAGTAAATGTACCTTTTTATCCAAAACGTAAATGTAAAGAAAATGATGTTGCACAAATGCAATTTTTAGGTGGATTTATGTTTTATGGAAAAACGCGAAAATTTACATAAATTTAGTACAATATCTCTTTGATAGTTTGGTTACTTACTACCTTGGGTACGTTATTAATTTAGAAGCTGATGTAATTATAGAATTTAAAAATTTTTGCCTCTGTAATTCGGTTGTAAAAATTTTAAACCTTTATTAGGTATTTAAATATGTAATTATTTGCGTATTAAAAAAATGTAATTCAAGATTTTTTGGGTTTGTAAAGATTTTCTTTTTGGTAGGAATATAGACTATGGGCTAAAGGTAGGATATACAAAAAAAAAAGATGGGTAACCCTGATTTTTTATTGGTAAGTTTTATGGCGCAATTGGATTTACGCTCACTTGATTTATTTAGAAGATACAAGGTGATTCTTAATTTTTCTTCTATTTTTATTATGTTTTATTACTCAAACAGTTATAAAAAAAAGCATTATAACTTAATACGTTAAATCCAGAGGCGTACCTAAAATAAATATGAATGGTTAAATTGCTGTTTTTTAAATGGGACACCCTGTATCTAATTATCTTAAAAATTGCGTTTTTTCTTGCGATTGCAACATATATCACACTAATGAAACAATTCAACACATTTTTTTTACATCTAAAGGAAAGGCCAAACTATTTGCTAAACAATTTGCTGCCAATTCAACCCTTTATCCACCTGTCAGTCATCCAATTCCAACTGTTCCCCCAGTTCCTCACAAAATGTCCAATATTATTTTTAAGGTAAAATACATTAAGCGTATCCTTTCTTCTTTTAACACCAAGAAATCGTCTGGGCTAGATGGAATACCAGCAATCGTTTTAAAAAAATGTGCTCCTGAACTTGCACCTATTTTAACCAGGCTCTTTCGAATTTCTTATGACACGGGTATATTTCCAGACAGCTGGAGAGCTGCACCTGTCCAGCCTATTCCCAAGAAAGGATCTAAATCTCTTCCATCCAACTATAGACCCATTTCACTCCTCTCAATGCTTTGTAAAGTAATGGAGAAATCCATTAACTCGCAAATTCTTAGGTACTTAGAAAAACATAAAATTTTACATGACAGGCAATACGGATTTCGTCACAAGAGATCTACAGCAGATCTTCTTTCCTTCGTTTCACACAACTGGAACAAGTCTCTTGAGTTTCTAGGTGAGTCCCAGATCGTTGCTCTTGATATATCTAAAGCTTTCGACCAAGTCTGGCATGACGCACTTCTTAATAAACTTCCCTCCTACGGTCTGCCAACTAAACTCTGTTCTTGGCTCTCCAGTTATCTTTCTAATCGACGTATATCAGTTATTGTTGATGGCCACTCTTCAAGCTTTTACGAAATTAATGCTGGAGTGCCTCAGGGTTCAGTACTAGCACCAACTTTGTTTCTTCTTCACATCAACGACCTTCTTTTTCCACAACCAATCCCATTCATAGTTATGCTGACGATAGTACCCTTCACTCCACTTTTCAGGTTCCCTAACCAATCTCTCAACCCGACTTGGAAAGCAAATGCAGGGCGATGCAGATATCTCTTTCACAGGATCTCAATTTGATATTGGATTGGGGCGTCAAAAATCTCGTTCAATTTAATGCATCCAAAACACAATCGTGTTCCTTGTCGCAAAAAAATCATCAAACATCATCCTCCTTTGCTTATGAGTGGCCAGGTTTTGCAGAACGGGGACACATTTAACCTTAGTGGGCATCACATTTGAGAATAACCTTAACTGGCATAAACACATTGTATCTATAGCCACCGCGGCTTTAAAAAGCTTGGATTTCTTTTCCGAGCCAAAAAGTATTTTTCTCCTTCCAATTTATACACTTTGTATGTGTCCCAAATTCGACCCTCTCTGGAATATTGTTCTCATATCTGGGGAATGGCATCCCCTACAACCCTCAGCATTCTTGATGCCATTCAAAGAAGGGCTGTTCGTCTTATTAATGATCCTTTACTTAGTCAAAGACTTCCTTCTCTTGCCCATCGTCGAGCTGTGGGAGACCTATCGCTCTTCTACAGATACTTTTACGGCTTCTGCTCCGACGAATTGTCCAGTATAGTTCCTCCTCTTGCAGTTCCCAACAGAGAAACTCGTGGTGCCACACGTATGCATCCCCATACAGTTCAATTGGACAGGCCCCGAACTTCCCATTTCGTTCGTTCTTTTATCCCTAGAGTTTCTAGACTGTGGAACCTGCTGCCAGCGGAGCTCTTTCCATCCCCCAAATCTTCAAGTTTTTAAGTCCCGTGTTAACAAACTTCCTCTTACCCTGCTTAAGACACCCACGGTACGTTAGTATTTGGGCTTTCAGCCTTCGTGGATTGTCCAAAGATAAAAAAAAATAATTAATAGTTTAAAAAACTAAAAAACACGCTTTTATATGCAACCGAACTAAAAATTAAAAAATAATTTTTCATTAAAAAAATATTTTCACTTCATAGTAAAAAGCGTGGGGTGCTTAATATATTAAATGTTATAATTATTATATTTGCCAATATCTATGATGGAAAAGTTATGAAAAAATAGTAAAATGCACCCCACGCTTTTTACTATGAAGTGAAAATATTTTTTTAATGAAAAATTATTTTTTAATTTTTAGTTCGGTTGCATATAAAAGCGTGTTTTTTAGTTTTTTAAACTATTAATTATTTTTCATTTTTTAGTTCGTTATATTGCACAAAATTCTTAATATAACAGTAAATTAGAACATACTAATTAATTAAGCAGCAAAAAGAAAATAACCAGCCCCCTATGAAATGACAATGGTAGCAAATTTTAAAATTTGCAAAAGATTGCAACTCACTAAAAAATTTCTTCTTCATTAAGTAGCAAAGTTTCAAATTTTGCCAACAGATGGCACTCCAGGAAATGTTTGGACCGTTGTCAACACTTTGCAATCCACTAAAAAATTTCTTCCTCATTTAATAGCAAAGTTTGAAATTTTTCCAACAGATGGCATCCTAGGTGTTGTTTTTATAATATAATGGAATTTTTTTCCTGGCGATTAAAAAAGATAAAGGGATACTGTTTGCAGATTATTGCATTGTCATGGGTCCTTAATACGTGTGCAAAGTTTCAAAGAAATCGAATAGCTGGAAGTTGGTTAAAATTAGGCTCAAAGATTCCGTTACATAGGCAGCCAGATGGATAGATTGATAGATAGATAGATAGTTACAACCCAAGTTAATAAAAGCGTGTTAAAAGAATTCGCTTCGATGCTTAATCACAGAAATTTTTCAAAAGCAGTAGCGTAGCTAGAGGGTAGGCGGTGTAGTAACATTTTTATGTTATAATTTTGTGCAGGTTAAACGTAGCAAGCGTAATTGAAGTATGTAAAAGATGTAGATTTATTGGATGTTCATTTTTGCTCTTCAACTTCTTTTTCAATAAAGGGACCTCGCAGGTACATGTTCCCCTACGCCAGTAATTTATGTGTATTAAAAATAATTTAAAACAGTCTGCATTTAAAAATAGGAACCTTTTTTTTCTTTTTTTGTTTGGCCTCAAATTTTTTTGCTACCTTAATCGACAAAATGCTTTGAACAGAATTGAATGCATTTGAATACATTTTGTGATTAAGCACCATCCCAAAGATGTTTATAAGTATAAATATAATTATTTTCTGTGGTTGCTATTGTTTTTGTTCATAAATGTTTAAGTATTCTTGATAAATTGGGTTAATAATATACATACTCTTAAAAAAATAAATCAGTATATATATTTAATGCATGGTGAACTCTTTTTTTTGCTGTTTTAAACAAAGCAAAATATTGGGTGTAGTAAGTTGTTGAAATCGCAAAAAAAATGCTTAATAATATTTATATTTTATTAATAAAAATAAACAAATTTTTAGAATCACCCTGTATCTTCTACACCAATCAAGCCCGGATCTGATTGCTCCATTAAATCAAACACTAAAAAGTGGACGGCAGATGGACCAACAGTGGCTGACAGAAAGAAATATTTATGAAATTAAATAAATCACAAAGGGACAACTTTTCATAATTTACAAAGATGTGCTTGACATTTTTTAATACATTTTTCATAATTTTATATTCTTTAACTTGTCAATTTTTAGTACCACAGATAGCAAAGATTCTCTAAAAACTTGTCATCTTACGATGAAAATTTTTGTTTGTTTAATTAAAAACAAAAGTTTACCATACATTATTGCTACAAATGTATTTTTTTTTCATTTTATCTTTCTTTAAATATTCTAGACAATGATACAGTATGGACTTCTATTTTTATTTTAATTATTTAACAACGTTTCAGAGCAGTCCTATCTCTGTCCGTTTTCAAGTGTAAATACTTGAAAACGGCCAGAAATAGGACTGCCAAGCTGATTGATGTAATTAAAAATAAAGACAATGGATTCTAATTTTTTTAAGAATAATTTTATCTATGTTCTTTCTAAACCAGAAATAATTAAACATTTTTTGTAAAAACGAAAAAACTAAAAAAAATCCAAGTGACACACAATCTATTGCTAATTGTATTTGTTGCTGAAAGTATTAAGCAAAACTAATGGTTTTCCTAAAGGCAGGTAATTATTATTTCTTATCTGGAATGAAAAAACTTTAACATAATAGAGTTTAGAGCCCGGGTTCATTTATCTTAGAGTAAAACAACGGTAATAAATGTACTTTTTTTAGGCATTAGGTAAACAGCGGAATATAATACCGGGAAAAATATCATTTTTAATTGGAAGTTGGTTTTTCCATTTAATTTCTAGAACACTGAAATAATAATATAAATCACACTATTTAGAAAAATATTATTATTTTTGTTTAAATGAAAACAGTCTTCAAAGAATTAAAGGGCAACTTTTTAGAAGTTGCGATACGTTATTACTTAAACTTTAGACCTTTGTGGAACTGTAAAAAAACTGTTTTTATCCGTAGCATAAAAAAATACACTTAAAAAATTTGGTTAAAATTATTAACGCTTACAAACGACAAAAACGTAAAATAAATATACACACTTTTACATTCTAGTTTTTGGGGATATAGAAAGAAAGCAAAATAAAAAGTTTAATGCTTTTTTACCAGCAAATTTTTTTAAATATTAGAAAAAAGGTAAGCAAATATTTAAAGGACACAAACAGAATCCATTTTTATTTATTGGAATTTACTAATGTATATTATAACACTTTTTGTTTTTGTAAAAGTAAATATCCTAAGACGTTTTTTTAGCTAGAATTATTAACAGTTCTTTGACAATAGTTATAAAGGTATTTATACTTTTTCTTTTAAAGATAGTATCAGTTTCTACAATAACTTTATTGGGTTTATGTAACATAAATACCATATAAATTAATTTTAAAAATATATTTGTGCAATCCCAATGACTAAACTATTTAAACATGTGTTTCA
This sequence comes from Listronotus bonariensis, assembly GCA_014170235.1. Taxonomy (NCBI): domain Eukaryota; kingdom Metazoa; phylum Arthropoda; class Insecta; order Coleoptera; family Curculionidae; genus Listronotus; species Listronotus bonariensis. Next base: position 133,651 of record JACEGR010000752.1, read on the forward strand.
GAAAATTTTCGTGCAATATTTTTTTTTAGTTTTCAGTTCTTTTTGTTGCCCAAGTGTATCTAAATATTTGAGTACCTAGTATTTAAATTAAATAAAAAAATTAAATTAAATAAAGAGTGGCTTAGTTAGCATTTTTACAATTTTAAAATTATAAATACAAAGTTCATAACTTTTTTTTCTTAAATTTAAATACAGGAATATTCCAGCTGAATAAAAAAATAATAGTTAAAAAGTAAGACTCTAAATTTCAAAAAACTATTTTTGCAACATTTATATATGTGTAATAAATTTTCTAATTACTAAATTCTATGGTTAATAAATTATGAAAAAACTATTGATAACTTTTTAATATTTAACCTCTAAATTAAAATTGTTTTACCCATAGAGTTCGAGGTGGCATGATTTGTATACTATTAGACTTGGATTTTTAACAACTGTATGCAACATAATATAAAAATTAGCTTAATACTCAATACTCTGTTAAAAAATAATAATAATGCTGAAAAATGTGTGAAAGGTGTCAAGGCATTAAATAAAGAAAAACCTAAGTCGGATTTCTCTATATACCCTTTTTAGTTTATAGAGGTTTGGACTTTTTATTAAATATTGGAAAAAGTGTAAAAAGCAGTTCTTGGATTAAATTTGTGCCTTTGTATTACGAACTGTAATCTTTTTAATCGATAACCAACTTACCTTTAACTTACCGAATTAAATTTTACTTATGTAAGTAAACAAGGTTAAATATTTAATCTATAATAATACTGTATTGATTACAATATTTTGTGTGTCTACTAAATAGTATTTTATTTGTTGAATAATAAATAATTAAATAATTCATTAAATTTAAATTGAATATTGAATGAAACATATTCCAACCTGTAATTTTTATATAAAGACTCGAAAACTGTAAAATATAAGCAATATTTTTTATTAAACTCTTTACCTTATACACGTTTACACAAATAAAGAGGTACACATGCAATGCGTGGAAAAATGACGTGTAGAACACGGCTGAACATGTATAGCTGGATTATACATACAAGGGTAAAGGTATTAAGTACAATTTTTATACAGTTTAAATTATTAAAAACAGTTTTTAATGTTGAAAAAAAAATTATTATATAAATTTAAAAACAGCATTTTAACAAATTAATTTAAGGTCCATATTAATAAAAGATTGCATTAAAAACTGGTGATAGTTTAAAAAATCTAACTGATAAAGCTAAAAGTAAAAATAAAAAGCAGAACTTTACCAACATATTTTGGCTTGTTTTGTAAACCTATCGATTTTAAAGGCAAGTCTAAAATAAATAATAGTTTAAAAAAACTAAAAAAACACGCTTTTATATGCAACCGAACTAAAAATTAGAAAATAATTTTTCATTACAAAGAGTTTGTCACTTCAGAGTAAAAAGCGTGGGGTTCTTAATATATTAAATGTTATAATTATTCTATTTGCAAATATCTATAAGGGAAAAGTTATGAAAAAATAGTAAAATGCACCCCACGCTTTTTACTCTGAAGTGACAAACTCTTTGTAATGAAAAATTATTTTCTAATTTTTAGTTCGGTTGCATATAAAATCGTGTTTTTTAGTTTTTTAAACTATTATTTATTTTTCATTTTTTAGTTCGATATATCAATTAGTTTTTAAAAAATAAATGCTCAAGTTTATTCACTAAAAATTCCTTCGCCATTTTGTCAAAAGTAGTAGAGGATCTGTAAAGGAATTTATTTATCCTGGCGGTCCTAATCAGGATAACGGGATACTGTTTTTAAATTATTGCATTGTCATCGGTCCTTGATACGTGTGCAAAGTTTCAAAGAAATTGAATCGCTGGAAGTTGGTAAAAATTAGGCTCAAAGATTCCGTTACATAGATAGATAGTTACAACCCAAGCTAATAAAAGCGTGTTAAAAAGAAATAATTAAATAAACAGTAATTTGTTTTCGTGGCTAAGGTTGTAACTATAAAAAGCGCCACGATACCTTTTAAGTTTTAAAAAAGTATATGCGCCATAGTAAAAGTTGCACTAATTATAAATATTTTATATTTATTTAAATAAGATAATTACAAAAAACCCTATACCTTAAAAATTTAACTTACCAAAAACGTTTTTAATAAACCCTTAGTAAAGCAACAGGAAAATTTATTTACTTATTCTGCACATAAAACCAGGGCTAATAAATTTTTGGTAAAGCCCTAAATAGGAAAGAAAATGCTTTTCTTTATTTGTGACGAAAATTTGCGGGTGTAGGTAAAGAAAAGTTTAAAAAAGGAATTTTAGTGTAGATGCAAATAATGAATCATTTAGAAGAAAAAAAAACTATTTTTTAAAATATAGTAAAATGGCGTATATTTTTATAAATTTCATTTTGAAATTATACAAGTATAACATAAGTCCATAAAATATACGTTAAATATAAAAATATTTTATTAACACAACGTTCCTTTTCAAATAAATCAAAGTCAAGGTAACTAATTGTTTAGAATTTATCACATTATTTGTAAAGTTATGTTATAAATAATTTTTAACAAAATAAAAAATATGGATTATGTTTTTCTTAGTGGCGTATATTTTTTTAGTGCCTTTAGACTAGGCGTTAAAACAACACAGAGAAAGAGCTGGGGCAATGCCGACACTACTGTTTTTTTTCAAATATTTGGATGGCTTATTTTATTACCTAAATTTTTGTTATTTTTTTAACTTGTTTGGTATTTTGCATTATATAAGTAATTTTTGCATAAATATTTTTAAATGTTTTCAAGTTTCAGGGCTAATTTTAAAAGTAATAATGGATCAGGAACGGAAAAAAGAAATAGTATTGGTATTTGGTCTTAACTTTTGATTTTAAATACCATTTTTATTTACCATTGTTTTTGTGTTATATTTTTTGAAATAAGTATAACTTAGTCCCATATGGATTTAAATTTTTTGACATACCCTGTTTGTCCTTGGATTTTTAACAAAATTATTGAAAAAAAAAAAAGAAAAAATCTGAAAGATTACAAATAAAAAAGGTTTAGTTTGTTAAACACTTAATGAGCCAACCTGTACACTTTAAATTAAATGTACATAATTTTAATAAATACACTTATATGTGATCCTCCTAAAACAAATGAAATCTCAAACTTTAACCCAACACAATTCTCCAACGCTATAGCAACCTGCAGCTATATATCGATCCATCACAAGTATAACCAGAATATTGAATGTTCCCGGTATTAAATTAGGAGGTCTGTAACAAAATTTGCTTTATAAAGCCCAAAGCTAATTTGGGTCTTAAAATTTTAAGGTATAAACGCTTTCCTGGGACGGACAAGATGCTTAAAGTTACCCTAAATAGTTCACATACGGCCGTATTCACTAAGCTCTGACAAATATTTATCAGACTGATTAAACGGCTATCAGTCTAATAAATATTTGTTAGAGCTTGGTGAATATGGCTGTTACCATAGTTTTTTTATAAATACCATAGTCCCTGGGCCAGTAATAAAATGGACTTCATAAAAAGAACACTTTTAAAACCTTTTTAGGGGGTTCTTTTTGATAAGTCGACCACCAATATTCATACCGCCATATCTTTACCTTAATATTGTATCAAAATTACATATTTTATAAAAACTGGGGTTAGGTGGTTTTACAAGAGGCCCTTAGCTATGTACATTGTACACCTAAGGTAGCAAATTTTCGGTATAGGTAGATTGGATTGTATTCCTTTTTTCAAATTTTTTGGAAATTGCAAGATTTTGTAATAATGCCAAAATTGGCATTTTTTGGAAATGCCCGCAATAGCTATTTATGTATCAAGGGCGTTACTAGAACTATAATGCCCTGAAGGTCGAAATAGCCCGAGGGTTAGATTTCGACCTGATGAGCATTATAGTCCTGTAAAGCCCGTGGTGCATACAATGCTTTATGTTTTACCCAAAAAGAGTTTTTCAATGACTAATTACATTATTTATTCGCAATATAAAAAATAAGTTGCCAGAAACTAAAACTTTAACTTCAAAAAGTTTTACTATCATTAAAGAAGATTTAGGCGCTTTAAATTTAATAAAAAAGTACATAACATTAAGACCAGCTGGAATAAAGGAGCGAAGCTTCTTTCTTACCTATAGAAAGGGTCGATGTACAGTACAACCCATTGGAAATAATACCATAAGAAGCGTCCCAACATTGATCGCAAAATTTTTAAAATTGGATAATGCAGAAGCTTACACCGGCCACGGTTTGCGTCGCACATCGTCAACTTTACTTGTTGAGGCAGGTGCTTTGTTTGAAACGCTAAAACAACATGGGAAATGGAAAAGCTCTTCAGTAGCTGAAGGATATATAGTAGAAAATATTTCATCCAAAAACAAAGTATCCAAAATGATTGCCAATTCAGTTAATTCCGAGGTTAATTCCGTATCGACTATTGAAAATTCTTTAATGGACTGTTCTTCTATACAAAATAGCGTTAGTGCTACCACCGCTGCTACCATTACAAAAAACACCGACCATTCTATAGTGAGATCAGCTACATTTTCCGGGACATTTCGAAATTGTAATTTTTATTTTGGAAATAAAGTTTAATTTTTAGTGTTGTTTAAAGAAAAATTATTTTTTGTATAAACTTGATCTTTATTGTGAGAGAAATAAAATTAGATAACCAATAAAATTTCCATATTAGCGCATTAGGTGTGATAGCAGGTATTATTGCTACCATAACATATTCCGTTTCTAAGGTATTACAGATCAATAATAGATGGGTAAAACATAATAGTCCGATTACGTTGTTGGAGTGTTACTACGCCACAAAAGATACAAAGCACGACATCCCTTTTCTATTGCTTGTTTCTTTGTCAGCATATTTATTTAACGTAACGCTTTTCACATAAGCACTGGCAACATTGTAAAGTTGATTAAACTTGCAAAGTGTGTAATAAATGTTAATCAACTTTAAAAATTATTTACAAAAAGACTATAGACAATTTTGTTAAAATTTTGGATTTTCCCAGGTGGGTGGCGTATTTAACTATTAATTAAAATAGTTTATTACCATTGTAAAATTTTGGCTAAGAGCCTATTAAGGTGAATGTGGTACTTTAAGCCAGCCATGTCAAATATTTCGGGTGTCGGACTGGGCAAATGCGTCACTTTTTTTGGACAAGTTCACCATAATGTTTTACATGTAATTTTAAAACATTATGCCAAAATCGTAAAGGTTACAGTCACAAAACCCGCCTAGTCCGATACTCGAAACGTGTTTGAGGCTTATGATTTTATGACTGTAACCCTTACCAATTTTGGCACAATGTTAAAAAATTGCATATGAAACGTTGTGGTAAACGTGTCCGATAAAAAAGTAACGCTTTCGCTCAGTCCGACACTTAAAAATTTGTCATTAACAGACTGGGTTAAAGTGCCGCGGTTATATTACGGTTTAAATATTCGTGGTAGAGTCGTTAAAAGGAACTCCCCTAAAAAGTTTTTAAAAGTGTTCTTATAGTTAATTTTAATACTGCCCCTGGAAGTATTAGTAAAAGTTTGATTTTTAATGCAAGCTGTCAGTGGCTAAAATGTAATTTTATGACACTGATGTTAAAAGTATTTATTTTTAGCACTTGTGCTACAAGTAATTAACTTTTAACACAGATAAAAAATTATTTATTTGAGAGTAAAATAACTAAAAACACAATTAGAATAAGAAACCTAATGGTCAATTTAATTGGTGGCTGTTACACAATTTACTTTTGTAAGATTTATACCCGAGCAGAAAACAATGCTATCCACTGTTTTGGACAACATTTAATTGGCCATTTTTTTTTGTAGTTTTTCTTCTATGAAATCCTCTACTACAGTACTGGATTTCTATCCACTGTGTCTCTTAACTGTAGTAAGATTAGCATCAACCCTAGTCCTTATGTAGCGTAAAATATTGCTGAACCTCGGAAGTCCGGAATCACGTAACTACAATATCGAAATTTTATTGGACTTTTGGCAGCCATGTTGAAAGTGACAAATCCGTGAAAATTTTTAACTTTTTTACGAAATCCGCCGATTTTTTTGTTAACTCTTGTGCTCATCGGGTATTTTTGTTAATATTATTAGTTTAATAGTTAGCCTAATTTACAATAATAATCTAAATGGATGTTTTTTCCTCTATAAATAGACGACTTTTTAAAATATGCGCAAACTTGCAGTTCCGAATTTACGCAATTGTTGTTCACATAAGAAGTAGGCATGAAAGTCCGCCAACAAACTAGCTAAGAAACGTCGGAAGCAATAACCACTGTATAATTTAAAAATTTAGGTGCGACGGAACTGAGTACCATACCTTTTGTCTTAACCTGACCGTTTTTAAACCGTGTCAGGATCGCGGACCAAACCTTTTTTTTGTGAATCGTCTTTACAAGCCCTTCACCCCTTAACTACCCTTAAATTACTTGTCGAACTGCTTAAGAAATACCGGTGTACGCAGATAAAACAGATTAAGATTGTTAAATTCCTAGACTGACAAGGGCAAGTTACTAGACGGGAGGGATGATTGAGTTCCTAGACGTAACCTCATTACAGACAGATAAAAATCCAACTTTACAAATTTTACTAAGCATGCTTCATACGGTCAATATATTGTAACATAAAATATGGTTTTCGGTGTCTTTTTACTTGTTATTACTCGAATATTTTTTACCGAAGACAGAATGTAGGTGAAGGGTCATGGTTAGTTCTGGTTAGTTAAATATTTTTATTTATTTTTTAATTAAACCTGAGAATACACATTTTATATTTTAATATTTTACCAGATGTGTTGATTCCAACTGGAGTTCTGGCACATTTATTCTTTAAGCATCTTATAAAATTTTTGAATAAATTATATTTAGGGGACCAAGGGCTATGTACTTTCTATAATAAGTTTATATACAAGGTACCACTAATTATAGAGCTTCGTTGCACATTATAGTTCTTCTGTCTGGTATATGAAGTTCCTATATCTTAAATGTAATTTATTGTCAAATAACACAGTTTTTTATTAAAGACATGCTCCAAATTCACTGAATATTGCGGTTGCTTTTTGCGTTAGATATATTTCATCTTGGGCTTCTGCGAGAAATTTGTCGATTTGTTCTCTTGTCAATATTTTAGGCCTTTTTGGTCGATCTCCTTTACCCTTTGGCCCTAAAAGGGCAACTAGCTTGTAATATCTCCTTATGTCCTGATTAAGTATTTATGTTTAGCATGGACGATTTCCAGATATTAGACTTGGCTTCAAAGTACACGGTGGAGCCTTTTCGTTGACCTTGCAGGGTATAGCGAAAACTAAAAATATAGATCAAATCTGATTGCGCAATCTCGATTTCATTTTTTGAACCAAATTCAATGGTAAAAGCAAAGTCGGTCTATATAAGGTCACGACATTCGGCCATATTGCTTTGACGTGTTATGACGTCACATCTCCCATTTTTCGGCCATGTTGTTCAGTGCCGAAGATATACTGTTTATTGTATTATTAGAACAACCGTTTACACAACAGTTTTTAATTATTAATAAGTTGTAAATTATTTTACTTTAAATAAAAAACATTTAGAATCACATCTTTCAACAAATATCACTTCCAAAACAATGCAAAATGAAATGCGCAAATTCTAGACGCCACTGGATTGATCTTCGGCTTTGATTTTACCCAGTCTTGCCAACTTTTCTCAGTGGAGAGCCCTTCCTTGCGTCCCCGACCTCGAACCGCCTAAAAGTTGAGGATATGTCGCAACCTTATAAATATAAACTAACCTTGGGTAAAAGCAAATCATGGCCAACTTGATTCGTTTCAAAGATACAGAGTGTTTTTTAAATTTTGTCAATTTGGCCAAATACTTGTAACTCGCTTAATATTATAGATAAAGAAAATACGCAAGATTTGGAAAATAATTTTAAATGTGGTAAATTTTAGGTCTTTAAAATGTCTTGGCCCTAAAAGGCAACTAGCTTGTTTTTGTTTTTTAAAGTTGTAACACAAAGTTGTTTTTTGTTAAATGGAACACCATGTATATTTTATCACCAATAAAGGTATCCCTAAAAGCCGTAAAAAATACCGCACTTAATTGAGAGGTACTCTTTTATATATTTATATTTCGTGTATAAATAGAGTTGGGTTACCCTGTAAATGGTATTTATACAGCGTGTGCAAAACCCCTTTAGACAAACTTTAAAGGGTGATTCTTCATTAAAAAGTCGTTTCTTATTATTTTAATTTTTATACCAGTCTAGATATTTTAATGAAATTTAAGAGAGGTCTACTAGGCATTAAAAGAATTTTTTGACGTACAAAAAATACCAGTCTCGTCCATAGGTATATCCGGTAAATATTAAAAAATATATATTAAATTTATGTTTGTATTCAATGTTAGGTTATAATCAAAATATTTTTGGCTTGGTCATTTAATATCGCTAATATCTAACTTTCAGTAAATATTATCACCTTTTTTATATATTATTTAAATAAATTAATTTCTTACGCGAAAGATTGGTTATTACATCAATGTCTAAACTTTAAATTGAATTGGTAAAGCAAACTAAGTACTCTTTAAATGACTACCAGATTACCATACATTAACTAAATAACGATTTGACCATGCCGAGAAATTACTTTTTTCTTGTATGTCAAAAAATTTCCCTGAATACATAGAATACGTCTCCCAAATTTCCCAAAAATATTGTATTGGTAAAAGTTATTGTAAAAAACTATTGTTTTTCCTAAATTTAAACACCCTGTAGTTCCAAAGGTAGAACGTTTAGAATAAATGTTTATATTAGGTTTTTTTCTTATTTTTCATTGGAGAATTACTCCTTAAAGTTTGTCGAAAAGTTGGTGGGAGCTCTATAAATAACATTTATATTTATTGTTTAAAAATGCAAATAATAATTTTCCTATATAAGACGTTTCTGATTAAAAAAAAAAAAAAATAAAAGTAATAAAAAAGATCAAAATCGGAGCTGTTATTAGAGAATTATTGTAAGTTGCCTTATTGGGCTCCGGAATTATTAATACCAGCCTTATTTAAATAGTGCTGGTAACCATAATTTAGAGTTATTGCAAATTTTGTTGACAGTACCATTAACCTAAAAAAAGGAACAAATATTTATTTAGAAGTTTTTCTTTATTGTTTTATGTTGTAGGGTTTTTTTATAACACATTTACAAAAATACATTTGAAAAAGTAAGGTTATAAGTATTTATACTTTTAAAAACTTTTCGATGTTGTGATTGGCAGCTGCTCGGTTAGACGAACAGTTCCAAAGTTAAAATAGGGCCAAAATAAGGCACGACCTAAAACCGACATAAATAAAGCCGGGCACTATACTTATTAAGGGAGTCCTTATCCTACTATGCATCTGCGCAAGCTAAGATGTCAAAATAAGGCCGGTATTATTAGTGCCTGGCCTTATTTTACGGTGCAATAATTCTCTATAGAGGACTTTCGACGATTGCCGGTTTTACAGCTTCAGTGACTCGACTAAAGGTCGACGTAAAAAATCATTAATTTTAGCTTTTAATGGTGCTGGTAGAAGGAATATTGTATGCTATACGTGCTAAAGGTAATTTTGTTTTGTTCGAAAAAATAATTTTTACAAAAAAAATGTGTGTGTTAGTTTAGTGCAGGGTGGATTTAAATAGGGCTAATTTTAAATTAATAGAATACTTCTGCTAGATTTCCAAAACTAATAAATTTAAAGACTGGCGTCAAAAAATGTTAAAAATATAATCAAGAGAAATACCTAAAAAGTATTTTTGTTTTTCGGAAATGTTTATTTATTTCTTTAAAAACATTTATAAAAAGAAGTTTAAAATAAAAGATTAATAATATATATAAATTAAATAGAAGTTATTAAATTTTCTTTTCTAAATTTAAAAAATTAAACATCGATTCGTAAGGAAATAAAACACCATACTTCAAGTTTTTAAAAAATTGGAGACAAAACATTTTTACTTTTCAGCTGTTATAACTGAAGTGGCAAGTGATATATTTTTTAATTTTCACATATTAAGTATGCAGCCAGGTGAAGCATCTAAAAATAGCAAGGTTTTTTTCTTAAACAAAATCAATATGCATAATAACAACTTTCAAAATGACTATTATTTTCAACGACAAAATTTTGTATTTTTAATATAAAGTAACATTTATCAATCATAAAAAAACGGTTAATTTTAAGAATTAATTTATATTTAATTTTTATAAGATGAAACTATAAAATTAAGCCAGAGGGCCATAAATCCGAAAACACCAATCAGAGCGAATGACGTCACGATTATATAAAATGCGATCAAATCACAAATTAAATATTGATTTGATGTTTTATAACATTGTGGAATTGCACACGACTAATACATTTTACAGTTCCTTGTTAAAAATAAAATTGTCCCAAAGTAAAATAAAAAATATTAAGTCTTATCAAACACAAATAAAAAAGTGTTAGGTAAGAAAATAAAATTGGTATGTTCGTGGATTGTGCTATGCGCCTACAATTTTCTGGGGTGCCTTTAGTTTAAAACGTCAGATAAAGTAATTTTTTTAACTTGATGTTATATTGTAAACAGGTAAAAATAGTCAGATGTGGTTTAAAAATTATGTGTACACGATATGATACTGCAAATCTGCTCAGAGCAGTCCGTAGAGCACACACTTCTAGAGGCAGTCTTGCCGGTTTGCCATGCTAACCAACAACTTGCCTAGGAGAAAATGCCCCCTGTTTGGTAACGTTACGAGTATGCAAATAGTGGCGCCATGATAAAATGTACACATTCAAATCGTTATTGTTTTAAGTAAACCTTTATTTTCAGCAAATTTTAATATAAACAGCATAGAATATTATCATTATGCCTGTTTCTTTATTTGAAAACCAAAATATTTTTTCACCAAGTAGGACTTTTCAGAAGAAGGTACTTTTTTTATTGTAAATTTAATCATAAAAAATCTGTTGTCTGCAAAGTCGGTTTACTGACAATAGTTGAACGTGACAACGTCATAAGAAAATACTGATGAAATGGTTACATTTTTCAAAAGAAAATTAAACAATTTGCACCATATTTACTTTTCACCGCACTTCCTGCTTGACAAACATATGTAAATGTAATATTGTATAGCAGCTATTTACGCCGACCGCTCAAAGTAGAAGAGAAACAGATGTCGAACGCTGCCGAACACGGAGGCTGATTGTGTCTCTTCCGCGCTCTCGCTTGGACTTCAAGCTTTAAATAATACGCTGGCTGAGTCATGTTTTTTGGTGCGTGCAGCCGGCTCCATCGAATTATAAGACGTTATCACGTTAAAAAGTTTTCCATTTGGTAAGAACTTCAAAAGACATGCTGTATAAAATCGCAATTTTAACCCACTACGCCAGTATTTGAAACTTGTCGGGTATTTAGTTAGCGATAAAGGAAAATAGTTGCAATATTAGAGAAACCCGTATTCTGCTTATTAAAATATCATAATAATAATCGCTTCGAGAGATGCGCAAGTTTCTCAAAGATCTCTAGTTTAGTTTTAAGGTAGGTATAACGAGACAAAGGGAATAGTTAGAAAATAATTAGTAGTAGAGGATAGAAGCCTGAAATCTTTAATACCGTTAAATATTTTATATTATACCAAATTATTCTCAAATTTTATTAAGGACATTTTTTTATATGAGAGTACCTTAAATATCTTGCTTAAGAAACACGTATTTTTATATTGGGTGACGCACCATCAACGCAGCAGTGATAGACAAAAAATATATATGTCAAAATAGACAAAATTTGGTACACTTTTTTAACCATTACATTATTTTTTTGCTGTAAAAGTTTTTTAAAAATGACTATACGTTCGTATTCAAGATTTGTATTGAATTTTTTCAAGAAAAAAATTAGTACGCCAGCGATTTTTCCTCGAATCAATAATATTTTTAAAACACGCATTTACTTTGAACTTAATTTGGGGTTTTGATATATTTTAGTACGACGAACGGTTTTTGTTTAAAAAAAAAAACATTTTGATGCACGGCAAAATTGCTAAAATCCGATATGGTGTTTTGTATGTAAAATTTGTTTTTGTATAATTTGTATTAAAAGGTCAAACACTTTTATTACTACAATTTAAATCTAATAAAAAAATATTCAGTGATTATAATTTTTAATCAAAGTCAACAACAAATTATATATATATCAGATTTTGGCGATTTTACCATGCATTAAAACGGGTTTAATTATTTTAAACAAAAACCGTTCGTCATACGAAAAAATAACAAAAAACTCCAAAGTAAATGAATATTTTAAAAATACTATTGATTCTAACAAAAAGCAGTGGCGTACTATCTTTTCTTAAAAAAATTCAATACAAGTCCTGTTCGAACGCCACTGGTATTTTTTAAAATGCTTTTGAGAAAAAAATGTAATGTAATTGTTAAAAGAAGTGTACCAAATTTTGTGGACATATCTGAAGTGGTTCGAAATTTATGATAAAAAAGGCATTTTTTTCCTTAAACTTTAACACCCTGTATTTCGGAAACAAAGCAACATTTTTTTTTTTTTTGAAAAATGTTTATTTTCTTACATGCTATACCTACTGCGTTAAGAGAATTTTTTTTTATCTTTGTGACATCTCACAAAGGCTTATGCCTAAATACCAAAGTACCGTGAGTGCCGAGATATTGGATGTTTAACCCATTTTTACCCTGTTCCGTTAACGTTATCCAAGCACTGAAACATACAGTTTTGCATTTTACAGCCCCTTTTAGACAACGCGGTAGTGCCACCACGGACGTTATTTTTAAGGCTATATCAGCTTAAAAATTAACCCCGTATATTTATGCTTGTTATTCGGTAGTCATGGAAATTTATAATTGGTAAACATATTTTGGTAATATGGGTTTATCAGCCGTTAACTAAATATCTGCTAAATTCAAAATTCTGGCCGTACATGTAATGGCCCGAGAGCCGCTGCGTTTCACACTACGTTAGCCTTTGTGTTTGCATACGTACCTAATTGTATTAGTGACCAGACAAGTGTTTTAATATAAATGCACATGTTCCAGTTAAAAGGAGTATACTATTTGTTTATTACACCATTTATTATTCAACAAAAAAAGGTAAGGTTCTTTAGTACACAGTGTGGTTTACTATATGGGATTAATTACTTTTTTGTAACACAGAAATACATTTGGTTGTTTGTGGTGTGTTTAATTTTTTTATTCCTTAACAAAGCGAACTAGAAAAAATAGTGTATTACATAACAAGTGTTGAAAGTGATATATTTCACACGAGTGTGAAGATTACTTTTTGATATTTTTCCCACGATCAAAAAGTATTTCTCATTAATCTTTTTTTTTTGCCGTTTTTATAATTTTTTTTTTTTTTAAATAAATAGTTCTTTCTAGTTAAGGACCCTTTTTTAAATAAAACAGCAGTGGCGCTGATCCAAAATATTCCGTTTTAATTAACAAACTTGTGGGACCGGGGAGTGACTAGAGGTGCTGGGCGGGGTACCTTACAGAATTACATGCACTGTTATGTCTTTAATTAAGTGTTTCATGGTAAAATTACGTAAAAACACCTTATCACTGGACACAAACACTAAATAAATTTACATTTTTAAATAATAATTAATAATAAATATAGTTATGTGCGGTTATGTGACATATAACCTCACTTTCAAAGGGATGAAAAACAGTAGTCGATATGATGAAATCGACGTTGCAACATTAAAAAGTTATCTTGAACGACGTCATCTATAAAGTACCTTTTAAATAGAAGTAGTATTTTATAGCCAATAAAGTGTTAAGTATATTTTATATTTATTTAATTTTAAATAGGTTTTAATTTTAGGATAGTCTTTCGATCTATCGACACGCTATCGATATTCAGTACATATGTTTAATTGGTTGCCTTTTATTAAACGCGTTTTCCATTATAAGTAACTATAATATTAGTTTAATTTAAAAAAATATATATATATATTTGTTAGCACTGGTAGGTTAAGACTTTTATTTTGTTAAAAAGTACTGTAAATATATTTTTTCCTACGACCACTTGTGAAAATAGCAAATAGCACACTGATTTCGTGCATAGAAAATGCGTTATATCACACTAATGTTGCAAAGTACTTTACAACACTGGTGTGATACATATTATGATGTCATTCTAAAAACTGCTATTGGTTTTGCAAGTGACATATTTATTGTAGTGACAGTAAAAAAACTTTTATTTACCTTAAACGGTAGAACCCAAATTAGCGAAAATCATCTTATTTTATATTTATTAAAATTTACGAAAAAATAAAAACATAAACAAAAATAGACATAACCACAAAAAACAACTTTCACTGACTGGCACAGTGTTGTCAAGTAAGTAGATCAAATTAAAAATCTCCCTTCTACCTTTGAGCACGTACTTTATAGAGGCAGCCTTGTCGCTTGACCGTTCGACCTAAAGCGCCAGAGAAAAAAAGCCTATAGATCAAATTCCTTCCTCTCTTTCTTCGTGTACTCAAACAACTAGTTAAATCTTTTTTTAATCCCTAATTAAACCTTAGGCTAATACACACTTTATGAATCCACTTTCTTTTATCCATTTATAAATAGAATCAGACCCTTCCGACGTTGCCAAATGCTTTCCATATTTTGCATGATAACTGACGTTTGGTAGTCGTTTTTTACTTACTTTTAGGACTTTAGGTTATGCATTTACAATTTTCATATTTTTTATATTTTTTCTTAAAAATATGAGGAAAAACTGTTATTTTTACTTAATTTTATATGTGATGTTCAGTTTCATTAACTCGTTTTACCAATTTTACCCCACCCAGCACCCCTTTTCACTCCCCGGTCCCGTAAGTTTATTTACTGATATTTTTTAAAAACGTTTTATTGAGAAGAGTGTCTAAAATATGTAAAAATCGATAATTTTTAAAAAACACTTATAATAGCAGAAAACCGTATTAAACTATTAGCGTTATTACCTAACAAAACCATACAATTTTTATTAAGTGAGGGCCTTTTTAAATTCCAAAATGATAAAAGTTATATAATGCTTCTAGGTAGGTGATTTTCGATGTAAAAATATTGTCAAAACAGTATAATATAGCAGTGAGGAAAAGTATATATCACACTAGTGTTGCAAAGTAAATATCACCCTAGTGTTGCAAAGTTCTCAATTGTTTTTTATTTTTTCTGAACAGACAAACTTTAATTTATTTATTTTTTGGTGAATAATTTGTAATTGTAGGAAAAATAGTGTAGAGTACTCGTGTGAAAATGACTTTCTTACACTCGTGGGTTTGTCGCACTCGGCTAACGCCTCGTGCTACAATATTCCCACTCGTGTAAAATTAGTCATTTTCCACACTTGTAATGTAATATACTATTTCACGGAATATAAGCATCTGTCATTCTACTTTTCAACAATAGTGTTGAAAAATAGTTTCAACACGCGTGTGATATTAATCGTTTTCTAACGCAGTCCTTAGCATTTTATTCCATTTTTGTGTGTGGTCGTGGGAAAAAGCTTTAACTAACAAAAATAACCACGACCCCTTAATGTGACAATATTGCATGACTGTCTGTGGCGCTTGAGGTTCTATGAATTTTATACTCGTTTACCATTTTGCCAAAAAAGTCGTATTTAACCTCAATAACTTTGTTTCCATGATTTTAACACTTATTCACCATTTTATTAAAAATGGATTTATTAGTAATCGTGCCCGGTCGATGTTTTTAATTGAGTTTCTGTACTCCTCTGATATTACCAGCACTCAATAAGCACTAATTTGAAAAGCCTAAAATTACCTATATACTTTGTTTTTAACTTGATTTTTGGTGTATACAATTCTAGTTATATCTGGAGCTAGTATTGTATCGTTTTTTGGGACCTGGAAAGAGCGTCAAATTTTTAATTTTAGCACTAAACTATGACTGAAATATGAATTTTGCTTAATGTACAGTGCTCGCTTTACATACGTCTATGATGATTTTAAGTTATTATTAGGTAGTTATTTAAATTATTGTTTTATTATTACATTACAAATAAATTATTTGTTTCTTATTGATGTTACAATTACACATTTATTTTTGCTGTACTAGATACTAATTTGTTATTAAATTATTCTCTTAAATGTGAACGTCGTAGTAATTTTAATACCTATTGTAATATTTGTTGAAATCCTATATCACTACTTGTCAAAGAAATAATCATGTTAGCTTGATAAATAAAATTACACCTATATATATTTTGAGCAAAATTAAATTAAGTGGAGTGTTAAAACATTTACTTGTTATGCAGTTTAAAGCAATATTAGTATATTATTTAACATATAATCATTTAGGTTAATTACAACCTAATATGGAGGTAAATTACTATAATACATGTATATAGGTTATGGTTATGGGAATCAACTATTTCATATACTAGACTGTGGAAATATCGTATTTTTAATTTTTTGAAAAGCAATTTTTAAGGTGCAAAAATTTCTTCATGTATTTCTACTTATATTATTACTTATATTACTACTTATATTACTACTTATATTGTTACTTATATTATACAAAAAGGGCGTAAACATTTGTACCAATTTTTCATTTTTTTCTACTCTTTGTGAGTGCCCCCTTTGTGGTGCCCCCACAAAAGTGATGCCATAGTAATTGCTTAGTTTGCATATAGGGTAATCCGGACCTGTTTTTACCTGAGTATAGGTTACCGTTATGGAAATCAATTATTTATCATACTGGACTGTGAAAATATTGTAAAAAGATAGAATATGTAGGTACGCAAATAACTAGTTTAATTTTTTTATTTTAAATTTATATCTAAAAGGTGTATTAGCCAAATGAAATAAATTCTTTAATAAACAAGTGAAATAATTTAAAAAAGTGGCTCAGACACGTCGATTGGAATTTACAGTTGCGCGAATCATGTGTTTCTTGTCTTATCTCCACCTACTAGTGTTAACACACTAAAACTCATGTTAAACGTCTTAGTTTTTAATCTGCGAGATGGTAAAAATTTTAAAACATCGTTTTTTTGTATTAACTTTTATACTAATTTCTATAATAAAAAAAAATATGTCTTTTATGCATCAAATGATATTTTTAATATACAATTTTTTTTTAATAAAATAAAAATGTTTTCAAATTTTGTTTAATTTAATCAAATGTCATAAATAAATATACAAGAAAAAATAAGTTTTTAGCAAAGTGGTCCATGAGGGTAAAAGTAAATTTAGAAAAAAATCGTAAGCCACGCCTTTTTCATAAAATAAATTATTTTTAACTTAAAACCAAATTTGATTTCTTGACTTTTTTATTTAATGTACTGTGTGCGCCTAAATAAATACTGTGAACACCTAGTATAAAAAAGTATACATTTTGGGAATTTTAAAATAAGTATACATTTTAACTAGGTTACTTCACATTGGGAATTTTGCTAAATAAAGGTATACGTGAGGTGTCAAGGTTTTTAAAGTATAAATTAAACAGTTTTCTAGGTTACTCTTATAATAATAAAATAAAAACATTAAACAAACGGGGTCGCGTAGAAATGCAAAACAAACACTGAAAAATTTAATATTTAAAGAGGGACAAAAGGATTAGAAAGATATCAGATAAGAAGTAATTAGTGAAGTCAAGTATAAAGTTAAAGTTCTAGTTAAGCCCCGTACGGGCTACCCCTAATGTGGGGTATGCCTGTACTAAATTAGAGTTAGTCTAATAAGGTAAGTTGGTTTTAAAAAATGCAAAGTTAGTCTTTAGGGTACACCGGTCTCATGGTCCCAATAAGATAGTTCCATATGGTACATTTGCCCAGTGACGTAAAAATGGCCTTATGTATGTTTCCAAAATTATACGTCACAATACTAAACATTTCTTAGCATGGTCACCTATCTAAATTTACAGTTATTAACTCTTATCTTCTTTATTTATTTTGTAAAAAAAAATTTTTAATGCAAAAATTGGTTAATATACTAGTGTTGCAACTTTTTTTTATATTAATTGGTAAAGCAAACTAAGGGATAAGTCGTACTTTTAACATATCTATCCTATACTGGACACTGTAAGTTTAAAGATTAAATTAGTTTTAAAATAAACAAGAATAAAAAAATATATATATTTTAAGAAATTTCAGTGGCATACCCATTTTTTTTTAATATTTACCTTACGCCCCTTTTAGAGGAATCACACAAAAAAAAATATTTTCTGTTGTTTGTTTAAAATTGTCTTCTTTATGAATAGGAGACATCAATGCTTTACAAGCATTGAGAATTTTTTGTCATTATTTAATAAAAGACGTTAATTTATTTATTTAAAAAAGCAAAGGTTTTAAAAAATTTTATCACCTCGAGTTTTAAAACTAAGACGATTGGGACATATGCTTATATAAAATTTTGTACCTATTTTTTGCTGGAGAATCAACCGTATATATATTTTTTTGAATAAATTATTTACTTTCAAGAAACTTAAAGTTTATGACAGAAAATAATATACATATACATATAAAAAATATTTACAACTATTAACTAAACAATAATATTTTACAATAAACTGTAAAACGACTTTGAAACTAAACATACTGTATAAATTAACTAATGGTACTTTTATGATAGTTATTTCTCTAGAAAATATTTTTTAGCAACTTTTTTAAAAACAATAATATTTTTACTATTCTTAATTTTGTTTGGTATTATGGTATTATTATATATTAGAATTCCATTTGGTAAACTATTATATATTAGAATTCCAATATATTTATTGTTGGTTCCAAAAATGGTAATTTATAAATACATTGAATAACTTTATTTTGCATTTTTTTTAAAGCTTTGAATAAATGAATGCAAAATAAATATTTTTAAATAAACTAATGGAATGTAGTAACGTGCTTTATATAAAATGCCAATTAATGGAGATATACTATTTCTAAGATGTTTAATATGTTTTTTCCAACTAAAATTTTCATCCACGTATAATCCAAAATTGGAGCCAAAATATCATTTATTTTCTTTTTGAAATTATCATAGTAATTTTTGAAAATTAAGAGTTAATTAAAAAGAATAAAGCCATTTTTGTATTTTTTCTAAAGAATGTTGAATGTTTGTTAAAACCTTAGGAACACTATCAGCAAATAATTTAAGTTTTCCGCGTAAGTTTAATTTGGATATAGAGTTTTTTAATTCTATATAATTAATTTTGAATATTGTATGATTCTTTTCTGGAAGGGCGGCGTCCCATAGCAATAGGATCTGCTACTGATATAGACAAACATATGCATTTAAAATTAGCTTTAGTAAAATTGTTTATATTATATCCCAAATATCTCTTGGGGTAGCCTGCGGAGAGATGGTTACAAAGTTCCATACACGTCTGATACGCATATTAACTATGTACCCCAATATTTACTTAAATGTTTCGACCAACATTTGCCTTAAAGTCACTGTTTCGTTTAACAAAACATGCCGTATTTTTGGTTAGAATATTCCGCAAATGTTGGTAAATACTACATAGAGTTAATATCTACGATAGGAGCGTTTTATTGGATAGTTTTTATTACCACATTAGTAAGAGTCAGACTAAATGAAATCAAATTCAACAAAAATATGCGCATATATATGCGTTAGTAATTGTTAAAATATGCAGTTATATACATTGTTTTCACCAAATATGCTTACTGATATGCAATATCCCTCAAATTATTATTTTAGTAAAATAGTGTAGAGAAGCACGCTAGCTTTTAAAACGATGTTTAATAATATTAAAATGTAAATGATAATAATAAAAAAAAACTAAACTACATAGGTGTTTTTGGGCCAAATATTACATCACTAGTTTTACACAATACTGAAATCATCCAAGAAATAAAAATAAAAGGATGTTGATATAAAAACAGTTTGTTAAACAGGTATTACTAAATTGTGCGTAACATCATGAAACGAAGATATTCTTTATCCAAGTATTACAGTAAAATGTTTAGCCTACCGCCGGAATAAAAACATAAACGAAAATATTATAGATTTGCTTTGAAAGACTATTGTTTTTGTATTTATTCCTATAAGAGCAATATTAATTGCTTGGGAGAATTCGTAGCCGTATGTATAATTTTTTATTAATGACGACAAAAACATTTAAATATGCTCATAAAATGATAATTTGGGACAAATATGTATTTTAAAATAAATATGCAAGAAATGCATATATTATAATATGCACTTTGCATATATTCCTGCATATATTTTTTTCGCTAATTAACTGCCCACAAAAACAATTGAACATCAGGTTATGATTTCTGGCACAAATTTTTTTTTAATTAAACACCCTGTATATTATATCACTATTTAAAAGATCTATTAAAGAGCTTTAAAAAAGTCAACATGTAATATAAATAATTTTTACTACTTTCAGAAATATGGCTAGCCTTAGGAATTGAATACTAAACTGGCAATTTTAAAATAAAACACCCTGTATATTGCGTTACTATTAAAAAGATAGTTTAAAGAGCTTTAAGAAAATATCACATTTGATATGCCTTATATATGGCCACCAAATCATCATTTCATCATGTCCACAGCTCTAAGCTATAAGCATTAAATTTAGTGTGTGTGTAGATAAAATAGACAGTATATCTGTTTTTTAGATTTGGAAATCCATATTTCAAAAACTATAAGAGATAGACATATCTAATGTGATATTTTCTACAGGGTATTTTATTTAAAAAATGACAATTAACTATTTAATTCCCGAGGAAGGCCATATTTCCGAAAAGAGTAAAAATTGGATTTATCATATGTTGACTTTTTAACAGCTCTTTGATAAATCTTTTAAATGGTGGTAATATAAACAGGGTTTTTATTTAAATTAGAACATTTTGTGCAATATCTTTAATCAAAAATTCGATGTTCTATTGTTTTTCTGTTGGCAGCACGTTAATCAGCGGAAAAATACTAACTTTACTAATTTAACCGACTTTTATCTTCCACAATAAGAAGTTAACAATACTGCCGGCTTAAGTTTGATCACCCTGTCTATGTTATTGTATTAGTAATTTTTATACATTATTTAATAAATTAAATAATAATTATATCAATCTAAAATGCAGGTAACGCACTGGGTACCACAAAATGTTGGTACCTACATTACTTCTAAGTCATTGATGTTTTTACCTATTAGTGAATTTTATTTTAGTTTTTTATAATCTTCATTCTGCTGTACTGACATTTTCTAATAAATAGTTATTATTTGTAGCTTTTATTCTTAAGAAATTTTCATTATAAAAAACTAATATAAAAGTTATTATTAGGTAAAAATTTCAATGACTTTGAAGTATCAGGAAATCACCTGCATTACCTTTATTTAATATTGATATATTTAATTAAATAATATATGCCGAAAATGTGACTTTTTGAGCGTGAATAACTCAAAAACAGTTAAAGATAAACTTAATAAATTAAGACAAAAACAAAACACTTTTCATTGACCATAGAATCTAAAAATGGAATAATAAATAGGGTTTTCCATTTTAAAAACGCAACATTTACGGCGTTGGTCTTTTGTTTTTGATGCAATTGTTTTTAGTTACTTTTATCAAATTCTCCAAGCAACAATACATTAATTGGCTATCTTGAATTTCTTAAAAATACGAGAAATGTAAAAAAATTCCTCTTAACAGGAAAAACCCTGTAAATCCCCCTTTTCTAAATTGTAGCAGTCAACGATTGGAACAACCAAATTTTGAAGTCAATTTTCTATTTTTTTTTCTAAAACCGTTTCGTGTTTAAATTTGTAGTTGTTTGTTTTAATGTCTAACCATTCTTGACCCTGTAGATTTGTTTGATGAATAATGTTTTGACCTGAAAATTGTTTAAATTGCAGATTTGAACCTTAAAATTATCACATAGTGTTTTTTATAATAATAATACATTTACTATTTAAACCATATTACCAAATATCAGGCTTGCAGAGTAGAAAAACAATTACATGGTTAACAATAGGCTTTAACTAATAATGCAGACATCTGGAAAATCCAGATATTGTTATAATATAATTAAAGCTAAATAAAAAGTATATTGCGCTATTTATGCTAAAAAAATTAGGTGGGATGCTAAGAAAAACAAAAGAGGATAGGGAAAGGGTTAGATAGTAGAGCAGAAAATTATTAATTACTATTGTCGTTTTTAATTTGTTTTTTTCGAGGTCTCCCCGAAGAAACGGGTTTTTACTCAAAATATATAGCGGCCATTCCTCATGCCGCTTTAATTTTCCTAGTAATAAATTAGGCATGTATTCAAATAGGGCAATAAATAATTTCTGTTTACATAATAGACTGCCTATTAATTTGAAATTAGGCCGTGTAGTACCCACATAACCTTAATGGGCCTTATCTAACCAACATGGCTTACCGAATCTCTTACCCTAATAATTCCTTTTAAAGGTCTACATGACACGTCACGTCCTATTACGTGTTTTACATAGATAAATGAAACGATAATAGTATACCGAGTGCGCCGAGATAACTTTATAGGGTGTTCCATCTTAAGGTTCAAAATAAAACCATTTTCGGTTAAACTGAAAATGACTAAAGAGTAAAAATTAGGCGAAAATTATCCTTTTCCGGTGATTTACCTATAGCTTTGTAGAGGTCTCTCTTTAATAATAATCGTTTTTATTTTAAAAAAATGTATATTAATTTTATTAAGAAATCGCAACCCTAAGCAAGGAGAAATTTAGCGTCTAGGAGTACTCTTGCATAAAACCTTGCTAGAGATGCAAAAGAAAAACAATATGTACATAAATATTTACTAAAAAAACCCTCATAAAAACACATGCAACAAATAAGCCTATATGTCTAAATAAATTAAGTGATAGTTATAAAGAAATATACGTATAAAATACAATCTACAACAACATTTATGTATTGAAGATATGCTCTATATTGGTTAAGCGGATTCATTAATTAGATGGTCTTTTGTTAGGTACACGCCTGGAAAAATGGGACCGCTTCCATCCTGGTCTCGAGGTATACGGGCTGACCCTGTTCAGCCCTATTGACCCCTCTGAACTAATTGGTCGCCTGAAACAAAATAAAGGAAAAACCCCGGCAAAAACCCCAAAAAAATTAATTAAAAACGACGTTTTGGTGGCAAATCAGCCACCGTTGTCAAGTTAAAATTAGGTCAAAAAATAAAAATTAGCTAATATTTAAATTAAAAATGATTGGATGAAATTTTCGGCTTTTTAGTATCGCAAACTGAAAATAGTTTGACATTTGTGTCATGAATGACATAAGTAACTGGTGTATTTATTATTTGTAAGACAAAAAAGGTGATGAGTTAGTTAATTTTTAGTTTTCCTGAAGATACTTTAGTATCGAAAAAAGTAAACAAGTGAGTTAAATTAATTGAAATTGATGCTACACAATTATCTTTATATAATAACATATACGCACTTTCTTTGAATTTGCGTTTTTAGAACAAGTTTCCTTTGTTAATAAGGTAAATATACATTTGTTAAACAATTTTTAATTTGCGATACTGAAAAGCCGAAAATTTTAATCATTTTTAATTTAAATATTAGTTGATTTTTATTTTTATTTTTAACTTAATTTTAACTTGACAACGATGGCAACGGACCCAAACGTCGTTTTTTAATTAGAATTTTTGGGTTTTTTGAAGGGTTTTCCTTTTATTTTGTTTCTGGCGACCGGCCAGTTCATAGGGGGTCAATAGGACTGAACAGGGCCAGCTCGTATACTCCGGGACCAGGACTGAAGCGGTCCCATTCTTTTCCAGGCGTGTACCCAACAAAAGACCATCCAATAACATTTATGTATTATTGCTCACAAAAACAAACATACACGGATAATACAGATAACCAGAAAAAAAATCAAAAATGGACAATAAGATAGGATTTTAAAAATGTATTGCTTATGTAAAAGCCATTGCCCTTACTGCTTCCTAAACTGGTGAATACTTAGGGTCCTAAAATGCTAAAGTATTCCATTACTTTTTTCTTTAGATTTGTTGAGAAGGATGAAATTCTAAATATAATAAACAAAATAAAAAAACAAAAAAGTACTGGGCTGGACAATATTCCTGTTAAAATAATAAAATGCTTAAAATATTCTTTGGCTGAACCTTTTCAATACTTGGCCAATGTTATATTTGAAACGGCCACTTTTCCAACAAAACTAAAAGAGGGGCTTATAGTCCCAATTTTTAAAAAGCTTGATCCCACCAATGTATGTAACTACAGGCAGGTTACAATTCTTAACATCTCATCAAAAGTTTTAGAGAGGTTATTTTATGATCGGATGATTTCTTTTCTGGATAAAAACGAGATAATTGCTGGGTGTCAGCATGATTTTTATAGGGGAAGATCGACGGAGGGTGCGGCGGTAGGCCTCCTGGAGTACGTTTATAAAAAAATGGATGAAGGGGAGCATGTCGCCGGGCTCTTTTTCGACCTTTCACGTGCATTTGATAGTTTAGATCATAACTTTTTATTAAATAAACTTTATGCTTGCGGATTCAGGGGTAGGTTTTTGGAAATGTTAAAGTCTTATCTGGAATATAGAAAGTGCTGTGTAAAGGTTGAACACGAAGTTTCTGAGTTTGAAGATTTTAATATGGGAGTCCCCCAGGGTTCAGTGCTGGGACCATTATTATTTTTAATCTTTGTTAATGAGGTACCAGAATATATATCCAACGGAACAATTATTATGTTTGCGGATGATACCTCAATTGTGGTCTCAGCACGGACCCCTGAGGATCTCAAATCCAAGATTCAATTGACGATTCGGGAATTTAAAGAATGGTGCGACCAAAATAATCTTATTTTAAACATCGAAAAAACCAACTATATAAACTTTAGAAGTTCTCAGAGAAAGAAGAAAATTAACATCGAAAATATACAGGAAGCTGAGAGCCTGAAATTTCTTGGCCTGCATCTGGATACATTTTGTAAATGGGACTACCACGTAGAACATGTTTGTAAAAAAATTAATTCTATTTATTTTGCCTTATCGCGACTACAAAACACGTTTACGGAAAACACTTTGCTAACGCTGTACTACTCTATGGTTTACTGTCATCTTAACTACAATATTGTTTTGTGGGGCAACTGCGTGGATAGTGAGAGAGTATTTATAAATCAGAAAAGAATCATTAGGCTTATCTTTCGACTTAATTCTAGGACGAGTTGTAAACCTACATTAATTAATAAAAAAATATTATCATTGCCTTGTTTATATATATACAAAACCCTATTGTATGTCAGGGAAAATTCGGAGAAGTTTCAAAAAATTCTTGTTTTCATAGTTACTCCACCCGAAATGCTTCATCTTTTAGTTTGGAAAATCATAGATTAAATATTTATGAAAAATCCCCCGAATATAGTGGTAAAAAAATGTTTAATAAATTACCGAATGAAATAAAAGATTTACCTTTTAATAAGTTTAAATACCATATAAAAAAATTTCTCCAACAAAAGTGTTAGTATTCGGTTAATGAATACATGTCAGATATATTGTAGGTATTTTTAGGGTCTTTTTATTTGTATAATGTATTGTTAAATGTAAATGTTCTTGTTTTATATACTATATACCTATGTATATTTTTTTATATATTTTTAAATTTTAAATATTTTTATAATTTTTTTTAAACATATGACGTGTACATCCATTTTTGTATGGCTGACGTATGAAATATATTATTATTATTATTATTATTAAAAATGTATGGACCACGATAGGGAAAACCACCTTTGAACAAGTCTGTTGAATGGTTAGGAATATTCAGCAATTTCCTGTTTCTGGTGTTACGATCGTCAAATTCATTACGCGAACTAGGTTCTGCCTAAGGTAAAAGAAACTGTAGTCGACAAAATCTTCATAAGTAAAACTGCAAAATGCAGTTTTGTTCCGAATTCTACATTTAGCGAGCTAAGGCCTTGAAAACTTTCCGAGATATGGTCAAACCGTCTCAGAGAGCATATGAAGCGGCGATAACAGTTCTGAACTCTTTGTATGCAGTTTTTATTGAAAGGGGCCATATACATGATCACAATATTTAAATAAGGACAATATCAACGAGTCGCACAATATTCTTCCTAAACTCTTGGACATTACATGGCGACTTGCAAATAACAGCTCAAGATTAAAGAATGATTTATGTAAATAAATATTTACATAATTCCTAAATTTTTACCACTCATCAACTACCCCCAACGATTCTACCTTACTCTTAACAGGCAACAAAGATTCCGACACATGCACCCTCATAAGTGGTACAACCTGTTTAGCTCTGACCCCTCCCCCTCCCCAAAGTAAATAAGCGATGATTTTGCCGGATTTATTTTAAGATTGTGTTGCTCCGAAATTCTACTCTTCCGATTCTCTTGTATTCAGCTTAAGTGAATGTCATCAGGATAAACCTGGTACTGACCATATTCAATACTATCAAGAACCTCCGCCAAATACACAGAAAAAGAAAAAGTCCCATTATAGAACCCTGCGTAACACCACTTTAATAAATCCTACCTGAACTGAAAGAAAATCCGCGAGTAAGTGCGAACGTGTAGCATACACATAACCAGAACTGACGGCGCGTCAATTCAAATTCATAGTATCGGTCTTATTCCCAGACTTGCCTTTGTATCTACCTTCAGGTAGGATCTAAAGCAAGTCTCATCGTGATGATGCCTATTTACTCTAGGTATTCTAGCTTGTGTAATAAATTCATTAACACAAGTTTTTTATTAAATTATATTAAAGCTTAATTTTTAATTTAATGGGTCGTATATAAGAGCAACCACTACTGATACAGGGTGTAATTTAATTGATGGCTCAAAAATACAGGGTATGATTTCTTAGCTTATTTTAGAAAGAGTAGTTTATATAAACATATGTCCTAAACGTCTTAACTTTTGAGATACATGGTGTTAAAATTAAAAAAAAAATCTATTAAAAAAACCTAACCATTCTTAACCTAATTTTGTTTTAATTTAGCAATATTAATAATGACATTAAGGGAGTAAGTTAATATTAGCTTAGTTACATTTATTAAGTCCAGTGGCGTCTCGAGAGGCAACTCAAGAAATATCCAACAAAAAAACGGTACGCCATTGACTGTGTAAATTTGTGTAAAATTTTTGTGCATTAAGCAAATAGAAATACTGCTTTTAGGTTTTTTTTTCGTATCTTGTTTAATTAAAGAAAAACAAATGAAATTTACTTACTTGCATATTTTTAAACCATAAAGAAGCATTGGAGATTCTTTTCTTTTAAAAATTAGATTTTATAATTTTTGATTTGCAAATATGTAACAAAAATACTAAATACTTAATAAAATAAGTCTTATGTCCAGTATAACAGTTTTTACTAAAATAAGTGTTTTCGAATTTTTTTGGTTTTTTGAAAACTTTAACACCCAGTATCTCAAAAGTGAAGACGTTTAGGACATATGTTCATATAAACTTTTCTTTTCAAAATAACCTAATGAAACCTATCCTGTATTTTCAGCCATCAATTAAATTACACCCTGTATAAAATTACACTTAGATATAGATCTAAAAGTAGAGTATTTTATGATTTCATTTGTTCTTTTCCGTATGTATCGTCTCTCGAGCTACAAATTCAATTATCCGTCTTCTCCTTTTTCCCATTATTTACACACTGTTAACTAGTTATTCCCTTTTCGCAAACATAAATTGTTTGCCTTGAGGCAATATACGGCCTTAAAAGTTTTTGGATGTTGTGAAAATAGGTTTATTTGTTCGTATTAATATAAGGTTTTTTTTTGTGAACCTATAAAGTTAAGAAACCACGGAATAAATCCCTAAAGAATCTACTATATCTCATTCAGGGTATTTCTTAAGGCGTAGCCAAAATTCTTTTAAATAAAAATTGTCTTACCCTGTATAATTCCGGCTTACTGAACAGCCGTTTACCTATAAAAGGAAGCATAAGTATAAGGTTATTTAGTTGCCCAAATATCATTGGTACTGTGGCAACAGTCCAAAATTATAAGTTATATAGGTTTTTTGTATACCACCTTTAAGGATCAAGGGAGCTCGTTACCTTTTTTTTATAAGAAGTACTAACATTATTTTGGCTCACTCCATCACTACTATTATTTTTTTCCTTATTTTTCGGACACCAAGTATATGAATTTAAAGAAAAAACCCATTAGGCATCTTCAAGAATCGCGTGGGCAACCGCATACCTTAACACATGTATCAAACGTATCAATGCCGGCTTTGGTTGACTTATACATAGTATAGTATATTCTTTCTAGTGTATACCTTAATTTTATTATTTTGAAGCTGGACAAGACGAAAACAATTTTTTTTTTAAAGATACCTACCTTGCTAGGTTTATACGATACGCATTACACTATTTTAAAAATTGTAATTACTACTTTATAAGTACTGCCAAAAGATGTCAGTAATGTTGCTTTTTTGTTTTTTTTTTCCAAAGGATATTTTTAGGTTGCATGACTTTTTTTTTGCTGCAATTTCTCTTGCAATTTTTATAATTTAAAATTTTGCTGCGACCAAAATTTGAATGGCTTAAAGATGTTTCCACTTAATATAGTTTTCTTGCTTTATCTTTCATAGTTTTCAATTTAAAAATAAGGTAAAATTATTTTGAAACAAAAAAATTCTACATAACTTTACAAGCTTACCGCTGGGCGGTATGCGTGTTTCTAAAATTCGCCAGAGCCTCATCTGTCTAAGCAGGGTGTACGACGTGCACCGAAACGTCGATTTTAAAGTATCTTTTTACTTGTTTTTTTTTTTTTGGTATTTTAGTACTTTTTATTTCATTTTTGGCAAGTACCCAACTAATTACCATCCATTAAAAAATCCTCTATCATAATTTAGCATACTTATGTTTAGAAACTTCAAAGTGTCAAAAACTTCAACTAAGCTACTTTTTATCAGCATGATATTCATTAAACAGGAAATATTGATGGATTATTTCAATGGTGTTATGAACACATGATAACGCTGTTATTTCGCTGCTAGCGTGAAGAAAGTATTGGGGAATACAAGAGATGCCAAAAGGATTGATGTATCTCTCTCTTGTGAATGTACTTGTACTTTAAATAATAATAAACTCTTTTTGCTTATCTGACTGGCTCACGATTTTATTATAATTATTTTACGAGAAGGCTTCACTATATAAGTTAGATGCCTCTGCATAAGTGCCGGTTTTAGCACTATCGGCGCTCTGGGTGAGACTTCTGCGGGTCCCCTTAAGCACAATTTAAATCAATGCGCAAAAAATCAAATGATGTAATAAAATAACAATTTTTTATAAGTTCTGCATGGTCTTTATACATTTTTATGGATAAATGTATATACAATATGAGCCATGCGTTTTGGTTCATCGGCCGGCAATAGAATAACAAAACAAGCACTACCCTGCAAACACTATTTGCCGGCAATGTACATTTTCATATTGGCATTGATAGTAAAGCATTGGCAATTGGTGGCAATATTATGCCAACATCTTATACGCATTAAAAAGTGAACCCCAAATAAACACTTAATTGCCAATAAATTTTACATGCAGGCGAATTGCCGGCAAGCATACAAAAAAGACGGCATACCAATCCTGATTAAATAAAGCACGCGTTTTTGTTGCAGGCAAATAAATACTGAATTTTTGAAGGCAAACCTTCAATGTATAAGTCAACCAAAGCCGGCATTGATACGTTTGATACATGTGTTAAGACATGCGGTTGCCTAAGCGATTCTTGAAGATGCCTAATGGGTTTTTTGATCTGTTTTATTTATAATGGCAGCTAAACAACATTATTTTATGTTTTTTTACATAATTTAAAGGAAATGGCCTTTTCATAACATTTTATTGTTAAAAATCATGCAAATAAAAATTAGGTCAAACAAAATGTTTATTATGTATTTTGGGGCGAATAAAAATAAAATGATGGTAAAATTAGCTACGTTAATTTCGACCGAAGGTGACCGCTTTGTGCATTTGTTTTCTACGTGGCTTTCTAGCTTTTAGTTTCTTTTTAAAGAAAAGAGTTTTTAAATAATGTATTCATTACCTAATAAGTGTGTGTTGTGTGATTAATTGGTGATGGCTAGTTGAGAAGGCAAGATATTCAAGTAGACTGTTAGGTGCTGTAAACATTTTGTTTAAAACTTTATTAAAAGTTTTAAAGACGTGTTAATAAAAAATATATATATTTAATAGTTTTTTGACATACCGATAGATGGCGTAATGGACAGTAAACTACTACGTTTCTGCAATATCTTCGCTTTTTATCGTCTAAACCGTACCCATTAGACAAAAATAATACGAGAGCGGTCTGCGGCTAGTGTAAAAATCTGCATCTCCAAGTTGGACAGTGTTCCGAGAGATGGTACTTTGCATTGCAAGGAACTTGCATGCTCATTTCAGCTTTTAAAAAAAAGCGACAATTTTCGTCAATAAGACGTCAGCTTGCTGCTTGGGAGTATCTGCATTTACCCACTTTCGTGTCATTTTGTTATCTTTTTGCCAATAACTTATTAATGACGGATGCCATCACTTTATCTGCAACACGTGGCCTAATAACGGCCAATTGCCCACTTTCGCATCTTTTTGATACCTTTTTGCCAATGCCTTGCCATTAAAGAGTGTTGGCAATGCCAGTAAATTAAATGTACAACGCCGGCAAAAATGTTATATGGGTATGATTCACGCCTGTTTACATGCTGGTATTTAGTTAGATTGTCTCTTTTCTTGACATTGCCTAAGTGTTATATTATTTAACTGAACCTGTATACATCCATAAAAATTTATAAAGACCATGCAGAACTTTTTATAAGAAAACAATTTTTTTGTAAAATTAATAATAAAAAGTTTTTCATATGGCGCCAACTTAGGTAGATTAGCTGTATACAGGGTGTCCAAAATATCTGGACAATCTCTCGGATTCCTATAGAACACATAAAAATAATGTGACTAGTTCCTATAAAATTTTTTTCCCTATATCCTCTTTTTACTGAGATCAATGCCTTGAAAAGACGTAACTGGAAGTCGTTTTTATTTAATAACTTTTATAGTACTTGGTATAATAAAATATTTTTTTATTATGATAAATACTGGTTGAGAGTCCTTAAAATTTTGTCCTTGCATAGGGTAGGGGCTAGTTGACCAATTTTTCACTTGATCGGTTATAGCTCCTGAAAAATAAGTTTTAATGGATTATAATGCATACTGATAGATTAGCAATTTATTCCTTATTAATAGTGTCCATAGTGATTTCTTTTTAATAAGTTGAATTAAGGAGCTACATCTATTTTAATGTAGATAGTCAAGTATGCCCAATGTACCCCATAGGTGTGGTAAGTTGAGCAAGGGTATGGGGCTAGTGGAGCACTTAGAAAGTATAGTCAAATCATGACTTGAATGTTAGATACATTTACAATAAAAATACATTTTGACAATTTGCTTTTTATATTTATATTTTTATAGTGATAAAACAACAAATCTGATTAATAAAACAGCAACGTACCTAGGTTAGCTTAACTGTTGGATTTAATATTTATCAATTTATCTTCGTTTTTAAACTTTTTAAGCCGTTTTATTTTGCTTCCCTTGTAATGCCTTCTGTATCTGTTAAAATTGCAGCTTTTCTTGGACCAGCCTTTGGGTATGGTCGAACTATTTTCAGAGAAAATTTATAAGTTAGATAGGTCAGCTCATTTTTTTGTTGCTTGTATAAAGTTCGGGTTGCAGCCTCTTTTAAATCTTGAGGAGACTTTAGTAGTCTTACTGTTATAAGTCCGTATCCTAAAAAATAAAAAAATTTAGACTTATATATATATATATATATATATATATATATATATATATATATATATATATATATATATATATATATATATATATATATATATATATATATATATATATATATATATATATATATATATATATTATATATGGCTCCCGTAATTATTTTAGAGAAAAATTCTATTAAAGTTTATTGAAGAGCATGCAAATTTAAGTCCATGATAAAAACTTTAGATTTTTCGGTTAGCGTTAGCGTGACATTAATTTATTTTCAACAAGGATCCATGAGCACAAAAACAGCCTAAAGAATAAGCAAACTACATCAGCTCTCTTCCAACACCATCATGAGACAGGACTCACAATAAATTTTGAAGAAGAAAAACAAATCGCACCAATTAAACACTACAGAACACGTGTCATCAGGGAAGCTCTCGAAATAGAAAAGACAGAAAATTTTAACAAGAGAGATGACGCCCAAAACCTACCAAACATATGGAAAACTTTATTCAAAAAAAAACAAACAAGTACAACACACCAGAAAAACAAAACAGAAAATAAAGAAAAACCGCAAACTTACACAAACATCGAAACCAACCAACCAGAACTAACATGCAACAAAGAAACAAAAGTAACATCCAGGTCAAAAAGCAAAGAAGAGACACGAAACCATCAGAGCGTAAAAACCAATCCGGTAGAATCAAGATACAACCTCCGCACGCGCCAGACTATAAAAAGGCAGAGCACTCAAACCAAGTCAAGCAACCGTCAAGGAAGCAACACTTGATAATGCCAACTGAGATGTTGGCAAAACGTCGTAAAGAATGTCCAACAAACGAACGGATTGAAAACCGGAAAAATACCACTGTATATATATATATTTTTAGTACTGGCAATTGCCTTGCAGCAACGCAATAAAAAAGCAGAATCCAGTATTTTTAGTACAGCTACTTTTGTTAAAATTTTACCTAACGCAAGTATTTACAACGGTAAAGAGGCAATTCCATTAAGGTAACATTAGGCGACATATGGCATGCCACATAAAATTTTATTATTGTTATAATTATTATAATATTTATAAAAGTTATAAATTATATTTATTATTATTTATTTAAATCTTATTAATAATAAACTTTTTATTAAGTTAATATATCTTTCAAATTATTAATAAATAAATAAAATTTAATGTGGCATGCGATATGTCGCACAATGTTGCCTCAATGGAATTCCGCCTTAAGGTAAGGAAATATTGGTAGCGTCGGCACTTTCTAAAGCCACTCTGTATATCCAACAAATATTCTTGTGAAATTTTATTTTTTATCACGTAGGACTTTTTAGAAAAAGGCATAATTATTAAGTTAAGTCAATACTTAAGCAGTTTTCCATTTGGTTAGAACTTCCCAAGCCACGCTGTAATAAATGAAGAATAGTGTGCTTAATCGGTGTACCTACTTACCCATGTATACACAGGTGCGATGACCCTTTTTTTAAATAATTTAGGCTGTTAAAATTAATGGCCGTACTTTTAGAATACCTTGTATATTAATAGTATTTAATTTATAACGCATTTTTATTAATAGTAAATTTAATTGGCTATTTTGTTTTCAGGTAAGAAAGAAGGTTGTTTAAAAATTAGCAAAGTATTCTTGCTCAAGAAACCTTTTGAATAACAGGTAAGTACTAATATAAGAAAAACTGCTAATATAAATGAGTTAAAACTCATATGGCGAATTTAGGTAATGAGTAGTCCTTGTTTGGGTACACGCCAATACGACTTAGGTACCTGCGGCATATAAGGCCCACCTGACGGTAAATGTAAAAAAACCTTGAATGATTTAAGAAAATTTAGCAAAATTGGGTTTAGATTAAAGATTGCTTATTTATTGTAATAATATAAATAAAATTACAAAAATAAATATGGAACCACACTATAAAAAGTAAAATAAAGCCTGAAAATATATTTTTTTGTTTTAAAGAAAATAATTAAAGAAACTTTTAATATTTCTTATCCTCATAAATCTTTGGTTTATTAGATATATTTAGTTTCCTTTCTTCTGGGCTAATTTTTTTAAGCATAATTCCAAGTTGGAAATACATAGTTCTTAAAAGTGAGACTTATATTCCTTTGCTCTACATTTTCTTAAGCTAGTGGTCATAGTATGATCTGTAGCTACCCAAGCAGCATACAAATTTTCTTTTATTGACTTTTATAAGCTATGACCTACTCCAGTGGGCCTTATAAGCCGCTGGACACAATTTTAGAAAACCACCAATTAACAACCAAATACCTCTTTTCCTTCCAAAAAAAAAAAGCAAACTGCGGTAATTAAAAATTTACAAAAAATTTTTTTACCCTATTTTTAAATAATAATAAAATCCAAATATTTATAGTGTTTGGCAATAATTATATATCTTTATGATGATACCGCACCCTGTCACAAATTCTTCGCTACGAAAAAGCAGGCAGTAGCAGCCTCGGCTTACTTCCCGTGATATGTATTGGTCTTACACATGTATTGGTAACGTTTAAACCTAAACCCATATATTTCATTGCAAGTTTTTTGTGTAGGCCTTAACAAACCCTGGGCCTTTTATGCCTCAGGTACCTTGATAGCTTCTGCAATGGGTCACTTCGATTATTGCGGTTGCAATGTTTAGATTCATGTAGTAGTATTATAATTTAAAAGTAAATATTTTATTACTTTTAGTTTAAATCATTTTTGCTTTATTGTAAAATAATATTTTAAAACCCAAAAGAAGGCTCAAATTGCCATCGCAGGTGCAACTTATCAAATTTAAGTGAACATAAACATTGATTTGATTTTTATAGGGACAAAATGAGATTTCAAACAATATGTATTACTAACTAGTAATAGTCTAAGATCCGGCATTAAAAAAATATACCCTCATCTGTTAATTGAATGAAATAATAATTTCTAGGCAGATTTTAGTGTAGTGAATACAAGTGAACAACCTCGGCCAGCATAGGTCTGCTACAATTAATAATACTTAAATAACTAATAATTGATTTATTTATGATTGTTACCTTTACATGTTAATTGTATGTACCAAACAGTATATTATGAACCTTGTTGTAGTAAGCACCCATCTCTATGAATGCTACACTTACCTGCAGCCAGATGGGAACATTTGCGTTTGGTTTATGCAATTAACATGTAAAGGTAACAATTATAAATAAATAAAGTATTGTTTAATTAATTTTTATTAATTGTAGCAGACCTTGCTGGCAGAGGTTGTTTACTTGCATTCATTATAATTAAATCTGCCTAAAAAATATTATTTCATTTAATTAACAGATGAGGGTATAATTTTTAATGCCGGATCTTAGACTATAAATTTTTTGATGGGTTATATTATTTATGTCTTTTTCAAATGCGGTAATATTGGTTCGAAAATTTAAGCGTAAGCAACAGCTGTTTGATTTTCCATTTTGTACCAACTTTTGACATGTAACATTAAAAAACACCAACGAAGCAAATATGAAGTAAAATAAAAAAATATATAATATTTTGACTATTTTTTTTTTTTGGACTAATATTAAAAAACAACTAATAGCAATACCGTCATCTTAAAATTAATGTCGGGAATAGTCTATAACGGAAGCGCCTATCTAATTTAGACTAAAAACTTAAGTTTAGTAAAATAATTGTTTTGTTCGAAATCAGACATGTACGAGTCGGTTGGTCGCGACACAAGCGTCTCAATATTGCGAAGAACCACGAGACGCGTGTGACATGTTCGACTCGTGTCTCTCTAGTCGCGTCACCTCGCTCACACTATACATGTGTCAATTTGCGCCTTCCTATACTAAATACTATAAAATTAGGTCGGTCGCAACATCAGATTTTTGGTCCGATTAGTCGGTTCGACTTAAAAATGTCTACGTTGTTATTGGTTGTATCTAAAATATAAAATGTCACAACCAATGATATTATTCAATTTCAATATTCCGGGACCAAGATCGAAGTGGACCCATTGCAGAAGCTATCAAGGTACCTGAGGCATAAAAGGCCCAGGGTTTGTTAAGGCCTACACAAAAAAACTTGCAATGAAATATATGGGTTTAGGTTTAAACGTTACCAATACATGTGTAAGACCAATACATATCACGGGAAGTAAGCCGGGCTGCTGCTGCTTTCGTAGCAGAGCAGTGCGTATCATCATAAGATATAATTATTGCCAAACATATAAATATTTGGATTTTATTATTATTTAAAAATAGGGTAAAAAAATTTCCAATATTTGAAATACCACAGTTTGCACAGGCGAAAAGAAGATGATTTAATGCCGGATCTTAGACTATTACTAGTTAGTAATACATATTGTTTGAAATCTCATTTTGTCCCTATAAAAATCAAATCAATGTTTATGTTCACTTAAATTTGATAAGTTGCACCTGCGATGAGCAATTTGAGCCTTCTTTTTTGGGTTTCTAAAATATTATTTTACAATAAAGCAAAAATGATTTAAACTAAAAGTAATAAAATATTTACTTTTAAATTATAATACTACTACATGAATCTAAACATTGCAACCGCAATAATCGAATGACCCAGATGCTACTTAAGAGGATGTATCGTTAATTTTTTTTTAGTAGAAACTTAATTCACCTAATAAGAATATTTAACCGCATGGTAAAAAGTTGGACACTTTTAAATTACAACTATAAGATAAGTGCTGCTGATTTTACTAATTACACAAAGAAGTAACTTATAGTAAGCTTAAAATCTGATGATATCAACAATAAACAAAACAACAAAACTTTATTTTTCTGAAAAAGGCGCGCGCGACACGAAAAACTGTGCCACCACTACCAAAGAATACCAATCCATAGAACTCCACAAGTGATGATTTCAGCGTTCCCTAAAAAATTTTAGTACCTACCCTGACCAACAGATGGCGAAAGTAGTACGATGTCGCTTTGCTAATAGGATTACCATCAGAAATTGATAGCAGTCGCTGACAAGCAGTCGGCCCGATCAGTTAGATTGAGGATATACGCAAAATTTAATAAAAATAAAATCCCCGATAATGGACCCAGTATCCATAAGATTATTAAATTTATGATTTAAGAATAGAGGCGACATCGTACTACTTTCGCCATCTGTTGGTCAGGGTAGGTACTAAAATTTTTAGGGTACGCTGAAATCTCACTTGTGGGGTTTTATGGATTGGTACTTTTGCCACTACAAAACAATGCGTGCACGTATAGACGCGACTTGCGCCACGTCGTATTGGTGGTATTGGTCGCCGCATAATTTAATTGTATGAAGTTACAAAATTATAGTAAAAACCAGTAAAGTTGTTAAAGAACAGGCAAAAATGCTGAACAGGTTTGAACAGTTCCCTTACTATCCGAGAACAGGTTCCGTAAACCTGTTCAGTTGTTCATCTGTTCTTTTAACAAGTTCTTGACAATCAAGGCATTAATCAATTTTCTGCCTGGTTCACCCGTTCACCGTTCACATCGATCGAAACTATTCCAAACATGCAAAAAAAACAGCACTATAAGACATCCATAAACCACATCGCCCCCGCGAACGTTAGCGTGAACAGTTCAAGCACTTCAAGCTTAAAGCTGTTCGAGTTTCTTCGATTCAAATGAACAAGAATAGCTAATATGGTTCATTCAACCAAACGCAGATCACAGAACCAGTAAGAACAGAGAACACAAAAACTAAAACACTCGTCCGTTCCTCACCCGTTCGGTTCGAAAAGAACAGGCTGTTCAGTTCTCTTTAAAGAACGGTTCACTGAACAGGTTACCTCTGAACATGTTCTTAAGAGCTGTTCCGTTATTTTTATAACAACTCTAAAAACCAGTTACAAAGAAGCCACAAGCGTCATACAAATAAAGACGGAATTAACTATTCTAAACTCGTCGTTTAAATAGTGTGCGAGCAACAAAAAGTTAAGTAAATTAAAAGTGAGATAAAACTGATGACCGCCTGGCTACTTTATACTACTGGAGTGCGTTCATAAATAAAATGTAAAGTAATCCTTGTACTCTGTAATGGAATCAAAATGACATTTGAAATGTGTTACATTGTAAAAGCAATTTTTGAATGCTACTTAAGAAATGAAATGTAAATGTCTCTTGTAACCTGGCATGTAACGAAAAATAATTAAAGATGTTTATATATTTATTATATATACCAAAAAAAATATACCAAAAATCAATTTATAAACAAATTAAAACCTATTAATGCAATACATTTTTAAAAAACCTGTATGTTTGAAAAAAGTTTGTAGGTATTTTGTGGTTTGGAGAAAAATTAGTACCTAAATAAAAAGAGCCTAAAAATAAACAAAGTTGTTCTGACAACCATAGTAGCATAGCAAAATATTTTTTTGTTTGTTTTTAAAAACTTTTAAATCTAAAAATTAGAAAAATTTCGTTTGTTTCCTGTTCTTTTAAGAGACAAATATGAAATGCGCAAAATCGGTAAATTGTTACCGCGCTCGTGAACACGGTAAAGAATGTAATACAGAGTTACATTCCCAGACTATTTTGGAACGCTGTAAGACAGAAAGCAGTGTAATAAATAATACATTTAGGAACGACCTCTGTAACAGAAATGTAAGAAATGTGTACTTTGTAATGATTTATGAACGTAACCCTGATGTTTACTCTACGCACCATTCTGTGTCGCGTCGCACGCAACGCACGCGTCTCAATTTGTACCTTGAATTAATTTGCCTTACCAGTCATTACATGAAAAAAAGTTTTAACACCGGTGCATCAGCCATTTTTTCTTTTAAAATAATCAACTTGCTTCAAAAATAAATAAAAATGATATTATTAATTACTGTAAAATTAACTAGACGACTATGCCAAAAAAATCGCACATCAAATTAAAAAAAAAATAAATTTATTCCAAATTAAACAAGAATTCAAAAAACTATTTTGTTTTATGTTAAAAAATATCTTCTATCTATTTTTTTTTAATATGTTAATAGGTATACAAGTTATTATTAAAAATCAATATTTTTTTAATACTTCTAGACGTTTAGAATATAATATGTTCATATGAAATTTGGTTTTTATTTTCATTGTTAAATCACCAATTAAAGATTGTCGCTCAAGTTACTTGACACCTTGTGTATCCCTTTTACAAAATTCTGTTAGAAAGATAAAAATGTTACATCAGCATAAAACATTTTATTGACAGCTCAAACTTAACAAAAATTTTGTATTGTATTATACCTATTTATTTAAAAAAAAAAAATTTGACGTCAAAATAATGATATTATAAAATATTTATTAAATTTTATGTCACCGCCAAGCCCGTTGACACAACTAAATTAATTTCGCGCGTTTTAAAGCCTTTCTGCAACATTAATAACTAAAAATTAAAATTTAGTTATTCGCCGCACGGCCTGAAATTACATTATAATTCAATTGAAAATATTGATTCTGTCAAAAGCTATACATAATTTATGTGATATACTAATCCAATAGTTAGCTCAGTGGAAATAGGAAGCTTTTGGGACTGAAAGGTTCATTAATTAACGGCTTATAGTTTCCAAGTACGTAACTTAATGGAATTAAAAACAAAAAACATTTCGTGTGTTAAACTTAAAGTAACTTTTGATAGTCCCATTAAACTTATAAGCTAACTAGAACAAAAGCATGCCTATCTGTGGTTTTAACACAAATGCCAACAAACTTTAATTACAGTTTACTTAAAAATGGCTTTATCTTCGTGAGAAATGTGGTACATACCTTTACTACCATAAAAACTAGATTAGGCCTAATATTGTAGTTTTAATGGGTGTACTCGAGTTGCTAGACGGCGAAAAATAATAATAAAATTTTGAATTTGGGATTGTTGAGTTGCTAGATATAGATGAATGAGTTGCTAGAAGAAGATGGTTGAGTTCCTGGGCGGTAATAAACACAACACCTCAAGCAATAAAATATCTTTTAAAACAAATGCTTTATACATATATTTTTTCTGTTTTGCTTTATTTTGCATTAAAATCCACATATTTTAATAAATAACGTACAGATTTTAATTATATATTATTATTATTATTGTAGTCTTGAGTTTAATTAAGGAATTTTAAAAAACACTAGCTTACGACTTGAAATTCCCTAAAACTGTTTTAATTACCCTGGCGGACGCCGTACTTACCTGCTTTACGTGGTGTCAAAATTTCTTCTAAGATAATTAAACCCTTCGATTACCCCAGGTACAAACACAATTTGGTGTTGAAAGTTCGCCCGCCGGTTTTTACCTCACTGTAATAAGGTCACGTATTGGCGTATTTTTACCATATTTGAAAAATTTAAATAATTTTGCAAAAGTAAGAATTTGTCTATAAAATTTTATTATATTCACGGTAAAAATACAAAAAAGGATTAGCGTTTGAAACTTGTTTTTTATGGGGAGGGGTCCAACAAACAAAAAAAAAATACATTTTTTCAGTTTTTATATATAATCATTTGAAAATATTATCTACGACAGTGAGATCACGTCTGGGTTACGTCTAGGAACTCGAGTACATCGGTTTTAATATGCGGGTATATTTTCTGATTTTTTTGTTTTTGATTTTAAAAAGTTCTACATAGATTAATTTGTAACCTAATATAAATTGTAAATAGACGTTACTGTTTTGGCACATCAGTCCTGTTTAAGACCTAATGTAAATAAATATATAAATAAAAAATAAGAAAATAGGTAAAAAAAAACTACTTTTTTGAAAAATATATTGAATATACCGGGTGACACAGAATGTTGTTACCTCCTTTTTTTTAATTTATGAAATACTAATAAAAAATTTCCTGTATTATTAAAGCACAAATTGACATTTTTGACACTAACACAACCTTAAAACCACTTCCGATTTAACCGGATGTACCATCAATTTTCGTTTTCTAAATACAAGGGCCTAATTTTGTTTCTATATTGGTACTCTTTATAATTTTTTTTCAATGATTTATTTTTAAAATGGCACCCAGAGAATACTTTAAAAGGAAATCAAGTACCGCAAGTATTTTTGATTTAAATATTGTTTTTGCCAAGAAGGCTGTGAAAATAAAAGAATGGCCTATTTTACTTTTACAGGTATAAATTTCATTTTCTTTAATAAATTACGTAAGTACATTTCGTAATTTCAATTTTTAATGTAATTTAGAAAGACAATTCGAAATTTTTCAAACATTTTAAACAAAAACCCCCATTCTTTTTTATTTCATATTGATTTTTGTAAGATGGCGGCCATAGATCATTTATTCAAGACATCCGGGTAACTGAGTTTATAAATAAATGATCTATCGCCGCCATCTTAAAAACAACCAGTATGTTGTGATATATCAATAAAAAGGAATTTTAATGTAGAATTTAAAAATGAAATAAAATAGGGGTGTTTTCATTTAACATTTTTTTAACAAATCGAATTGTCTCTTATCAATTACATTAAAAACTGAAATTACGAAATGTAAAAAATTATTAAAGAAAATTAAATTAAATAAAACCTTTAAAACAAAAAAGAGTTTTTTATTTCTTTTATTCCACAGCTTACTAAGCAAAAAAAAATATTTAAAGCAGAAAAAATGGCGGTGCTTAATTTCCTTTAAAAGCATTATCTGGGCGCCATTTTAAAAGGAAACAACCAGTACGATATATCATCAAAAAGAATATTATTTATTTATTTATTTAAACGTCTTTTATTGGTTTTCCAAATGGCCCTCGACCGAAGTCCTTCATTGCAGCCATGGTAAATTTTACAATTTTTGTTTAAATTACAATAATTATTTGCTAAATTTATAACATATATACAAAATACAATTCTGTTTGACACAAAAAAAATAATATTTTATGTTAAGGTAACGCTTAGACTAAAATTATTTAACAGTAATTAAAAATATCCAAATATAAGGAACTAATTAACATTATGCAGATTGACAATTTTTTCAAATATAGTTTCTATAGGGAATCTATATCTTGTAGGCCTGTTTCCCCTAGTTCTGCAAAGAGGTTCCATTTTTTTGATATTGTGTGTTTTCTTTGCAAATTTTGTGTAGTTAATTGTATTCTGTCATGTATTGGTTGTATATGTGTTTTTGATACAGAAGCTCATTACTTGAATTGTGTAAATTATTCTGTGGGTGTCTCATTTTGGTTACGGTTCGTATAGAGTATATACAAATCAATATGTAAAGTCTACACATTGATTTGTATATTTTTGTCGCAGTTCTTATGGTTATTTCTTCATTCTTATAAGTTAGAGCTTAAAAGTATTTGGCTTGACCAATTGTTTTACTTTTAATAGTTTTGGTATGTTGGTTAAAGTTTAGCTTGGCATCTAACTCTATGCCGAGATATTTTGCAGTTGGTTTTGGTCTGATCGGTTGGTTAAAGACGCGAATTTGAGGTGAATTAGGTTTGAGAGAGTGGTTAAACAGAATAAACTGTGATTTAAGTGGATTGGGAATCAGGCGCCATTTCTTAAACCATTTTTCTACATCATCTGTCAATAACTGAAGGTCATTTGCGGCTGTGGAGCTTGTTTTTGCATGAGTTACCAAAGCTGTGTCATCTGCGAATTGGAGGACATATTTGCTTTTATTTATCCCTTCGATGGATTCCGTTATGTCATAGCATTAAATATTATAGAGGTGAGGTGATAACGGTGAGCCTTGGGGGTAAAAAGAGTATTTTATAGAGAATACAAAAATAGAAAAAATTAGGCATTTGCGTTTAATATAAGAAAGGTAAAAAGTTAGAATGGTACTTTCGGTTAAGCCGGAAGAAAAACTAAAAAAAAATGGGGAGTTAACAACATCCTTTGTCACCCAGTATATTGTTCAAAATAACAAAAGAAAATATGGAAAGGTTTGAGCTCTTAAAATTATTATTAAGAGGTCTGTTTTCACGACTAACAGTTTTTTGACAACAATCTTTTTTTTAATGCAAAACTCGCAAATTGTTAATTTGAAATATTTAACCAACACTCACTTTTAAATAAAATTAAATTCTGTACAAAAAGATTTTCTTTAAAATTGTCGTTAAATAAGGCGTTTCCATTTAATCGGGCTTCTACCATTAAACTATTTTTTTAAGAATATAAATTAATTTTGACTTTAACAAAACGTTAAAAGTTTTTGTAGCGCATTCAATTTCCTTTAAAAATATGTATTGGATAAATTTAAATATTAATAGTTGTAGTAGTTACCAAAATCCGAATACAGGAAACAAAATTGAAAAAAATAGTTTAATGTTTAAAGCCCGATTACATGGAAACAACTTATTTTTTTACGGGGTATTTAAAATATAAAAGGTAATATTGGTCACCATTTTAGACTAACCCTGTATAAGTTTTTGTTGAACAAATTGAGCAGCGAAAATTTCCGATGAACGTGTCTAAACGTTTTTTTGTTTTTTTCGAAAATTCCATTTTTTATTAAATATGAAATGTATATTCGATTTGGCTAATACACATTGTCTTTTACAAAGAACCTCCTTGAAATTTACCAATATAAGATTTTTATAAATCTTGGGGACACAAGTCCTTAGGCAGAGCGCACACCAAACTAGTGTGGCAAGTAGCAAGTTACTTCAAATAGAACCAATGCAAAGAAATGAAGCAGCGCACATCAAAGTGATACGGCATGCAGCGCGCCACGCCCACTGATCTCAATGGATTACCAATGTTAAAACCTGCGCGAAACAAAAGTTACATTTCATGGGCGAAAAAACCGGTTTGTACGCAAGACAGTTGAGGGTAAACGCACCCGGACCCAAACAAACTATTCGCATTAAAGGAAAGAATTTGTTGACCGCGTCCTGCTTTTCTGTTCGAAGTACGGTAGCTAATGAGCGTTACGGTCAGACCGCGGACGAAGGGTACGGGGTGCCGGTGTTTGTATTTTGTCAAGGCTTTTAAGTGCGCATGTTCGTCCACCCACTGCGCGCGGTCGTAAAATCCGAAAAATGCTTCTTGCCACTGCGGATCTAAATGTAGGTTATCTATGGCCACGCCACCTAGATATGCGCTAATTTATTTGTTTGCATTGGTTCTATTTGAAGAAACATGCTAGACGCTATTTACTACTTGCCACGCCACATTAGTGTGCGCTTTCCATTAGGAGATTTAATAAGCATGTAAATTTTATTTAAAATTGAAGACTTTCGTGCAAAAACCAGGTAAGTCACATTATAAAAAATTTTGGGAAGAAAACTGCATATTTAGTTTCCAAAATATGGAAAATAAACCATTTTATTTT
Source organism: Listronotus bonariensis (assembly GCA_014170235.1). Classification (NCBI taxonomy): domain Eukaryota; kingdom Metazoa; phylum Arthropoda; class Insecta; order Coleoptera; family Curculionidae; genus Listronotus; species Listronotus bonariensis. Next base: position 177,703 of record JACEGR010000752.1, read on the forward strand.
AGGGTATAAAGAAGGTGTTTCACATAAGTTTATATTTTAGGGTATAAAGTATAAAAAGGTGTTTCACATAAGTTGCGTTGTACTTACCTGATTTTGGTACCAGACGATCCGCAATGATATTTAGAATATTTGAAAAAGCAATTTTCGATAAAAATTGGATTTACCTGGTTTTTGGACCAAGGACTTTAATTTTAGTTAGTTAAATAAATAAATTTTAAAAACAAACGTTTAAACGCAAAAAGTTGATAGACTAACACATGGAAAAAATAGTACTTTATGGAACAAGTGCATAAAGTTATACTATTTTTTTACGAATGGAAAATTTGACAGCACAAGCCGTTAGGCGAGTGCGGTAATCCCAGGAGTAAAAAAAATGACACTTTATGCATGTGTTACGTACTTTATTTTTTCCGCGATCAGTACAAAATTTTTCCAAAATACCATTTTATTTATACATGTTTTATTTATCTAAACTTAGTAATTTTTATTTTTGCAGCACAGCCATTATATGGCAACAAAAAATCATTGCCTCCTTATTATTTAAGAGACAATTATCCTCTTCATAACTATGCATTTATTATTTAATTTTCAAAAATTGTATGTACTTACTTTTTGTAGAAATAATATGAAAACAGTATCCAAATGTTATTATCATTATTTTCAATAATTTCTATTAAATTTATTTGCAAACTGTCAAATTTTAAAAATAGTGACATATGAACTAAAAGAAATAATGACGATATCAAAGGTGACTTGACCGTTTGGTTCAGTTGATGTATCGTTTACTATTTACATTGCATAAATAAATATTTAGGTTTATTAAAGTAGGCATTGAAACAAAACCCTAATTCAAAGTGTGGAAAAAGCTTTGAAATGTTAAAAAAAATTTACAGTTTAAATAGTGTACTAGAATAGAGTACTTTAATTTCATGTTAACGATTAAAAAACTGCATTTTTTTAAATGGTCGTAAAAATATTTTATTAATCTATTTCTATATTTATTTGGACAATTTTATCAAAAAAATAACATTCATATATCTTATTCGCCTATTTTTTCCCGCCATTGTTATTTTTAAAAAATGTTTTTTTTTTCACGTCATTCAGCAAAATAAATTTATAATCCGACAACAATAAAACGATGAAAAATAAAGCAGCACTCTCCTTTCTACATTTTATCAGGCCGTAGTAGAAATGATACGGGCATAATATTTATGATTTATTTGCGAAACGAAAAACTGTTTACGACAAAAGCGGTTGACAAATTGGGACGGCAACAGGCCTTCATTATTCAAAGGACTCATTTTGACTGAAATTGGAGATTTGCGTCCACAGTGGAAACAATGGTTGAGTTAACAACACATCCGGTAATTTCCGATAAAATAAAAAAATATTTTTTTCTATATACAGGGTTTTCAAATATATTTTGCCACCCACTTTTACCTATAACCAAGATGTTTGGAATAGAATGCCCTGTATAATAGTTTCGTACTTTTTATTTATTATCTTTTTAGCATAAAAAAGAATAATTAACATCAAAAACTAAAGAAAAATGAAAAGGTAAACTCTTTTAAATGGAATACCACACCCTGTAAATTATGTCATCATTAAAAGGTCTTTTAAAAAACTTTACAAAATACTACATTTGATATATTTATCTTTATTAGTTTTCGTATAATGATCACTTAAATCTCAAAAATAGAATATATAATTTCCATTAAACCTACCTACAGCACTAAGCTGAGACTGTAGATGTAATGGAAATTATATGCAGATTTAAATGGTCATATTTTCGAAACTATTAAAGATAGATATATCAAATGTATATTTTGTAAAGCTTTTAAAAGATAATTTTATTGGTTACATATTATATAGGGTGCTCCATTTAAAGATATTAAATGAGTTTGAAATGTTCATTTGTTACCTTTTTATGCTCAAAAGATAGAAGATAAAAAAGTATGAAATTGTACAGGGTGTTACTTTTTTTCGATGGTTTACAAAAAAAAACCGTAAAAAGTATTAAAAATCTAATATAAAACTCTCGATCTCTTAAAAAACAAACGACTGTAGCGAAAACATGTCATGGCTACTGCGATCCATCTCGGAGCTACAAGGTTGTTTTTAGGTTTTTCCCATTTTCACAACTTTATTTACCTTTTTGCTGTTAAAGCTATAAAACATTTTTAGATAGGTTATTTTTAAAGTGTTTCCGTAGAATATTGTGATGTGTTTATTTCTTTTCCTTATCGTAAACATCACTGTAACCTTCGTCGTACGGTGCGGGGTACAAACGTACCTCAGAGACACAGATTTCAGGATATTTTCGTAAATTTTAAAAATTTCGCTTTGCCGATTTAATTTATTGTCAATTGGTAACTTCTATATATATTTTTTGGTAATTTACTAACATTAACCTTATACTTTTTATATAAAAAAAAATTAAAGGCGACGTGGGGTACGTTTGTACCCCGCACCGTATTTCCAGGTGCTCTTTTAGACATATGTTTTGCATGCGCGACTCAAGTGTAGGTGGCGTTTTCGTCTAATTCGTGTCGGTTTTACGTTTGTGCTTGTTAGTACTCTGGTCGATGACAATGTTTGGACAACTATTAGATGTTTCCGGAATAAATTCATTTGTTTTATGGAGTTTAAAATTTCCAGATAAACTAGTTAGTAAAGATAGCCGTAGAAAATTTCTGCTGGCGCTCGGAGAATCACTAATAAAAGATAATGCGTTGAGGAGATTTAAAACCAATAAAAATATGCATAAAACTCTTAGAAATTACATTATTGATATTTTTTTCCTGAGTTAGACAATACAGATGTAGAAGAACAACAAGAAGTAGAACAGTCTACTCCCAGGCGCAGTTATTTATGCGAATGAAAAAAGGTAGGAAATGTAGACAAATGTTCTGTCAGTGCAATCGTTTTGTGTGTGTTTTGCACTCTAAAATCAAATTATGTGCGTGGAATGTCAAAATATAAAAAAATAGACTTGTTCTTTCTTCTTATATTTTCAAGCTTGTTTTTTTTTATTGTAACCAATATTTTTTAAGTTTTTTTGTTAAATGTTCGTTTAAATAAATTTTTAATGTTTAATATGGATTTTTTTTTAAACTAAGAAAATAAAGTTAAATTAGGAAAGCAGAGAAATGTTTTTATACTTGGAGTACAAATGTACCCGCAACGTATTCTGTGTAATTTTTAAGCACCGTACGACGAAGGATAAACAACTGTTTCTTGACAAAATGACACATAGTCCCTGGGTCAGTAATGAAATTGCCTTCATGATAATAACACTTTTAAAGCCTTTTTTATTTGGGCGGGGGAGTTTGACGAGTCTACCACGAATATTTATACCGCCATATATGAAAGCGGCGCTTTAACCCAATGTCAATATCAAATGATTCGGGTATCGACCTGGGCAAACGCGTCAGTTTTTTTGTCCTACAAGTTTACCACAATGTTTAACATACAATTTTTAAACATTGTGCCAAAACCCATGACATGTTTTGGGTGTCAGATTGGGCAGGTTTCGTAACTGTAACTGTTACGTTTTTCGGTACAATCTTTAAAAATTGCATGTAAAACATTGTGGTAAACTTGTCCGTCAAAAAAGTGACGCGTTTGCCCAGGCCGACAACCGAAACATTTGACACTGACAGGCTGGTATAAAGTGCCGTGCCGCTTTCATATATGGCGGTATGAATATTCGTGGTTGACGGCCAAAAGGAACCCACCTTACAGGGTGTTTTAGAACTATGGGATCAAACTTCTAAGGGTTATTCAGTGCAACAGTAAAAAAATTGAGCTTAGGGACCCATGTCCGGAGAGGTGTCATTAAATTTAGAAAGATGATGAATATCCAAAATAGAATTTAATGTTATAATTCTTGTTTTTACATAATATTATTACAACAAAATTATTAATTAAAAAAAGTAATAAAGTAATTAAATTTAAAAAACTATTAAAAAAATAAAACAATAAAATGTTTAAACATTGACATTGCCATTTTGAACAATTGTTGTGATGATATTATGTACAAAAAGCAAAAAATAAATGCATTAATTCCTATTAGGGCAATTTATCTTACTAACTTTGACCGCTTTTTAGGGCTGTAAAACCGTAGTGACACTTTTCCGGGCATGGGTCCCTATACTCAAATGTTTTCTACCGATGTCCTGAATAACCCCTTGAAGTTTGATCCCATAGTTCTGAACCACCCTGTATATATCTATTTTCTCCTATATTATAATAGTAAAGCTGTGGTTGGTATGAGTGGTTTATTAAAAGTTAGAATAAAGTTGTATTTAGAGATTGACGTTTCTGTTTCCGAATGCTATTTAACGTTTTCAGTTAGAAGATGAAACAACAACTTTGCAACCGTTTCCATATACCATTATCAGAAACCGAAACGTCAATCTATAAATTTAGCTTAACACCTGAATAGAAAATAACATTCAGTTACGCACAAATATCGAAAACGCTCAATGAGCGGAAATAAAGCACACAACACGTTATGGACGAAGGTAAATGACCAAACACCGAAATTAAATAAGTTTGCATTTTATGGTCGTGAACTTATGACCGCAACGCGTCGTGATCAGTTTAGAAACAACAACAACGCGAAATGGATGTTTAAAATCAACCGAACACCGGATTCTTCCTGTCTTGCCAAGAAATGTTTTGGCTGTAGTTTTAAGGGTACATGAGTCTGGTATGTATCAACTAGGCACTAAAGAAGGTGTACTGGAGCGAATGTATGGTCGAAATGAGTTTACTTTTGCTGATTCCAACTTTATTGATCAATCGGATGTCCCAAGCAATTCATTAACTTTAAGAAAAGTTTCAGCTTTATCTTCAGGCTCCAAACAAGGATTTGTGTTATGTCATTGTAAGCGTTATTGTAACACTAATAAATGCCATTGCCGTTCTAAGCAAGTACTATGCAACTCCAAGTGCCACAACAGTAGCTCTTGTAAGAACAAATAATTTGTTACAATGTGGTTCAATCTACAATTAAGTCGGTTATATATGTAAGATAAGAATTACTTATTTTAGTTTAAAACTATTTTTTTTGCTAGTTTGTTTAAAATTACTGAAGTACCTATTATTTTCATGTTTAGGAATATTTCCAACTTTTTGAACTATATTCTGTCTTATGTTAACTAAATCTTAAGTTATGTATTTATTTTTAAAATATATGACGCTTTCACTATATTTTGAGGTGTAGTATGTGGTCTCTTTTAATAAATAATTTATCGTTTTATGGTCGTTCTTCAAACGAACAGAACGCGTCGTGGTTGCTTCACAACGCGATGCGGTCATAAATTCACGACCATAAAACGAAAAACTATTTAATTTCGGTGTTTGGTCATTTACCTTCGTTCATAACGCGTAGTGTGCGTTATTTTCGCTCAATGAGCGTTTTCGATATTTGTACGTAAGATATATATTAGAAATACACAAATTCAATATTCAAAGATTTATCAATTATTACAAAAATTGCAAAGTTGCATCACATACACCAAACCTAACGTAATTTCTTGCAATTTGCGCCTCTTCCATGAAATAGCTTTTAATAACAATAACTATACAATCTAAAACGAGTTAGTTCGGAGTTCTGACAGTTCAATTGTATTAAAAGTTTCAGGTGTGCAGCGTGACGTGGGAAAATCCAATAAGGAAAGGTAGGCTGTGCCTGATTAATCCAATTATAATTGTAGCAAATTTTAAAATAAGTGTACCTATATTCTGTTCACTATAAATTGAGAAAAACAGAAGAACATCATTACGAGCCCGTTTTACAATAGACAATTTGATATTTTAAGTAAGGTTATGAACAATGTCATGAATGACTTTAACAGACGTCAAACAGTAAAAAGTGTCATAATTTGTTGTCATGCTCGTTTTTAAATTATTTATGTAAAAGCTGTAGAATATGTAGTGAAAAATTCAAATTATATCGTTTTAATGTGTTCCTAAAACGTTTTTTGTTTTAAAGAGTGAGAATTCCGCACAAGTTTAATTTTTAAATTGCCAGTGATGTGTTTGCTAGGACTCCAGAAGATATATCCACTAAATAAGCTAAAGCATATCTCGTTAAAAATATGTGTTTAATGTAACAAATATTTAAGTGCAGTTTAGATCCTAAAATAGTATAATGTGTTAAAATGTATTTTGGTTTTAGAAATATATAAAAAAAGTAAACACAATTTAATGTTTAAAATATGTCCCAATAAATAGTAAGTTATTTAAAAAAGTTGGTATTACTTTGGTATTACTGTACCCTAAAAATTAAATATGTTATATTTATATAGCCTAATTTCATTGCATTTTACTCAGTCTCCAAGTATTTTACATTTTACCTTAGTCTTTTATAATACTCAGGTGATTAAATTTGCCTTTATTTTATTCTAACTTTTTTGCCCATTATCTAACTAAATACTTCCATATAACTGTAAATGCTTAATAAGGTTTTAAAACATTTGTATTAAATAATTCGTTGGTTTAATATTTAGGTCCATTTTTACTACTGGTTGTTTTTTTAGGAAAAAATTAAACAAATTATTATTTTACATTAGTTAGCAAAGACGGAATAGGCTTAAGAGTACTTTTTACACTAAACTATGTTAGTTATAGTAATTTATTTAGCTTTTTTATATTTATAAGTTCAAATTAAAAGAGATTAGAAAGGCACACCTAAGTCAACTATGGAATAAAAAAATCTAATTTTATTTGATTGAGACATTAATTTATTTTTCAGAATTTTTTGTTTTAAACACTAACACCTTAAGGTTGGGCAATGAACGTTTGCATTGAAACCTTTTTTGATATATTGCCACGTCAGTATAGGTTTGTCGTTTCTTTAGACCGTCTTCTTGCCACGCATTGGCAAAAATTGCCCATGGAAGTTTTAAAGTGGCACGAAATGTATATGCCTCTTATGAACAAACAATTTTACTTAAATTGTATAGTAAATTTACAAGAAAACACATCTTAATTTATTTATGATATTTTAATGTCATATTATACAACAATTAATTTAAATATTAATGGCTAATTTTTTTGAAAAACTGGTGTACAGTTTTTCTTATTTCTGGCCTTCATTTTTTCGTCAATGTTGTCCCATAGACTCATACTTTTTGGAAGCATTTTTAAGAAGAAAAACGGCTGTCTGTTTTATAGGCTGTCATGACTTTGTTAAACGTAGCTTTAGAAACACCTAAAAGTACACAAAAACTTATATTACTAAAAATAATTTATCCATATATATTGACGTGACCTTTTTCGTATTCTGAAAAAATAAAATGTAGGCGCCTGGCTTACATTTTTTAGGTTTACAATGAAATTTAATAGTACTATAGAGTTTTTAATTCGTACATACAGTGAGTTTCTAAACAAATGCGAACTATTTTAGGTGGTGATTTCTTGTTCAAAATACCAAGAAATCACCTCCTAAAATCTTTCACATTTGTTTAGAAATACCCTGTATAAGGGTACAGAACTTTTAAGCACTTTTAAGTGTTGCTTAACTATAGCAACTTTAATTTTTGTAACTTTTAATATTATATCTATTTCCGTTAATTTTTTGCTTATGTGTAATGTTGTAATATATTTCTTAAATGAATAATTATTTTATTTTGGTTGCCCATTTAGGTAGGCAATAAGGAAAATCTATGATATAGCATTTTTAAAATATGTTTTTAGAAAATCAAAAGTATTTACTAAACAGCGCTTTAAATTTTGCTAGCTTTACACGTCTTAAGTAGCTAAATTTAGGTAGGTAGCGCAAGTAGATAAATAAAAAAATATATATATTTTTAGTTACTTGATTTACGGCCCTATTCGCGAACCTCAGACAAATATTTGTCAGAGGTTGGTAAATACGGCCGTTAGTAACTTGTTCAAGCTACTTTAAACGTGTAAACCGGGATTACCAATCATAGGAAAATAGTTTAACATAAAAATATACAAGTAGTATTAAAATAATTTATTTACCTAATACAAATTTTAAGCTTTAAAAAACATACTCATCATGTCAGCTCCATGCGTTTAATTGACTTTCAGTGTATTAAATACTAGCAGATAGTGATTAGACAAGGAATACCTGCATGTAAATGTTCCAGATAGACTGATACATCGGTCTTGCTTTGTTGTTGCTTTAGGCCATTATCTTTTCACACAATTCTTCATAAATGATTTAAAGTTGCACAAAGTGTATAAATATCACTTTTATTTTATTTATTTTCTAAAAAGAAACAAAAATGCTTTATTTTATTAGGTTTTAAAACTGAAAAAATCGAAGAATAAACATTTCGTACCATTATATGTAAGGGGTGATTCATTACGGGGTAATTAAAAAATATATAAAAAAACTTTATTAACTACTATTTATTATCATACGGAAGAACTATATCTTACATTTATTTTTTAAAGATTATGGCTTTCAAATGTTGGCCTTAACTGCGCCTAACATGGTCTGTTCTTAAGCTCTCAATTCCGAGCGCCAAATTAATTCGTTTGAATCATCACGTACACTCGCAGCTACTGCCGCTATATTTTTTGCACTACGTGTTGGACGTGGCTCATTTGGTCAAGCATTATCCAAAAATGAAAATTGAAGTACAAATTTTTGTGATGGTACAGCCAATAGTCTGGACCATAAGTTGCCCGAAGCGAACGAAACACATTTCTCGGAGAACGATGATTTTCATAATACAGTTGAACAAGTTTTAGACGTTGTGCCGGGGGCTTGGTCTTCTGTCAACCAGTACTGAACACAAATACCATAACAGATTGAAATTTGGACCCCCTCATCTATCCAAAAATAAGTAATAGAAAAAGTACCTCTAAATTAATCACCCCTTACAATATATTTTTTTAGGAAATAACTTCGTTTATTGGTAAATATAGGACCACATTTTTACATGTGAACATATTATTAATAAATGTAAGTAATATAAATATTTACCATCATATTCTCCTGCAATTTCTGAATTATTTGTCCTGGTAAAATGTGGGGTGTTTTTCATAAAAACTTTAAAAATATTTATGAGCATTTTCTTCAACCCTGGACACATTTCTTTTATTGGCCGTTTTTTTGTTGGTAACAAATTCCTTTATTTAGACGTTGATGGCTCACATTCCATTATAACAGATGCAATAATAAAATATACTCACAAATAAATACAGAATAATACAAATAAAACACAAAAAGGTAAAATTATCACATAAAAAGGCAAAAAGTTAACTGACAAGTAAAATTTTTTTGACGTTAACTCTACCACCTTGATTATTTAAACATATTGGACGTTGCCAATATGTCAAAAATTAAGGGATTATTATTGGCATACCGTAAATTTTATAAATATAAAATATAAAAACATCATTATTTTTATATAAATTTACAAAAGACAAATTTTTTAATATAACAACCACCTTTTTAAAGTGTAAAAAAGTTTTTTTAGATAATTTAATAAACATTAGTAGTATTTTTATATAAGTATAAAAAAACTGGCAACATACTAGAATTGGTAATAGTAATTTAGGAAAATCGTTTGGTGAATGTTTATGCTTCAGAACTGATTTAATTACTCTAGGTGTATTTTTATTGAAATTAAACCTCTTAAATAATTTAAATTAACTTTTTGCGAAAAATATTTTATTAAAGTAACTTAAAAATAATGAATAAAGTGCATAAAATGGTTAAATTAATATGGTTTACTTAAACTAAAGTACTCAGATCTCACCAAATGAATTAGGAATTTTTTTAACGTTCCGGAACGCGCCAATAATTTTAACTTTTTGAAAACCTTCTCTGTCAGTTTTGACAAACTTTTCGCCAGTGTAATAGGGTCTTTAAATTGACCAATAGGGTGTATTTTTGTTTTATTGTTTTTGCTTTCGTCACTCTCAATTTATAGTGAACAGAATATAGAGGGCTTGACACTTGTGTAAATAAATTTTCAATTAATAATAAAATATCTATTTGATCTTGTAAGAATGGAGTTTACCTATTTTAGAATTCTTCTTTAAAATAATTAATTCTTAAGTCTGCTACTGCGGTTTTTAAGAGCTACAAGGCTCTGGAAGTAAAATTTCTGAAGATCCCCTGGTGTTTAAATAGGGTGAGTTTAAAGGTGGTGTCCGCTCATAAATAGAGAGTTTTAAAGAACTACATCTCGCCAAATATTCACTGTACAGAAAACCTACGCACAGAAAGATTTTAGTAATTAAAAACTTTTTTCTTATCTCCAGTATTTTCGGAGATATTTAGAAAAAAGGGTAATAAATATGAAACTGTAAATATTCATGGCTTAAATTTTCCTGAAATTAGGTATTTAAAATTGGTCACACTTTTTGGATGTATTAATAATTTCTGTACAAAGCCAACTGCAAAAGGGTACACGTCAATTTTATTTAGGGGGTAGTTGAGGGCTTGTCTTAATTGATTTTTTGTATAAAAAATAAAATACTGACTTTATTTCCATTATAACTTACTTAATTTTTATGCCAGAAACTTCTTCTTTCTATAAAAGAAAAGCCTTATTAGGTACTTTTATGAGTTTTCTTTAAAATATGCAACATTTTTCCGTTATTTGACTTTAAATAAAATCATATTTTACATTTAAGGAAAAAAGCAAACCATTAGTACGCCGTATCTTTGTTTGTATTACAGTAAAACAGTTTTTTTATCTTTTTAAAACCAAAATTTATTACTTTCAATTGCGAATAAAAATATAGGGAACATTATTGCGTAAAATCACTTTTCCAATCAATATCTGTTGTTAAAACGTAATAAAAATTTCCACCTCCTAGTGGGGTTTTGACGCCGTTTGGTTCAATATAGGTTTTTTACCTTGTGCTATTTCTCATCTCCTGTTAAAATTTCAAGTCGATCCATGCAGGACCAAAAGATTTCCAGGTGAAATGTTTCATGTCCTGTACTAAATGTTTCCATTTAATAAAAAAGTTTACCTCTCCATTGTTTTTAATGTTCATTTATTACTTTTCTTTTGCTAAAAAGAGAATAGATAAAAAAAAACTGGGAAAATTTTATTAGTTTTTTTCTATATTTTTAATTTATCCTTGTAAGTGGGTGGCAAAATAAAAATAAAAACACTGCTACCTAATTACTTTCAGCAAAATTTCTGGCATAATTATAGGCGAATTCAGGGAAGGTTGCCGGGCTGAACCCCCAGAACTCCCTAGTAGGTAAATCTGACATACAAATTAGCATAAAATTATATTATTTTTTTAAATATACATTTTTCTTTTATGTATGTACTAACCTTAAAAAATTGTCTTTACATTCAAAGCAGTGGCAATTTTTAACACATATGTTTATATGAAGTTTTTTCTTATTTTCTGTTGTAGAATCGCCTCGTAAAGTTTGTCGGTTAAGTTACTGGACACCCTGTATGTATGTAGGTAATTTGATTGAAATTGATAAAAACTTTGATGTCTATTGGTGCCTAAACGGTGAGGTTTATCGACTTTAATAAAGAGTACCTTATTTTTTAAGTTTTTGATTGTCTATAAAATGGCGCTTATGATGTAAATAAATTTTAAGTTTTAGGAAAAGTGCCCTCTGGCGGTATTTAAAAAAAAGTATTATTGTCTTAAAATTTTACAATCTGTAAAGCTCGATTTGTATGCCAAATATCAACTGGATTGGTTAAAAAAATGCAATATGGCGAAAAAACAAAATAAAAACTAAACTTTGACGGCTTGTAACTCGAAAACGAATGACATTTTGAAAAAAATTATATGAAGCTCTACCCTTATTTTGTCAAGTAGAAAAACCCCTTTAGTTTCGTGATCGATTTTGAATCGTATTAAAAACAAGATAATATTGTCAATAAAACTTGTGTTTGACAATTCATTTTTTTAATAGATCGTAACTACAGTTGTAATTAAGACAAAACTTTATGTTTTTTTGTCAGTGTCAAGTATAATGTCGTTTTTTAATTGAAACGTGAAAAAATTTAGACACTATATACAGTGTGTCCCAACTCTATATATACACGAAATAACTTCGACCCTGTTTAAGATACAAAAATAAGCCCAAAATAAAACATGTTTATTTGATTACATTCTTTCTATTGGCCGTACTACTTATAACACAACGTGTCTTAAAACATAATTTTTGAGATATCGGCAGTAAGCTGATTTACTCATTACCGATTAAAAGTGAAAAAAAGAAAATAATATTTTGGTTTAAATTATTTTTAAATAATTCTGTCACTGTTAGAATAACAAATATTTTAATAACATGTAGGTAAGTAATTTTCATTATAAAAACTACTTATAGGTGTGATAGCATGTTATAGTTTATTTTAAACACATATTTACTAAATTTTATTTAAATATAGCAATACGTCAATTATGGCTGGTTTTTAGGTTTAGAAAAAAGTAATGTATGTATGTGTCCCAAATTCGACTCTCTCTGGAATATTGTTCTCATGTCTGGGGAATGGCATCCCCTACAACCCTCAGCATTCTTGATGCCATTCAAAGAAGAGCTGTTCGTCCTATTAATGATCCTTTACTTACTCAAAGACTTCCGTCTCTTGCCCATCGTCCAGCTGTGGGAGATCTATCGCTCTTCTATAGATATATTTACGGCTTCTGCTCCGACGAATTATCCAGTATAGTCCCTCCTCTTGCAGCTCCTAACAGAGAAACTCGTGATGCCGCACGTATGCATCCCTATACGGTCCAATTGGACAGGCCCCGAAATTTCCATTTCGTTCGTTCTTTTACCCCTAGAGTTTCTAGACTGTGGAACCTGCTGCCAGCGAAGGTCTTTTCTTTCCCCCAAATCTTCAAGTTTTTAAGTCCCGTGTTAACAAACTTCCTCTTACCTTGCTTAAGACACCTACAGTACGTTAGTATTTAGGCTTTCTGTCTTCGTGGATTGTCCTAAGATTTAAAAAAAAAAATGTATCTAAAATAAACTAAAGAGCTGACTTACGTATTAGTAGCTCTTACAACGCAATGGTAGGTAATTAATGACATGTTATTATATTATTTGTCACTCTAACAGTAACAAAATTATTTTAAAATAATTAAAACGAAAACAATATTTTATTTATTTACTTTTAATCGGTAGGTAATAAGTAAATCAGCATACTGCTGATATCTCAAAAACCAGCCATTATTGATGTATAGTAAGTCATACATTTTTAATTTAAAATTTAATAGAGTCAAAATTTGTAAAAATATACATGATGTTCCATTTAAAAAAACCAACTTGACAATAAAAATTCTGTTTTTGACATCTTGTATATTAACTGGTACTGTCAATAAAAAGAATATTCAAATGAACATTGTTTTTTTAAAGATTATTCTTGTATCTTGTACAGGGGCGAAGTTATTTAGTATGTAAATAAAGTTGGAACACCCTGTTTACTCCGGATTTGTTTGATGTATTCTTTTAGTATAGGATGTAATAAAAGTTCTTAATAGATAACTGAAGCGTTTTTGGAAAAGTTAATATGTGTTGAAGGAAAAACTAAGGTTAATTATTTAAATAAATTATTAAACTTAATTAAATAATTCTATTTTTTTACAATGCTATAAACTTTACACATTTTTTTTACATTTCCGTTACATTATTTACAAATCCTTTTTTTTAACAGTAATATTAACGAATAGTGCAAGTTAATCAACCGACTATTCCATTTATTTATGACTACTCAACCTACTACAAAGTTGGATAACCCACAAATCAAATAAATATGAAGGAAGGAATCTCAAAGAATAGTAGATAAAACTTCAGAACCATTTATTACCTTATCTTATTGCCTACAATTCTGATTTTGGCGGAATAACCAACAATAAAAACAAAGACAATTAAGAAATGTTTAATAAAAAAGGGGAAATACAAATCATTATTAAAAGTCAATTTATGTCAATATTAAAATCTCCGTTATCATTACTAAGAATTTACATTTTAAATATAAAATTATGAAAATCGATTAAAACAAGGCATTTCCACACTTCCCCTTTTGTATTAATTTAAAAAAAACCGAGTCCAATAGTAATTTCTTATGGTATACAGGGTGATTTCCTAATTGCGGTAAGAAAATTTAAGGGCGTATTCCTGAGTCAATTTTATGAAAAAAGTTCTGATATAAACATGGGTCTTCAAATATTTCGTTCCCAAGATGTGGGTGTTAAACTCTTTAAAAAACCCAAAAATTTAAAACACTTTTTTAGTAAAAATTATTCAATTAGATATAAACATTATTTAATCAAGCATTTGTTGTTGTTATTACATAATTGCTAAAAGGAAGTTATAATACTTAATTTTTAAAAGAAAAAAATTTCCCAATGTTTCTTATATTGTCCAGGATTATACAGTTTGGCAGATTTTTTTCTGGAAAAATAAGCAAGCTACTTTAAAATATAAATATACAAAAAGTTTTATTTTTAGATGTTTTATCCGGAAAAAATATAAAAGTTGCAAAAATCAGTGGCGTACATGTTTTTGTCAATAATATTAGCTGAGATGCTGCCTACGCCTCCAATGGTCATACAAATTGATATTAGTTGAGGGCAAAATTAACTTTTTATTTTAACAAATACCACAGCAAAGCATATTTAAAATAATATTAAAAACCCAATTTTCTTTTTAAAGTTTAACACCTTGTATCTTAGAAACAATGCATTTTCGGCCCTATGTTTATATAAAATTTTTTTTAAATAAAATTAGCTTAGAAATTAGCCCTTAAATTTTCTTACTGAAATTAGGAAACATCCTGTATATCTAGTTTATATTGAAAGCAAAGATGTCCACTAGGGCGTCCGTTATTTCAAAATACGATGTTTTGTGCGATTGCCCCCTAAACTTTTAGCCTATAGCCTAAAAAATATCCAATGTAAAAATTATCTTAATTTATGATTTAAACAGTGCCAAAATCATGTTGCTTTTCCCATTTAAAAATTATGGGATTTTTGACTTTTCCTTTAATTTTTTATAATATATATATATATTAAAAAATCTACTTATCACATATTCTGATGGACCGCCTACAAAAAGTTCTCCTACAAATTTTTGATTAAGTCACTTCTTTAAACTCTTTAAAATATCTATTTATTGGTAATGTAATATACAGAGTGTTTATTTTAGGAATGCCAGTTTTCTATTAAATTCCCAAAGATGGCCACAACAGAATCTTATCTTGACATTTGACGCTAAATAACTTTTAAAGGAATGACTTAATCGAAAATGCTGTAGAAGCACTATTTTGTAGAGCGTCAAAATTTCCATTAGAATATGTCTTAAGAAGATTTTGTCATCTATTTGTATCAAAAAAAACAAAGAAAAAAAAATATTAGAAGGAAAAAGTCCAAGAATCTTATGTTACTTTAATGGGAAAAGCAACATGATTTCGGCATGGCTTAAATCATGAATTAAAAGCATTTTACATTGGATAGTTTTTTAGGCTATAAAATATAAGTTCAGAGGGCGATCGCTAAAAAAATCTACCCTTAATATCCACTTGTTAGTGTTTTTCTCATTTATTTTAATATTTATATTTAATAATTAGTATATCGATTTACCAAAATTAAACTTAATAAAATTTTACTTTTAAGGAAGGAGGATTTACCTGATTGGCGTTTTTCGTTTTGCAGGGGCTACTTATCGTAATTGCCAAACATTTTAAAAGTTTGGAACAGACTCTTTACATCGTAAAAAATGTAAAAACATAATTAAACAGTCAAAGATTAAACAAAACTTCTACCAAAATAATTTTTGATTTTTCTTATAGAAAATAAATAATATAAAAGGAAATTATTACGAAAAATATTATAAGGACCACAAAGAGTAATAGTTTCAAATATTTGAAAATTTTGAAAATTAAGCGTTTTTTTCGATTAAAAGTTTGTTAGTGGACATGTTTCAGATATTTTTAAATATTCATATCAGCTATCAAGACTATTTTTTATTATTAAAAGCTATACCTTCCTCAAAACAAAGTAAGCTTTTACAAAGAACGCATTTGACAAAACCAAAACATTAGTACCATTTCCTCTGACTTAAATACTAACTCATTCATTATTTTTTTTACTTAAGTCATAAAAAACAATTTGGGACCTTTAGATACAAAAGCAGATATTTTTAATTTTATTACATTTTGCCAAAAAATAAGGTAAACTCGTCAATTAATAACAACGCACCTGTAAATATCATTTTTACAGTGAAATATATTTACAACTACGCAAACTTTATGTACAACGGAGAAATCTGGCGCTCTAAGGTCACCACAGGTTCTAACTAAAAAAAAGGGTTAGTACTGCTGAAATATTTAATGCAAAGGAAACATAAAAAAAAGGTAAAACTCAAGCAAAAAAAGTAGATCTTTCTAAACCTCAAGGCGGCGATTACCAATTTGTATATTTTTTGTTCTGCCCCCAGTTATTTTCTTAAAGTAGAGTGTTAAGCCAAAATAAAATAAATTTAATGTGAAGTTAGTTCCGACATACCTTTAAAACTTAAAGCTGAAAGTATCAATAGTCAAAAAAATAACAGGGATTGAAAGCGAGATAATTTTATTTTATTTTTCGCAACAAGTTTATTAGACATTGGAAATAGTATTTTTGTAAAAACATTTTTAATAAGCCAAGTTTAAATTAGTATAAAATTAAAAATATAGGAAAACACATATATCTTAAATAAATAAGCAAAAATATTTAAGATAATATAAATGCAAATAGAGCCCGCGACAATCGGTACCGATGGACGTCTAGTATGTCGTCACAGCGGCAACAGGTTGTAGCGCGGATGCCTGTTAAGCCGCGTACAGACGGGTGTAATGCAACCTGCAACGCAACATGCAACGTAACATGCAATGCAACAAAGGGTCCTAATGTCGTTGCTGCAACCTCCTCTGCAAATAGGCTTATCTGCATTTAAAACGAACTTATAGATCAACGAGATTGTCGTGCAAGATCTTTTTTTTTATTTTGACATATTAATTGGTAAAAGAAAACTGAGAAGCCAAAAAAGTCGTCGCCTGTAGAAAACTCAGCTTTTTAATCAAAGAAACGGTTTTACAAAATGTATTTCCCTTTAAAACTTTCAGCAAATTAAAGTATTTTTTTCTCCGTCTGCATATTTTAACTTCGTTTTTTTATTGTTTCTTGCAACAACACTTAAACACGTCCAAACGGATACTGCGAACTCACATCAAACGCATTTTTGTTTGCGCAATAAAGCGACAACTGTATCAATTGCAACGAACGATCCAGCGCGCATTACGCGCAACCCTCCAATCGTGCAAATCTTGTTGCATATTGCATTACACACATCTGTACGCGGCTTTAGCAGTGCCGGTTTATGAACTATCGGCGCCCTGGGCGAGATTTCCGGCGGCGCCCTTAAAGTTAAAATTTAATTTCTGGACTAAAAAAAAATTGAAAAGCAAAAAAAGGTCCTCATCTACATAAATCGCGCCTCTATTTCCATATTATCGCCTCCTTTCCTTTTATATTAACGAAAAAGCACACATTTCAATGCTTTAGGCGCCTTTTTTCTTTGCTTGCGGTGCCCCTTTCTTTATCGCCCTGGGCGGTCGCACAACCGCGCCGTACCCTAACTCCGCTACTGGGCTTTACACTCCGTAAGCCTCGGTTATTTGTATTGCCAATTTAAACATTACCCCTTTAAACAGGCAAATATTTAAATGGGTTAATTAACTCGCATATTTTTCTTTTTTTATTACCCTCTTCGAATTGGATGTTTTATTACAATTAAATAAATCAATAAAAGAAGTCAGTCACAAGCTGATGAGTTCGTCTATTTAATAAGAAAAATTAAACCTATTGTGTTATTTATTACTTTTCAATCAAGGATTCTATTGTCTTTTAATGACACTTTTATTGAAAAAGGCTGGATTTAACTAAAGTTAAATTACGTCGACGTAGATTTTATTGTATTCTGTTTATCTCGTTACTTTTATCTTTATAATAAAGATGCAATAATTTTAAATGAAAAACGACTGTACAGGGATGGGCCAAATTCGACGCTTTTAATAGGAAACTCATGTTTCTGTATGTTTTACAAAAAATCTGACCCCTTTTTGCAAGGCTCAAATTTTAAGCCCAATTTACTAGTGATAACCGCAATTTGCTATCTTGCGTCGTTTACTCGCTACAGCGTGTTACTTAATTTCTTGCGTTTGCTTTTATCCTTTATAACTTTTTTTTTTTAAATATTTTTTAATTCTGTAAAAACATTTCTGAAGCAACTTTTTATGC
The DNA here is from genome assembly GCA_014170235.1 of Listronotus bonariensis. Taxonomy (NCBI): domain Eukaryota; kingdom Metazoa; phylum Arthropoda; class Insecta; order Coleoptera; family Curculionidae; genus Listronotus; species Listronotus bonariensis. The sequence continues at coordinate 195,970 of JACEGR010000752.1, forward strand.
AGATTCTGCAATCTGCATATAATTTTAGTTTTTTTCTAGAGTGGCACATTTTTGACTTATTTATTTATTTTAAATAATACACCCTGTATATTTTTCACTCTTAAAATGGTTAAAAAATTACCGTTTTAAAAATGTACACTTTATATTTCTTCTCAGCCGATTTCGGAGATATTGCATATTTTGTCATTTATGACTGATATTGGTTAGATAGTAGGCCATGAAAAAGTCAATTATGTTTTACATATACAATCGTTGTTCTGAATGATGTTTCAAATACTCGACAACTGATGGCACAACTTCTGCGCCAATTTTTTCAAGTTGAAGGGTTGGAAGAGTCCTTATATCTTTAAAAATACGCCCTTTAGGAGTAAAAGCAGAGGAACTTTTTTATTCGAGGAGGGATAAAGGGCTATCACACTATATAAGTCCTTTATCGTATCGGGACTTTCTTTTCAAGTTTTATCGGCACGAACATTTTCAACTTAGTTTTATTATATATAATGATTTATTAACGCAAATGGGGGTAAAAAATAATCTTATTTTTGGTATTTTAAACTTATTTTGTTAATATTTTGGCCTAGGAACTTTTAATCAGGTTTTATTAAAACGTTATTATTTAATGTAACAAAAAACCATTATTTTTATATTTTAGTAATTTAAAGATAACCATGGAAAACAAATACCAGCTTTCAGCTAAAAGGGTTAAATTTAGCTTGTGTTTGTTTTTCATGGCCATCTTACTTACCTGTATACAAAAAAGGTTGTTTATTACATAAAATATTACGTATTAAGTAAACCTGATATAAATATTTTTAATAAAAAAAAATTACAAAATAATTTAAAATACTTATAAAATAGTATAATTTTTACCCTTATTTCGCGGTTATTAAATCATTAATAAAAATGGTTCCCCGTCATTGCAGTCCATAAAAAACAAAAGTTATAACAAGATTGTTTAAAGTAAAACATAATTACTTTTTTATGGCCTACTATCTAGCTAATATCAGTCATATATGACAAAATATGCAATATCTCAGAAACGTCTGAAAGGAAATATAAAGTATGACACATTTTTGGAAAGGTTATTTTTAAACCATTTTAATAGTAAAAAAATATACGTGGTGGTCCATTTAAAATTTCCCAAAATAAATAAATAAATTAAAAAGGCACAACCCTAGAAAAAACTAAAATTATATTTGCAATCTGAATAAAAATGTTTTTATAGAATAAAAAAATATTTAAAAATAAAAAAAGGTATAAAGGATTAAAGAAAATGCAAGAAATTAGGAAACACGCTGTAGCGAGTAAACAACGCAAGATAGCGAATTGCGGTTTTGTAAATCGTACAGAAACATGGGTTCCTATTAAAAACGTCGAATTTGGCCCACCCTGTACATACAGAGGTGTTTCCTTATTGTGGTAAAAAAATGTTAGGTCATATTTTTGACCGTGTATGAAAAAAAATGTGTACGTAAGCATAGGTCTGGAAATGCATTGATCTTATAAAACAGGGTGTTAAACTTTAAACAAATGTTTTTATGGGTATCTTAAATATTCCTTATCCGATTTTAATAAAATTTGGTACTTGGATTAACAACAGTAAGGGGCTTATATAGTCCTAAGTTAATTAAATTTTATAAATCCAGTGACGCATATTCGTGGACCATAGAAGAAACATTGGCGGATTTTTTTCTTTTAAAAATTAGGTGTTATAATTTTCCTATTAACAATTATATAATAACAGAAAAAAATATATAAAAAGTGTTTAAAATTTTTAGTTTATTTTTTTGTAAATTTAAACATCTTGCCAACAAAAAATTTAAGGTCAGATTTTTATATAAACTTTTTTTTATAAAATCTGCTTGTGAATAATTCCCTAAATTAAGGCATTTCCCTAAAAGGACCTATTGGTCGATAGGCCTTTTTCCCGAGATCATTTAAAATAAATCGCCATGTTTTTAAACTGCAAATCCTGAAATTTTTATAGCAATTTGGCAACGCTGTGCGTTGTTAACGTTTCTTTGACATTTCTTCAATATAAAATATTTACAAAATTTCACTTGGTTTTTTCTTGAAACCAACATTTTCTCTATAGGTCTTTATTTAGAAAAAGCCTCAATTTTTTACCTCAATTAGAAAACACGTTGTTTATTGCTAAGAAGTATATTTAAGTATTAGGTAAAAATTATAAATAGCATTTTTAAATATAATTTTTTTAATATTACATTACCCTTGAAGAGATAATTTAAAAATCTTTAGGAAAGAAACCACATTTAATAAACCTTTTTTAATAGTTTCGAAAATACGAGCATCCAAATCTTGGTTCTGGTTTGATAGGTGTAACGAAAATTATATCTACTAATTTTTAGGATTGGAAGGCCACTTTGTCGGAACTTTTAGAGATAGAGATATGATTTTGATAAAGCTCTTTAAAGTATCTTTGCAATACAATATACGGGATTTTTCATTAAAAATACCCCTGAGGAAGGATGGCCATATTTTCAAAACTATTAAAAAATTATTAAAATTATTTAAGTGTTTAATTTTTTAATTTCTTTTTAAGTTTTTTAATGATAATAAAATATACAATGAAAAAAACTTTGTGTTATAACTTTAAGACAAAATTTAATGGAAAAAATATGGGTGTGCTACTGTGTTTTACGTTATAAAACTCCAAATCTTACCTGTTTATATTTTTTTATTCCTAATGTTAAGCGATTTACAGTGCCTGGTTAAATTGCCAAAATTAGATATAACACTCTGTATCTCGAAAACGAAGTCAAGATAGCTATGATTTACTGTCACAATTGAATTTGTTTTCAAAATCCAGCCTGAGATTGTGCAATCAGATTTGTTCGATCTCTTTTAGATTTCTTTATGCTCCGTAAGGTCGATCTTTGTACAATACAGTGAGGATATTATAATAGTTTTCCCCACTTTATCTTTTGAATGGGACAGGATATTGAGATCGGGTATATAATTTGGGTAATAAGGTGCTACTTAAACTACTCTTTAACATACAAATAATTTTGGTCACGTGGCTTCGTGTCATGGGGACACATAGCAACTTTTATTCAAATAAAAGAGGGGTCATGTAGTACTTGTTTTAAAGGACTATTGAAACTCTACTTATCACCGTTTTATTTTTAAAAATCGGTCCAGTCGTTCTAAAGAGACAAGCGTTTAAAGTTTAGCTCCAATTTGTACATTGCGGTTTTCAAAAGTTTTCTTCCCCTTAACTTTTGAATAGAGTCAAGATCAATATCGGGTAAAATTATGTAAAATGGGTGTCACTTAAGCTATTTTTTGGTATTTAAAATAATTTTGTTCACGTAGTCTAGTGTCAAGGGGGCACTAGAACTTTTTTTGAAATAGTAATAGGGGTCGTGTAGCTTCTCGTTGTAAAGGGCCTTGGATTCCCTACTTATTGCCTGTTTGCTTTTAAAAATCGGCCCAGCCGTTCTAGACAAGCCAATTTTATTAAAACCACAAATTTCAAACGGTTCTAAGTCTGGAACGGCTAAATCAATTTTTAAAAACAAAGTGGCGTTAAGTAGATAATTTAAGGGGCTTTAAAACAAGGTACCTCCTTTCCATTTAAAAATAAGTTGCTAGTGCCCTCTTGGCACTAGGCAACTTGACCGAAAGTATTTTGATGCCAAAGAGTAATGACACCCTTTAACCTAATTTTTTTATCTTTGGACAAACCACGAAGGCTTAAAGTCTAAATACTAACGTACCGTGGATGTCTTAAGCGAGGTAAGAGGGAGTTTGTTGACACGGGACTTAAATACTTGAAGATTTGGGGGAAGGAAAAGACCTCCGCGGGCAGCAGGTTCCACAATCTAGAAACTCTAGGGATAAAAGAACGAACAAAGTGAGAAGTTTGGGGCCTGTCCAGTTGGACCGTACAGGGATGCATACGCGCGGAACCACCAAATTTTACCCGATCTTAATAACTTGTTAGATTAAAAAGATAAAGTGGGGTAACTATTTTAATATCCTCACTGTATATTTTTACCAATGTAAGCAAACTATTTAAATTTGAATTTAATTTAAGTAAATAAAATGTTTACAAATACCATTAAACTAAAAACGGTTTATTTATATTCAGGTCTGTGTCTACGTATATTTTAAAACTTAAACTGTCTATTAAAACTTTCTATACGTATAAGAATAATGTGTTCGTATTGCCTTCCACAAATAACCGACTTATCGCAAGATACAGTGGCACGAAATTAGTTGTAGAAAACTTTTCAGGCAATATTGCTTGCTCGAGCAAAAATCAAGACGAAAAGTTTCCGGCAACTTTGTACATTTCAACATTTCGGGTTAAACTCTTGTGTAACTTCTTGCTAAATTCAAATCAAAACTTAACTTTTATTTAATGTTCTGACATTCCACTATTTACTTAAGTAGTTTTTTTTCGTTTTAGGTTCTTTTCATTGTTTAAGTAAGTTTGTTTGGGTAAAAAATTGACTTCTGTTTGACTTAATTATAGGTAAATTTTACCTAAATATCACATACTCAGAACAGGCATAATGACAACATCCAAAAATTACTATTACTTAGTATTTCCCATAAAAACTAAGATTAGTATATTATTATTATAAAAAATAATTATTTATATCTATAAGGGCAAAATAGTAGCCCAAATTTCATAAAGTTAGTTCAAACGGTTATAAAGATATGAAGGTTCAAAAGTCGCCAATTTTCCACTGACTGACTCACTGATATATCAGATCAAAAACCGAACCCACTTCCAGGTGACCTAGAAAAATGAAATTTGAAGTCCATTTCGGTAATTGTTTGTTATGTCTAGAAAAAATGTGAAAATAGAAAAATTTAAAAGGGAGGTCCTCATACAAAAAGTTTTTTGTTATTGTAGCGTTTGAGTCGTTACAAGTAGATATTTAAAACTATCTTAATATATGTCTTAATATATTTGCTATATAAGGGAAATATACAAATAAATAAAATTGAGTTAAAAATATGTAAGTGGTGTTTCCATAGAAAACAACTTCTAATTCGCGGTAAACAGAACGCGACTTAAAAAAGTAGCAGATAATGAATAAGCAATGCGCACTATCATTCCTAGTGTTTAAAAAAGTAGTAGACAAAAGAGGGCAACTATGCAGCGGAAACGAAAGAAAAATATGAAATCTAAATACCTACCTAGGTTTTTTAACAAAAGTATTGACATTCTATCGAAAATATAAATGTCAAATCTAACCTACTTTAAGATCTCACATCTTGTAAAACCCAGCAATTGTTATAGGCATCCAATAAGAAAGAAAATAGAGTTTATTACTTGTTTATATTGTTATTTTGTTCCTATAAATACGTATTTGGACTTCGTGCGGAGCTTGGCAAATATTTAGATCTCCATTCTTTTTGCGACAAAGCCCAAGTATAATTTTAGTATTGAACTTGACTTACCTTTTTCACATTTATGTTTTTAGTGGAATTTTTAGATTACACAAAATGTTTTATTTCATGTTAAAAAGTAGATTTTATTTTTACATACAAAAAAATTGGTATTTCATTAATTATAGAAAAAAACATTAAAGATATGCTCTGTAGTTCGGCAGATTCATTTAATGGATAGTATTTATTTGAAAATGATGTCCATCTTGTCGAAAGAACAAAACTAAGCATATACACTATTCATGAGCTTTGTCAAAACAACATATTTTCAATATAACACTAATTTTATAAACAAACCTCTGGCATGGCTATGGGTTTACCTTTATCACCTTTATTAAGTAATATTTTTATGGAAAACTTTGAATCAAATTTTGTAGAAAATTATCAATATAAAACTTTAGTTTGGTGGAGATATATAGATGACATTTTTTCTATATACCAACATGATAAACACTGTTCAAATAATTTTTTAACACACATTAATCCACAAGAACCAACAATTAAGTTTACTTTAGAAAAAGAAAACAACTCACAACTACCATTTCTTGACATTTAAATAAAAAAGATTTAAACAATTTTAAAACAAAAATCTACAGAAAGCCTACACATACAAATAGATAATTAAATTTTAACTCAAATCACCCAATAATGGTTAAAAAGGGAGTTATAAAGTCTATTTGATAGAATTAAAGTCATTTGTTCTAATTAAAATATAAATATTAAAAAGAATATTTAAAAAATATTTTAATTCAAAATATTTATCCTCTTGTATTTTATAAATAACTGTTTCCTTGAATTTGAAACTCCAGTTATAAGACAAAATCAAAATAGACCTATTACAAATTTATTTTTACCATAAATTCCCGGACTATCAAATAAAATTTAACGACTAGGACATAAATTTAATATTCGCACAATCTTTAAAACACAAAACACTATCAGATCTCAATTAACAAAAACAAAACCATACAACTTAAATGAAAATACAAAAAATGTCATTTATAAAATACCTTGCGAATGCAATAAGTTTTATATAGGTGAAACTTGTAGACCATTAGCCAAACGCATAATAGAACACAGATCATACATTAAAAACACAGAATTTCATAAATAAAAATCTGCCAACACGCATTTGATAACAATCATAGAATAAACTTGGATGCTTCAAGCATTTTAGCAAACGAAACTTGTTCTAAAAAACGCAAAATCAAAGAAAGTGCGTATATATTATTAAATAAAGATAATTGTGTAGCATCAATTTCAGTTAATTTAAATAACACTTGGTTGCCTTTGCTTGATACTGAAGTATCTTCAGAAAGACTAAAAATTAACTAACTATTCACCTTTTTGTAATATAAACAATAAATACACCAGCAACCAGTTATCTATGTCACTATGACACTATAAACCAAACAAACATATTTTGACGTTTAATGTCAAAGATTTTAGAATATCCTAAAAATTTTAAATTTTAAAACCTTAGTAATAGTTAATTTTATTTTTATTATTTTTATTCAATTTACTTTGACCACGGTAGATTTTCCACCGAAACGCCGATTTTTAATTATCTTTTTACGTTTTTTGGTTTTTAGTACTTTTAATTTAATTTTTGGCGTGTACCCAAGTAAATACCATCCATTAGAAAAAACTTTTCAATACGGATAGATTAATTTATTTTAAAAATAATGTAATTAATTTTTACTCGTGCAATAATTTTATCGTCTGATAAATTTATTCTTTCGTTCATGGTTTTATTTAAAGTTAAAATGGAGATTGGTAAAGAGATAATTTATTACTGATTTAAGCTTTTGGACAATTTTTGCAATTTATTCGTTTTTGCTTTAAGTCATATTTTGGCTTGGATTTGTTCATTTCGCTTTGTGTGTAGGACGTTTAGGTAAGATAACATAAAGAAGATATTTTTATTCTGCTTATAATTCTGCAATGCATGATGGGAAATGTGTCAATGACGAATTTATTTTGCTGAATTTTTAGACCTAATCATGACTCCGCACTAGGGGATATAATACCAAGTACTTTTCAATTCCGAGATTCCGGGACTGGCCACAGACAATCCCGGAATTTTGGGATAATTCCGGGATTACCGGGTGGAGTACAGAAAAATACGAAAATATTTAAAAATCAATTTTTATTTTTAAACTTTTTTGAAATGTAAAAAAATGTGGACAAAAAAGTTTTTCAAAGAAAAAAACAAACTAATAAAAATATAGAAACATTAATTTGATCAGACATTCGTTTTGATTAGGTACCTTAAAAAAACTGTAATTCTGCAACATCGGCATACCCTCACATAACCTCTAATTAATCGAATTAAAACATTTGTAATTTTTTACAATACAACGAACTTAAGGCAGTGATAAAGGAACCCTATAAAAAATAAAAAGTGAAAGATCCAAAATAAACTTTATTTAAAAATATGTATTTCAATGCAAAAATCTAATATCTTGCGTGATGCGGAGAACCACCAGAAAAAGTTAAGAGCAAAAAAGGAGGTCCTTACCTACAATGCGGACGCAAACCACAATAAACATATAAGCATACTTTCTGGCGAATTCCCCTATTCAAATATTAAACAGACAACAAAAAAACAAATGGGCCCTACCTTTTTCAACCACAAAAAAAAGGAAAAATTGGTCCTAACGTTTCCACACGCCGGTAAAGACCTCAAAAAATTATGTCCAAGTATGAACTCTTAATTTTAATACGAATACGAATACCGTAAAAAAGTATTCGAATACCGAATATTTTCGAATACCTACAAAAAAGTATTCGAATACTCGGTATTCATGAATACCACGATTGGGTATTCATGAATACTGAAGAGCAAAAAAACCTCCTTTCTCTTGAAAAAGCAACTCATTTTTATTTTTCTACGTTTTTCCATAACAAAAATGCAGTGGCGTACCTTGTTCTTGCTTAAAAACTAATCATTTCAAGCATACAAGACGTCTCCCAAATTTTCCAAAAATAACTTTTCTATTTTTTAAACTATTGACTTTACTTTTGGAATGGGGATACATGTACATACTATCTACGATTTACCAGATAGTCATGATTTAAACTGACATAATAAAATTTATTATACACATCCCTTTTGTGTAAAATGGAGATAAATACATATTAGTCTAACCTAATACATAGAAAACATAGTTTGCAATGTCACTTTTTATATGTTGTACCAAGTTACTTGTTTTTTTTAATAGCAAAACCCCAAAGAAGTTAAAATAATTAATTTAGATATATTTTTGTTTGCAAAAATAAATGTATATCTGTTCAAAATTACTTACCTATTAGGACCATAGAAACAACAGATCAAGATTTAAAAAACATATTGAATTACATTTTTTTTTAATTTGTAAAACTAACTTCCTAAACTGTTAGTTTGCAAATGATGATATATATGACTTATATCAAATTTTACCCCGTCGTCGGCAAAACCACCGCGAACATGTTTTAACCCGCTTAAGATGCATAAAAAGTAACGTAATATTCATAAAATAAGCAAACAGTATTTAAATTCAGGATTTGAATACCAGAATATAGGTATTTGAATATCAGTATTCGAATACCGGTATTCGAATACCAGTACTCGAATACCAGTATTCGAATATCGGTATTCGAATACCAGTATTCGAATACCAGAATATTCAAAAACGATATTCAGAATAAAGAATACCGAATACTGACCAAAAAAGTATTCCGTCGAATACCGAATACCAAACACATAAATCTATTCGAATAGTATTCGAATACCGCACAAATGTATTCTGAATAGTATTCAGAATACCGAGTATTCGAATACTACCCAACTCTGTCGCCACACTTAGTGACCATTTATGACCATTTTGTGACTAATTCTTGACCAATTCGGAGCTGTTTTTCTAACCTCAAATTTCATAATTTGAGCCGCTAAATAGAAGGGGCTATTCTTCGTCGGCTTATTCAAAGTCACAAAATAAATTAAAACATTATCCCATTTTAAATAATCGTGTTTTACTTAATTGTAAATTTTGTTGTTTTAAAAATCCTAAAAGGGACATTAAATTTATTATGTTTTAATTTGTTAAATAGACCTTATCTCTTTTTAACGACAGCGTTTCTCTTAAAAAGATTTAAAAACAGAATGGAATGTTTCACAAAAGCAGATTTGCCAAAAAATGATGTTGCTACAAAAATAGTTGAAATGTTTTCTTCGAAATAAAGCTGGCAATTTTTAACTTCACAAAGTTAAAAATAGCTCCTTTAATCCAAATTCACACCAAAGAATATTGCCTGAAAAGTTTCGTACAACTGATTTGGTGGCAGTGTACGTTGCGATAAGTCGGTTATTTGTAAAAGAAAATACGAGCACGTAGGCGTGTTTGAAGATTTGCGGAAAGTTTTTGATACTTTTGGAAAAGTTGAATTGTTTTACAAATATAAATGTATTCATATTGTTTCTTTGCTTCTATAAATCAATTTCTGAAAGTTGTGAAAGAGTTGGTTTTTTTTAATATAAATATAAAATAGATTTTAAAATTACAGTGTTTTGTTAAGAATAAAAATGATAACTACTTTTTAATCCGAGGATGTACGAGCAGAGGGAGTACTATACAGTGAGTCCAAGATAAGGATCCTAAGCATGGGAGTCTCAGTAACTATTGGAGATACAGCTTAGGTTAAATTAGGAAAAAGTTGTGTTTTTTAATGCTTATTTACATGCCGTTTAGAAACTTAAAAATTTTCTATTGCCTGCTGAGATATTTGGCATAAACGAAAATTTGACTATATCGATTTTATTTTTTTCTGACTTTATTTGAAGAGATATAAAAAACTAATAACACTTTTTATTGGCACTTTTTAGCTACTACATGATGCTATTTTTGGATTTTATACCCGACGTTTTGTTTTCAAGAAAACCATCATCAACTTTATTTTTTTATATGGCTCGACAAAAAGTACCCCCTGTATCTGATCCCATTTTTTATGACAAATTCAACGATGATCATCATGTCATATTTTTGATTTTTAGTTAAAGAAAGAAAATCAGCATTTTTCCTACTTTTTTTGAAGCTGATTTTTGCAAGCAGGCCTCTGCAAACAACAAATGCTTGGACGTTAAATACCTGGTTAGCCGTATCATGACGACCACTTGTGAAAATAGCAAATAGCACACTGATTTCATGCATAGAAAATGCGTTATATCACACTAGTGTTGCAAAGTACTTTACAGCACTAGTGTTGCAAAGTACTTTACAACACTGGTGTGATACATATTATGATGTCATTCTAAAAACTGCTATTGGTTTTGCAAGTGACATATTTATTGTAGTGACAGTAAAAAAAACTTTTTATTTACCTTAAACGGTAGAACCCAAATTAGCGAAAATCATCTTATTTTATATTTATTAAAATTTACGAAAAAATAAAAACAAACAAAAATAGACATAACCACAAAAAACAACTTTCCACTGACTGGCACAGTGTTGTCCAGAGAAATGGAGAGGGGGTGGAGAGAGATAGAGAACTCGCTTCGACCACTGCGCATCCCATTTTGCGGGAACGGCATGGGCGCCGCCATATTTACCCCTATTTTCCTGAATTTGTCAAAAGTGTGATATCCATCATCAAAGTAGTAATTTACACTAACCTTATTTTCACTATATTCCGCCTTCTTTTTGCACAAAATTTTTATAAAACACTAAATTGCCACACAATATTTTATAAACACCTTTTAAAAAACCTGTTTTTATTTATTTTACACGTTTTTTTCATTAAATTGAAAATAATTTACCCATAAATGCTGCAACCATAAATACAATATGTAGATGTATTTATGGTTGCATACACGAGTTTGTTTAAAGTAAAGCTTTTGAATTAACTTTTAACTTACGTTTTATTTAGAAGAGTGTCTAAAATATGTAAGAATCGATAATTTTTAAAAAACAATTATAATAGCAGAAAACCGTATTAAACTATTAGCGTTATTACCTAACAAAGCCATACAATTTTTATTAAGTGAGGGCCTTTTTAAATTCCAAAATGATAAAAGTTATATAATGCTTCTAGGTAGGTGATTTTCGATGTAAAAATATTGTCAAAACAGTATAATATAGCAGTGAGGAAAAGTATATATCACACTAGTGTTGCAAAGTAAATATCACCCTAGTGTTGCAAAGTTCTCAATTGTTTTTTATTTTTCTGAACAGACAAACTTTAATTTATTTATTTTTTGGTAAATAATTTGTGGTCGTAGGAAAAATAGTGTACAGTACTCGTGTGAAAATGACTTTCTTACACTCGTGGGTTTGTCGCACTCGGCTAACGCCTCGTGCTACAATATTCCCACTCGTGTGAAATTAGTCATTTTCCACACTTGCGAATATCTTACGGAATCGACCATTATAGCCATGAAGATAAGTTTGACATACTAACATGTACATTTTTTGCACAAAAATAAATGAAGGTATCATTTCTGCAGTTAATGAATTATGGTAAATACATGAACCTAGTATTTTAGTTCCTTAAATTACACCACATATTAAACCAAAACGTTCTTGATGTTTCGATATTTTTCTTAACACGCGGATTTTTGTTGAGCCTGGTAATGCACGTATTGCAACAGTAACAATAGAACAATTTAATACAAAAACAACAACTTAACAAACAGGGTAATAACGACAAATACTATTTTATAATGATAATTAATATATTGCAAGATACGGTAACAGGTATTAACGTCCAAACATTTGTTTGTAATAAAAATGGAATCTGATACCGAGGTGCACTTTTTTTTCGAGCCGTCTAAAAAAAATGAAGTTGATGATGGTTTCTTGAAAACGAAACGTCGGGTTATAAAATCTAAAAATACCATCAATGCTTAGTCGCTAAAATGTGCCCATGAAAAGGTGTTACTTCAGTTTTTTTTTATATCTCTTCAAATAGAGGAGTCAGAAAAAAATAAAATCGATATAGTCAAATTTTTGTGTTTTACCAAATATCTCAGCATGCCACTGAAAAATTTTCAAGTTTTTAAACGGCATGTAAATAAACATTAGAAAACACAACTTTCTTCCCAATTGAACACCTAAGCTGTATCGCCAGTAGGTACTGATATTCCCCATGCTTAGGGTCCTTATCTTGGACACACTGTATACATATAAAATGTTAAAAATGAGAACTGTTTTTGGCCGCTAACAAAATGCAGTTGTTTTGATCCTTATGATGAAATTAAATTACTTCCGTTTTAGTGCACTACCCCCAGATGTCCAATAAAAGGGCGCTAGTATGGGCAACTTAGGAAATAGTAAGAAGATACGAAGTCGGTTAAAAAAAAGAACAAATTTGAAAGGTATTATGTGCCTATATTATATGAACTGTTAATGAAAGTGAACAGCAGAGCCAAAGAGTTTTTCAAAGTAGGCCCTGATCGTAGGTTTTATGTCTTCCCTTAGAACGAAGATGTTTATTTATCTGTTAACTTTGTTATTAGGTAAAATAAAAGTTAAATTTTATATTATTTTATTCATATTATAAATGTTCAAATGTTTTTGGTTAGTACAAATAAGTTTTTAAATGTATTTAACTGATTTTTACCTAATAAAATTCTTGTTTTTTTTTTAAATTTTGGCCTAAACTATTGTGTCATTTTTATCCGAAACCATGCCTGGAAATGACATGCCTTAAAATATTATAAAAAATAGTCGTTTAATTTTCCATGTTGGATTAGCTTAACATTGGATTAAGTAATGACTAAGGATAAGTAATAAGGCACTTTACAATTTTCTATAATAAAATCGCATTATTATTATTTTTAATATGGAGAAAAATTTAAATAATATGTTATTTTAGGCCAGCTTGTCCTTTATAGCACAAATTTTACCTATTTTTTGTCGTTAAGTCTGATTAATACCAAAGTAAACAAGTTAACATGGAATAAACTAATTAGTTATATGTAAATTTTTGTAACCAGCAACCCTTTACAAGGCATTATTTATTCATTTCAAAATATAAGCCAATGTGCTCTACGGTAAAACAACAAAACTAAAAATCAGCTTCGTGTTCGAGTTATTAAAGAGAAAAAGTAAACAGAACGGAAAACATAAACGCTTTTATTGTATGGTAAATTCAAAGAAAAATAACTATTTAATGAGATGGATTTTTATGGAGTTATGTGAGTACGTAGGTTGTTTATTATTAGCATTAAAACTTTTTTTAACACGCTTTTATTAGCGGGTTGTAACTATCTATCTGGCTGCCTATGTAACGGAATCTTTGAGCCTAATTTTAACCAACTTCCAGCTATTCGATTTCTTTGAAACTTTGCACACGTATTAAGGACCCATGACAATGCAATAATCTGCAAACAGTATCCCGTTATCTTTTTTGGATCGCCAGGAAAAAAAATTCCATTATATTATAAAAACAACACCTAGGATGCCATCTGTTGGCAACATTTCAAACTTTGCTATTAAATGAAGAAGAAATTTTTAGTTTTTACACAATTTGGTTAGTTGCACCATTGGTGTTCAATTTTTATGAACAATAAAATTAATAGTTCTTTCAATTGGGTTAGTTGCACCATTGGTGTTCAATTTTTATGAACAATAACAGTTAATAAATGCCGTTAACACGCTTTTTATTAACTTGGGTTGTAACTATCTGGCTATGTAACGGAATCTTTGAGCCTAATTTTAACCAACTTCCAGCTATTCGATTTCTTTGAAACTTTGCACACGTATTAAGGAAACATGACAATGCAATAATCTGCAAACAGTATCCCGTTATCTTTTTGGATCGCCAGGAAAAAAAATTCCATTATATTATAAAAACAACACCCTAGGTTGCCATCTGTTGGCAACATTTCAAACTTTGCTATTAAATGAAGAAGAAATTTTTAGTGGGTTGCAATATATTGGCAACGGTCCAAACATTGCCTGGATTGCCATCTGTTGGCAAAATTTCAAACTTTGCTACTTAATGAAGAAGAAATTTTTTAGTGAGTTGCAATCTGTTGGAAAAATTTTAAAATTTGCCACTCTTGTTCATTAAAAATTTTTTCGCCATTTTGTCAAGAGTAGCAGAAACTAAAAAATGAAAAATAATTAATAGTTTAAAAAAACTAAAAAAACACGCTTTTATATGCAACCGAACTAAAAATTAGAAAATAATTTTTCATTAAAAAAATATTGTCATTTCATAGTAAAAGCGTGGGGTGATAAATATATTAAATGTTATAATTATTATATTTGCAAATATCTATGATGGAAAAGTTATGAAAAAATAGTAAAATGCACCCCACGCTTTTACTATGAAATGACAATATTTTTTAATGAAAAATTATTTTCTAATTTTTAGTGGGCATAGGTCAATGTAGGATACCTGATGAAACGTTTGAGTTACAGGGTGTTAAAGCAGTACACCAATCATTTTTGTGAAATATCTCGAAATCCACTGGACAGATCAAAAGTGAAATTTGGTGCACTCTTATTATTGGAATGACGAACACGAATATGATATCTATTTTGCCAATAACACTAGATGGCGCCATATACAATAACGATGAATTGATTAAAAATGGTCTGCCAACTTTTTGACCTCCCTGTATGCACATTAGCGAGTGGAAATAATAAAACAGCATTTAATTTTAGTCAATAAAGGTATACTTCATTGATCTCCAAAAAGTAGACCTTTTGAAATAAACGACTTTACGATAATTTTGGCCACTCTGTATTTATTAATTGTGAATATCGATACAGTCTACTAAAGGAAGTTCTTTCTTTAGGAGCTGAACTCCAACTCATCTGAAAGGCTTTTTTTAGAAAAAGTTAGTGGTTATGTAATGGCTTGCAAACGTCATTTGACATAAAATTTAAAAATAATTCAAAAAACGGTTGGACTTAGGTATAGAACATTATACATAAATTATTTTTAAATTTTAAGCAGAATATAAAAACCAAATAAATAATAATACTTAGTTGCGCGTTAGCTCAGGGTCAAAGATGGTGTGTAAAGTATTATCTTTAGTTTTCCAATTTTTTTGGCCACTTATAATCTAAAAAACTTCTTTGCTAAGTGTAATATTTGGTATGTTACGTTTACCTGATACGTTTTTACAGACAGTGGAGAACATACTAAAATTAATAAATTTATGCCCAGAATTGCTATTAGGGCAAGTTAGCGGAGTTTTAATTATATTTCTTTCTTGTCAAAACAGTGTTAGGCACGTTAAAGTCAATTTAACAAAACGAGATAGCACGACGTTTAAGGGGGGAGGTAAGGTATTTAATTTACAACTCACGTTTTCAAAGTCAGTGCCCCTGATAACTCCAAAACTACTGCACCGATCCTTTTGAAATTTTAAACACTATTTCTGTACATCATTTACGAGGTAACGCTGTCGAGTTTTTTAAGCGCATTGGTTTAATGGGGGGTAAGGTATTCAATTCACAACTCACGTTTTCAAAGTCGGGTGCCCCTGATAACTCCCAAAGCTCCTACACCAATTCTTTTGAAATTTTAAACACTTTTTCTGCACATCATTTACGAGGGTAACGCTGTCGAGTTTTTTTCTTTTTATAATTTTGATTTTACAATAACAAATTAGCCGATTTTTTCCCACAAAATTGTGTTTTCACTTCAAAGTGTTCGAAAAAATGAAAAAATTTGGAAAAAACAAAAAAACAAAAAAACTCGACAGTGTTACCTGGGGAAAACTATTATCTAACGAATGAACTTTGATTTTTTGATTTCGGATGATCCAGCACCAAGTTATGAGGGGCACCGCAATTCAACTTTTTTTCGAGACACGTCCGAACAATTGCTGCCATTGCCGTATTTTTAATATTTTTTTGTAAAAATTTGATGAAACATTCTTCGAATGTCATACTTTAATGTACCATTAGGTTGAGTAAATAAATTTTAACTGTGTCGTCAGAAAAAAAAATCACGAAAACATGGCTTTTTTGTACGATTTGACCTTAGCCCCCATGTTACGTTTACCTGATACGTTTTTTTTTACAGACAGTGGAGAACATACTAAAATTAATAAATTTTAATATTTAGGTACTTCATTAGGGCAGTTAGCGGAGTTTAAATGTATTTCTTCTTGTCAAAACGGTGTTAGCACGTTAAAAGTCAATTTAACAAAACGATGCACGTTAAATACAATAAAAAGCCATAGGTTTCGTCCGAATATATTTTTATCTGACCTATTTCTCAACACAAATATTCCACGTTTTCTGCTTAACTTTAGTACTATCATCAAATACTGTTATTTGAAATTTGTATTGGCTTATTCCTACGTACATTCGACATACTTGATTTTGATCCACACGAATACAAACTATCTGTAATATGGCCTTTTGGGGTCAAAACAGTGGCGTCTAACTGGCTGTATATTTTTAGTATAAGGATTAATCACTTCAGTCCAGGTTTAAAATTTTTATATACAGTGTGTCCAAGATAAAGATCCTAAGCATGGGAGTCTCAGTACCTATTGTAAATACAGCTTAGGTTAAATTAGGAAAAAGTTGTGTTTTTTAAAGCTCATTTACATGCCGTTTAGAAACTTGAAAAATTTTCATTATTTCAGATATTTAAATAAAATAGTTTTTACTAATATAAAGTAATTGATAATATGTATATGAGCAGTTCTCACGAATTTGCGAAAAATGACTCCGCATTATAATAAAAACATAATTTGCAATATGTGACAATACTATGTGTAAAAATTCTAGTACACAACTAACTCAGCTTACTACGTGGTCCCCAGACTTTTCACAATTTGAATGAAAATAAAGTGGTGATAAAAAAATCAATTAGGAAAATGTAGAAATTTGTTTTGAAAATATTAAAACTGGAGTTATCATTATAAATAAGATTTACTAAAATAAATGTATCATCAATCAGAATATAATTTGAGACTAGGTATGACTTGTTTTTGTAAGGCTATGTTTGATTTTATCATTTCCTCATAATTAGAATAGTAAGGGAATGATAAAATTAAACATAACCTACAAAAACTAACCTAGCATAACCTTAAATCAATTTTCAATTGGAGGCAAGATTTTTACTTCTCAGATTTGTAAAAAATCACAGTGTTCATTATAAATAAAAAAATACCTTTTATTTAAATAATGTGAGGGAATGAGACATGAAAATGTAACATTTAAAAATTTAATTAGAAACCTCGTGACAACAATACACCTCTTCGCGCCTTGCAATAATGTTGGTATGACTTTATTAACAATGCTACCAACTGCAAAAAATTGCGGTAATTTACGATCCGATTCAAAAGTATAATCCAGATTTAAAAAAATTAGGGAGTTATTATCTTTTTTAGGACACAGATAAAAATTTAATTTTTCAATAATTTCTTACTCGATACCTAATGAAAAGGGTATGAACAACAAAAATTGTCGTAAATATACTTTTTTTATAAATATAATTTAATTTTAACGCCAACAGAAATGATAGCATTGTATTTCAAATTTTCCACACAAACGAAGCTATGAAATTAACCAATTTAACTATTTAAAAATTAATAAAATATTTTTGATATTCCGAATAAACAATTTAGGTTTAAAGTATTTACGGATATTGCACTGTTACGTCGCAAAGTAAAAGCAATAAAAGAAACACCCCGACATATTAAACCAGATATGTAAAACCAAGGGTAAGGGTGATATCGATCACAAAATATATGTTAGCTGATATATTGTTTTGTATTTCTTTACAAAAAATGCTTTAGGAGAATTTTTTTATACTCTGATATGTGATCCTTTATTAGTATTTATTAATAGATAGTGAAGCGTCACTGATGTTGAAATTTTACAATTTTTTATTATTCCTTTTACTAAAATTATTTGACTTCTTAATATTATTAAACCATTTTTTTTAAACCGCCAAAAAGATTTTTAAATTATGTGGAAAGATGTATATATTACACTTATTAACAAAAACAAAAAATGCTGATTTTATAATGGCTGTACGGAAATTTTAAAGCATTTAAACGTTTTCCAAATTTCTTAGGAATATCTACATTGGTATAAAAGCAATAAAAACAAATTATTTTTCCAAAATGTTAACACTCTGTAGTTACTACGTTTAGGACATATTATATTCATATGAACCATTTTATTATTTGTTATTAAAAAATCAAGTAGTTTTTATCGGTAAAGTTACTGGATACTCCTGTATAAGCCAAAAAGAAAGGTTAATATGTTTATAACTTTTTTCCGTTTAAGGGGAGGGAGAAGAAGCTTTTACTTACCAGAAGCCATGATCCTGTACATATCATAATGACAAATAGGAAAAAGCCTTTTAAGATTGCAGGGGACGCCATTCCAAATATGGAAGTAATATTTTAGAGAGGTCGAAATTGTTTTATCTTCCCAATATTAGTGGTGAAAAAGAACCATGCGCTCTCTGTCAACACACGTACAAAGGTGACATTTTAATTACGAGCTACTATAGGCAATTCATTTTGCTGACCATGTTCATGCTACGTCACGTTGTCTACGTAAAAAAATACTTCATCACAATTTTTGATGTGATCGGGTTGACTATATCAGTTTTGAGTGATAACCATTTTTGGGATCACAGGAAACCCGATCACGTCAAAAGTTCATGATAACGTGATTGTTGTTCAGCAAAATTCCTTGTTTGATTTAAATATAAATTACAACCTGTTGTGTTGGGGACAATTTTTCCATGCGGACCGCATCTTTGGTCTTCAGAGAAGGGTAATTCGTATAATGTTAGGCTTAGGCTTTAGAGATAATGTAAGGGATAAATTTAAGAAATTGAAATACTAACAGCTTCTTGTAGGTATGCGGTGACTAAAATATGTCAAAGCAAAGCTTAAAAGGTATACTAGAAATTTTACATTTAAATTAACATTCTTACAACACAAGATACCAGAAAAACTTACGACTAAAGCATATTGCGTTGCAATAATTAGTTTAACATAAAAAAGCAGAACTTACGAAACTTAGTATTTAGATTTTATAAACTATTATTCAATAGAAAAATCCTCTTTTTGGGTTTTTTTCTCACAATTTTGTCACATTTGTATTACTTATTTATATGAGTATGTCTCTATTTTAAACAGCATTTTGTTTAGTCCCTAAAAATAAAATATTAAAAAACTGTTGGAAACATTTTTACATTAATATCTAATGGAAGAAATCATCCGTCAATGGCTTTGATTGACACATAATTTTCAGCCTTAAACCTCCTAAAGTAAAAGCTTATATAACTGAATTTTAGTAAATTTAATGTCTACATTGAAACGTCACTGGCAATATTTTAAAGTATCAGAGGCAAATGTGGCTGCAAACGGTGTTATTTCCGGTACAGTTGGCGTTTGCCCGGAAGCGCCGTGATTTGAAACATTATACATGACGCCAAAACGTTTCGTTCTAGTTACACACTATTTTTGGTAACTTTTCCGCTTCAACGACTTTGCAAATAATATATTCAATATGGAAATACAGATTGATTCTGAACCTTTACGCATTATATTATTTATACGAATCATACTATTTTGATAATTAAAATTGCTTATTGGCATAAAATTTCATAAATATAAGATGTCTTATAAACCAGGAATAACGGTTTGTATAACATAAGACAATAGAGAGATATGGCTACTTTGGTTACCGCCTACGTTTCGTTATTTACGTAAGGCGCTATTTAAATACCGCATACGATATTTAGTGTTTGCTTTTTAGAGATATGGAAGACGCCGTATTACGAACGGTTAATTACACTTCAACAAAATCAAAAACAAGTGCTCCTTTAATGTGCGTTATTTTAAACATATTTTACTGTACATTTTGCCACTTATCCAGACGAATTTTGACTAAGACATTCTCTCATTAAGGCCAGGTCATTGTCGGCCAAGACTCTTAACTTTTTCGTTTCTTTTCCACCTGCGATATCTATCCCAAAATTAAAAAGCAAGGCTTTATCAAAGATTAGTAGTTTAACTTTACTCTGTGGCTCTATTTCAAAAATATTTGTTGAAATCGTCAAAATAAATAATACAAACCTTTCAAAATAAACAAAGAAAACTTATTATGCACATGGCAATTCTATTCGCTATTTTAAATAGCATACGGCATTATCAGCCCGCAAATTACTGCATGCGGTAACGTTATTACCACCAGCGACGGTAAAAATCGAATCGCGCATAACATAACTGTCATAATAGCGCTTACGTTAATACCGCATGACGTTACAGCACCACCCATATCTCTCTACTTAATAAAGTGCTTTATTCGTTGGTACTTTAAGGTCTATAAATGTTTTGATTTTAATTTTAAAAAATAAAAGTAGTTACTTCCTGGGCATTTTTCGTATTTTTAGTTATAACTAGCCTTGTATAATACCAATTGGAGTAAAATTTTGTATTTATTACTTTTGGACCATGCGACAAGTTTTCCCGAAAGCAAAATTCAAAAATTTTTGGTTCATTTGTCCAAAAATTTTACCTTGTTACATGCTGTAAATTAAATTTAACGGGTAATTTGAAACTACATTATAGATCCGCAGGTCGTTGTAAAATTACATCGAACATTTAATTAGATTGCCGCCAATTTCGGCAACACATTTTCGATAGTTTGCCAATTATCCGTTAGATCTAAAATTACAGAATTAAATATGTACACGTTCAGTTTTTAACTAGATTCCTGTGTTATTTAGACCATTTAAATAGGAGAGGAGAGTCACTCAATGATAAGGTATGCGGTATACGAGTATGTTGTGCGGAAAATTTAGAAATTGATTCTACAGTATGTTTACTGATGGATTTTACATTATCACAAATGGACCAAAAATTTTATTATTCAAAATAGTCAAGTATGGAAAATGTTTTGCATAATAAAAACCAGGTGCCCAAGAGTGAGATTTTGGGATTTACTACAGCGCAGCAGATTAATATACCGGAGGATACCTTGTACCCGCGTTACAGTACCACCACTCAAATATAAGCCCGGTATACAGTGCCGATCGTAAAAGACATAAATATATCCATCAGAGATTTTCGAGCGCGTCAGATTAAGATAGGGTGAGATAATCTCATGCTAAACAGTGCACATATATTCCACTAATCTAATAATTTAAAAGTAATTTGAAGAAAGCAGAGGGATACAAAATTAAAAAAAAACTTCACATCGACATTCTGGAGTGTGGCCATTTTAATTAATAAAAAAAAATAGTTTAACGAAGCTTTGTTCGCGGGTTTGATTCTGAACCGGTTCTGGGACTATTCGCATGCGCAGTGAAAAAAAGCAGCGTTCGCGGTTAGTAAAATCCTGAATTTTTAGTAACAGTTCTGTGTTCGCGGGTTACAATGGAATCAGTTCGTTACCGGTTCGTAACCTGATTAGCAGTCCTGGGATTTTTGTTGGAACTAAAAGTTCAGTTCGGAATTTCATGCGCATTGTCGACATGGTCAGCTGTTTTCTGTTTTTGTGGTACAGAAATAAACCGTTGTATTACAGTTTATTTGTTTCTGCCACTTTTATGCGGGTTAATATACCTGTTGAATATTTTTTTATATTTTTGTGATTCTGAGCGTATATAAACAAAGGATTTTTAATTGTATTCCGTATGAATGTATGTATGCAATAAAATAAATAAAGATTTAATTAAAAAATATAGACAATATTACAAGATTTTACCATTTCTTGTTGTTTGAATTTTATCTTTAGTTAAATACACATACTTATGTTAAAAACGAGAGGAGGCAGGAATCCCTCGTCTTCCGCCGAGAGACCTCGAGTGGCTTCGACAGTATAACAATTTACCTTTTGTTTGAATTTTTTTTTTTTGTATAGTATCCAATTTAACCATGAAAAATCCTAACCAAAAGGCTAGGTTAGAATACATCCTCAGCTGTATAGAAAATCGTTCGCGGTAAATAAAAATTCCGAACTAATAAATAACTAGACATGCGCTTTAAAACAATTCTAAACCAGTTCGGTTCTGGTTCAGAATCGGTTCATTACTAGACCCGCGAACAAAGTACAAGCTTTAAAAATTATAAAAAAATAAACCAACATTTTTATTGTGGTGTCCAATGTATTGACTTTATCCTTGATATAATATTTTTTGCAAAATAATATTATCAATATATTCAATTTATTTAATTCTAATAGGTATACAGACTGTCCGGGGAGTTTACAAGAAGTCGCATGGATCATATTTATTAGACATTTTTGCTTATAAAAAGGATTTACGAATACTAAAATGTGGATTTTGTATACAGGTTATAAACTACAAAAAATTTTTTCAGAAGTTAACTATCTTTATTCTTTATTTTTAACCAAATGTCAATCTAATTTTAATTTGGACTGACATTATTGATTAAAATGGAGACATTATCAAAGACTTTATAGATGTGTAAAAGTTTTATAAAAGGGAATAATTTTTGAACCATTTGTCTCCTAAAATCTTATCCGTGGATAGTCTGTATACAGAGTGTTCTAAAAAGACGCCAAAAACGGTGAGGTTTTATCGATTTATTAAAAATTTTATTTTTTTTTGGTTTGGTTATTCTATAAGTGATTTTTCAGCTTTGCGATATCACCATAAAATGTTATGATATAAATAAATTTTAAGTTTTGATAAAGTAGCTCTGGAGAAAAGATAATTAAAGTGCTATCTTAAAACTTTTCAGAATCTGCAAAGCTCGATTTGTGCTCAAATATCAACAGATTGGTTAAATAATAAATGCAATATGGCGAAAAACCAAAAATAAAAATTGAACTTTGAGCGGCTCAAAACCAAGCAGCGACGAAAAATTCACTGGAAGCTCTACGCCTTATTTTGTCAAGTAGAATCACCCCTTATGTTTCGTTGATCCGATTTTTTGAATCTGCCCTGTGTATATTAGTTATAGATGGAATAGGCTCTTAGAATTTTTCACTTTTTGTTTTTAACTGCGAGCCGGTGTATAAGCAAAAGTAAATTACGAGGATGGATTTTTAAATAATAATAAAGCTGGCTGTAGCAAGCAAAAACTAATTTTAAACAGGGCCCTATTTTACAGGCTGTTAGATTTGGATCCGGAATGCGCTGGATCAGCAAGGTTTTACCGATGCTTGCAATTTCCGGTTATGCCGCGGCTTTCTTCGATCCACGCCTGCCTGGAAAAGGCATGGAAATATTTTTTCCCTTTTGTAAATTTGTTTTTCAAAATATTGTTATGTAGTCTAATATATGTTTGCTATAAAAGCATTTGCTGAAAAATATTTATTGAAATATTACTAGCAATGTTTCTTTTATACAGTGAAAGTCATTGTTGGTATATAAATAATTAAAAATGTTTATAATTTAAAAGTTATTTTTTAAAGCTGTATAGCAGTATTTGGATATGTTTGTGTTTGCATTAAATATTTACAGGACGTTTCAAAAACGTCATGCTAATATGCCTACGACAATCGTGCCAGTAAAAATTGCGTCTTCGTCGCTATTTCACAGACCCATGTGGAGAATGCCCCATTAGTTAAATTAATGGGATGACAGAACTTTCCCGAACTATAACTCAATCTAAGCACTTATGTTAAATCTGCCCAGTTACCTCGAGAGTTGTGATCGTTTTTAGGTATAAAGTATGTTGAATAATCGAGGCCCCAGCTTTAGTACTGAAAATTTGGAATATTACTTACGATTATTGCTTATATTAAAAATATTAAATAATTTTACTGTACCTTATATCATATACTGTGTCAACGGATGAATTTAACTGTAACTTGCAAAAAAATAGTATATTGTGCAACAAGTTTCGAAAAAGAGCTCTTTGCACAGAAGTATGACGTTTTGTGCTGAAGCTGTAGGCGAATGCTGAAGTCATACAGAGTGTGCAAAGTCATTTAAACTGTTACACGATATTTAGGTAGAAAGGGAATTAAATTTTGTGGCAGGCCTCCCCCGAAAATGTGATGTATTGTTGCTTTTTTGGATGGAGGACCTTTATATATTTTTTTGCTCTCTAATTTTTTAAGTATAAAATCAATTTCGGTTTAAAAAAATTAAGAGTTTTGTATTTCTTCATAAATCTTACGTAGATTAGATAGGGGAAGAGGAAGTTAAAAAAATCTCACCAATCTCACCAAGGGAAGGAGGATCAAAATATGGAAAAAACATCTCAAGTAATTTATAAACGTCCCTTTATTTTCTAAGTTCGTTTTGATTATAGTGGCTTCTAAATTTGGATTTTTAGCCACGATAACCCTAAGTGCCTTTTCACATTAGCAAAAGCCGGGAATCCGGGCGACAGACCGACGCTATCGAAGTGTATGAAGTGTTATGAGATCTTCATAAATAAGCCCCATTTAGATCCGCAGTGGCAAGAAGTATTTTTCGGATTTTTACGACCTCGCACAGTAAACAAATCGGGGTGGACGATCATGCGCACTCAAAACTCATGGCAAAATACAAACACCGGCACACTGTGCCCCCGTCCGCGATCTGGCCGTGACGATCATTAGCTACCGCACCTACTTCGAACAGGAGACCCAGACAAGGCGTCGTAAATCCTTTCCGATAATGCGGATAGTCTGTTTTGCGCCTGCGCGTCGAAACCTCGGGGATGAGTGGTATCCAAGCCCACAAACACCTTTTTTCGCCCATGAAAAGTTAGTTTTGCTTCGCGCAGTTAATAACATAGGCAATCAATCGGGATCAGTGGAGACCTTTTACACGCCACAGCCGACTTTTCGCGTTCTTAACGTGTAAAAGGTCTCATAAGACTCCATACACTTTGATAGCGGCGGACGTCACCCGGATTCCGGCTTTAACTAATGTGAACAGGCAGTAACTTATTTTATTCGTAGGCTGCAATTTTCTCTTGTCCTATAACTTTAATTCATATCCGCTTTAAAGAAATCTAAAGTGTTTATTGGCTTGCCTTATTTTTAAAATAGGTAAAAAATTTATTATTTTTAACAACCATAAAATAGCAAAGCATTATTTTGTACTGTTGTATAAAACTGGTTCGTAAATTTAGTAGAGGTAGGTATAATATTGCTGTGTAAATAGCTTTTACACGCAGCGCCGTATTTTAGCACAATTTCTAAAGGAAACAACGCATCTTAAGTTATAAGTAAAATATATAAATCAACAAATTTTACCATTTC
>JACEGR010000753.1:0-220545 GCA_014170235.1 Listronotus bonariensis
CTTCGATAACTATTTCCCTGGTAAAACCATTTTATAATAGTGATTTTTTCTTGATTTAAGTAGTTCATTATTTAAGAATGATGTGACATTGATCCGACAACTTGATAGTAAGAGGTTAAATAATTTTTCTAGTATTTTATTATAAACATCTAATAATACGAGGCGGGTAAGAAGATAGGAGATTCGTAACTTATTTTAGCATTTATCTCTTAGCTCGCGGACTGAGAAGAGCTGAAATTTGTACACTGGGTACAACTTTTCGTGCTCTTTAATCCTAATTATATTTTCCTCTAAAATAATTAGGGGAGCCAATATTGGACCACTTCAAAATTTATATGGGATTCCCTATGTCCCGCTCGACGGAGCAACACCCGGTATAAGATTTCTTACACAGTTGAATCCACTTTAAATAAAAAACAATTGTAAGCACTACAACAGTACTATCGGTGCGTTTGCCAATAAGCCAATTATACACGGTGTCCAGTAACTCAACCGACAAACTTTAAAGACTGATTCTAAAATTAAAAGTAAGAAAAAAACTTTACATAAACCTATGTCCTAAACGTCTGAGTTTTTGAACAACGGGTGTTGGGAATTAAAAAAATATATATTGTTTTTATAGCAACTTTTATACCAAATCAGAAATCTCTAAATAATTTGTGAAACGTTACCTATGCATCAAAAAATATTATTTGACATACAATAAATTATTAATTTTTACCAGTATCGTCCGTTAGGGGTTTAAGGTAAAAAATTTAAAGAAAATTTTTTTATTTGTAATACCACTAGTGCTAAATTTATTTTCGGAAATTAATTCAAGGCCACGAGTATTTTGAAAATTATATAGAATTTTCTTAAAATATTCGTAGCCACATGACACAAAATTTTCCTAAATGTTGTTTTGGAATGAAGTCTTTTTCCAAGTCTTTGTAGTTGTTTTATCAATGCTAAGACTGTTTTTCCATTCGTAAAGTGAATTAAGGCATGAATATGCTCATGCGCGGTACTTCCATCATCAGCTACAAGATGACATCGACACAATGAATACCATTTTAGATCAGGCAAACCTATCATTAAACCAAAATCAACTTCGTTTAGTAGTATATGATATTAATGATTGATTGCATTGCTCCTAATCCTCGGCAACTTTACATGGAGACAAAGGATTTACTTCGTTGATGTTTAGGAGTGTGCAGAAATCTGTATTAGATACAACAGACATTTTAGGATAGATTTAATGATTTTTAAACTAAGCACAATGTTTCACTTTGAATGTCTACGACAGACTGACCAAGTCTCTCTGGACTTATCTAATATATGTATTTACCATTATGACGCCTGCGCAAAAGTCTAAACATGAATAGGTAATTAAATATGAACAGCAAAATAAACTGCTGAACTGCCCTGTATTTTTAAAATACGGCACCGTTTTTAAAATACGGCACCGTTTTTAAAATACGGCACCGTTTTTTAAAATACGGCACCGTTTTTAGAATTCGGCACCGTTTTAAATTTCAAGGTCAAGCATGTCACTTGATAAGCCGGATATGTTAGAAATTACGGCCCCCACACCCCGCACTTAAACCTTGGGCTTAAGCGCGGGGTGTAAGCGTGGAAAAAATAATAGTTTTTAAAACTTCTACACCCCTAGTTCAAAAACTAAGAGGTATATTAGTTAATATAGTTATTTTTTTATACTCTACGGGTGACACAGAAGGTTGTTAGTTCCCCATTTTTTTTTGTTTTTTTTTAGTTTTTACCATTAATAAAAATTTTACAGTATTATTATAGCATAAAAATCGATTTATACATACAGAAAAAAACAATGTATATCTTATATGAAGATATTTATACAAGAGTCGTGTCCCGGACTTGTCCCTGACACTGTATAAATATCTTTATATAAGATATACATTGTTTTTTTCTGTCCGGCACTGACATAACACGGAACAGACTTGGCCCGGATATGTATAAGTCGACCTTAAATTGACATTCTTTAACATTATCACAACCTTAGAATCACACACGGGAGGGGCGGGGGCACAGGATCCTGTGTCATCCAGTATAATCCATGTGTTTAAAAATCTTTTTTACCGACCAGTATTAGCGAATTTTCATAAATGCCCTATGCTAACCACAGCGACCGACGTAGAAACAATACAATTATTAGGTTTGTTCCAGCAGGCTGTCAGAAATACTTGCAACCGTTCGGATTCTGCGCACGTCAAATTTGTCGTTCCAGCAGTGCCATGTTTGTAACATTATACAATTGTTTGTTGTTCCAACTGTTTAAAAAATTTACAAACTTTCCTCAAACATTACTGACAAATTTTTAACATAACCTTTCTTGTATTGACGTATAAGCAGTATGCACGCGTTGTTTATTTTTCGTTACAGCAGAAAACTGTTGCCAACATTTGTGACTAATGTTTGTAACAATTTCTGCGTTATATGATTGTTGCTAACATCACAAATTAACAGAATACCCAGATGCGAAACTAAGCGTGTTCGTTGAAATCTCTCACCACTATGGTCCCTCCCACTGCGTGGTGGATATACACCCCATGATTTAGTACGTGACCTAATGCTCATCTAGGTATCAGTTAGTCCCATATTTTTGTTGGTATAGAACATGAGCATAGGTTAGTTAATTGTGTTTAGCTGTTTGTGAACTTTTATTTTTTTTATTATTAAAGTGTTAGTATAGTGTCTTCTTAATTTTTTTACCGTTTAATATGGGATATAAATGTGTATATTTATACTGTACCGCGAGCGGAAAATCACTTTTTAGATTTCCAAAGGACCACTTGAGGTAAATATAAATGTAATATTTTGTTATATAATAAAGTTATTTTTATTTAGTCCGTACATGTTGATGTGCAGGCTAAAGATAATATCGGGCACATTAATGTTCACGTAGCCATAATACTTTTTAATATAAAAATGCATTAAAAGTATTTTCTTGATGTAGTAAGTTCTATTTACAAAAAAATATGTGGATAATTATTTCGATCGTTTTTCTATAATGAAAATATATTTTTTAGCGCATAGGTCTGGCTTAAGTCTGCCGGAAGGGAGGATCCTTTGGAAAAAAATCTGATGAATTATAAATTGTGCCAAGATCATTTTTAAAATAAATTTATTTCTATCTTGTCATCCGCAATAAAACGTCTATTTCACACAACCGTGCCGACTATATTTTTCAAGCCATTATCATCAAGAAATACAGACAATTCTGAGAACTTTCCAAAAAAATACTATTTTATGAGGTAAATAATAAATAAATCTTAAAAAAGTATTTTTTTTTACTATTTAACATTAATACAAAGTTTTTACAAAATACTTGGACATGTTTATAAAGTTATTGATATTAATCAGTATGTGCCTAAAGAAAGAAAAATATTTGTTTTTATTTATAGCTGAGAGTTTCCTCAGTATTTAAAAAAATAACATACTCCTATTACTATGGCAACATCTGCATTGCTTTAAAATATAGCGTCGGGGTTTCTTTAGAAACTTTTGTTACTCTGCTTTCAATTATTCTGTTTTAATCCTAGGTTACACAAAACTTTTAATACACAATTAAGCTAGTTAAACGAAATACCTTAAATTAATTTAATAAGCAGTGTTTAGACAACGTTTTTTTTGTTACATTCTAAACCCCCATTAGTTTAATCGTTTGTTAAAATGTTTTGTGCAACCAGGTATAGACATTTTATTACAAATTGATCTTAACGTGACATCTACTTACAATATTTTACCTTTCAAAACATAGGTAAAATTTTTAAATTGTAATATTTTTTAATAAAGAAATATTTAAATTTGCAATTAGTGTATTATTCATTTTGCCCGTTTTCCCAACATAAAAAAAACTGCATAATTAGTTACTATAAAAGTCTTATCTCTCCTTAGCGTGTTGGTGCGGTTTAACCTTTCACAAATTAAAAATATTACGATCCATGCATTGGTGCAGATTTTCAATTTATTTTTTCTCAAGGTTATAGAAACAAGTAAGCGCATTTCGCCGCACTTTCGCATCTGGGTATTCTGATAATTTGTGCTAACATGTTTACAACATTCTGCTGGAACAAACCTATTGTCCGTCGACATTTTAACAAAAACAAAAGCCGCCCCTGGAGCACACAAAATAAAAAAGTAAAAGGTGTCAGGTGTACTCTTTTGGGACCTGTCTAAAAGAAATTTCAACCAATTTTATACGAAGTAATCAGATTATTTTCCTTGTGCTCAATAAACATTCAAAGAAAAAAGACTCAAGTCGTCGACGTTAGATAACAGACTTTATCTTTTCAGTGAATTGCACTCTTAAAAATTGTTTTTGTTTGTTCAAACGCAGATAAAAAACAACTCCTTTCGAGAAGGGGATTTTTTTAAGCATGATTGCATTTTAAAACAGTCCAAGGTAAGATAGTCCCTGAGGAAATAAAAAGCGTAACGACAAGGATAAGAAGGAAATGGGGTATTTAAATTTCTGTAGATATTGTACTAAAGTAACGCCGCGGAGTGCAGCGATCTAATGACATTTTTTAATTTTCGTTTTTGTAGCATTGGTACCATTTTTAGTAAATATGTTACTAAGTGACCAAGTAACTACATATATCCCAAAATCATTGATTTGTATGTTCCCGCACCATTAAAATGTATCTCATTAAATTATAGACAAATTGCACATGGTATAGTTAAGACCCTATTTATTTCATTCTGAAAGCGATGCCGCCAAGTACACAAAAAATGCCATAATATTTTTTTATCTGACAAAATAAACTAATATTTGCATACCATAAAATAATGTCACTAAAAAACATAAAAAAATGGTATCTCACCCTTAATAACTATTTAAACGTAAATATCCTTTAAAAAAATATCCAAAGGTCAGTGACTCCTGTTTACAGGTTTTAAAATTCTCTGTAACTGCAGTACTAATAACTACTCAATTTAACTATAAACAGTAAAAATATATAAAAGTCCAATGACAAAAAGCAAAAAATAACACCAAAACCTCAAAAAAGGTTCCAGTACGATTGTAAACAAAGAATTACGCGAAAAGATTACGTCACAAAATTTAGCAAACATAGGCTTAAATGCAAAGAGAATGGACAAGGAGAGAGAAACAGTTGATTTACCCCCACCAATTAAAGAATGGCACACACAGCGACCGAAAGAGCTCGTCAAAGTTTTATTTTATTCTTGCTAAAGTTGGTAAAAAGCAGGTGCTTGGTTAAAAGTATAGATTTATTTATAATTTTTTGTTTTAGTACGCACTTTTTACGTAACATTTTTGTGTCTGAATCAATACTATCAGCCAAATATCTTGCAAACTTTAGCCGGTTTAATGGTTAACTTAACACAGCGGGATTACTCGTCAGGCGCATGGGAGGTTCTTTTTCCGGCTTGCTATTGGCTGTTATAATTGTCAAAACTCTTGACTCTCATAATGTTCAATATGGCTGATGTTTTGTGATTGTTGTTGCTGTATATTTGTTTTGTGTTTTATTCGGTTTAATTTTACGTTTGACCTGTGTTATAAATAAAAATTATTGAAGCAAAATTTGTGTAAATTTATTGGTTTGTTTAAATAAATTATTTTTAAAATTATTTACGTTGTTTTTTTATGAATAAAAACAAATTAACACTTTATGTAAGTTTTATTTTTTTAACAAAATATTATGTACAATAATATTTTATATAAATACGTAAAATATATTTAATAAATATCTTCCTGGAGGTAAAAGCAGATAACCAATAGAGGATTTTTGTGAGCGTCACTCCCTATTTAAAAAAATGCTTGAACTGTAAAAGACAGACAAATCACCAGTTTAAAAAGTTAGAATGGTGATAAAAATTATACTAAAGCGAAAAAATGAAGAGGCCTAAACACTTAAAAAACTTAATAACTGACCCAGTTAAGGTACAAATCAAGATATAGTAGAGTGTGTCTACTTAAGTTCGTACCATAAGGCAATCATTCCATATTGTTTTCGGTGGTAGGTATATAAAATAACTTAAAAAATATAAATTTTTCTTAAGAGGAAAGTACACTTATTTTTGTCAATGTCGAAACTTTGTGGAAAAAAGATGTTTAGGATTAAGATTTTTATTTTTTTTGCAATAACGAGCATTTTTGAGCTTTCTTTACAAAAGTATTTTATTTCAAAATAAGTCGCCAGTAATGTGTTAATTTTCATTGTTAATTAAAAGCTACAATCTTATCTGCTTCCTTATACCTAAAAAAACAAGTATGTAGACATCGAATAAAATGGGACCATGCACAGTGCCCTATGGAAACTAAAATCCTACTACGCTTTTCTTAGTATAAGTAATATTAACTTTTACACAATAATACCTTTCAACTAAATAGGATCAAAATAAATCTAAAATTTATTTCATTGGAAAGTTTAAGCGTGCTATTTTCATATATTTCTTAAAATTATACACTTCTTTTACATTTTACAACCATTCTTTATGCTAAATATGTAATCTGTAATAATTATATTTAGATTTTCATTTTCAGTTCTCATTTCCATAAAATGTATATATATTTTTCCACAATAACCTATTCAAATCTAAGAAAAAAATAGACTTCTACCAAATATATTTTAAAACACCATTAGCACCAAATTACCAATATTTAGTCATTAAAATAATAATAAATTTCAGTATAAACCACATTAATTCACACTTTTTATTATTGTTTTATGTATATTTGCTCAATAAATCAATGTTTTTGAATATACCGCCGATTTTGATATTGGGCGTGCGTATGCGCATGCCCTGCCATCCCGCGGACCCTTCCTTCAAATTGTGCCACTTTTCGAAACGGCGATTGATCCTCTATCCTTGTCTATTCTCTTTGCTTAAATGGGATTGAGAGCTCCGTATCAAAAGTTTATATTCCTTGACGACGGCCGAACAGCCCAAAAAATTTAAGTTTAGCAGAAGTTGGCCGCGAAAGCCTTACACAGTATAAAAGTAATGACACTTTGAACACAAGCAAATGACTGTAGGTGGCTCCCTCTATATTTAACAGCAAAAATATGGGAAGGTTTTGATTAATTAGTTTTAAAAACCTATACCAAACACCCTGTATATTTTTAAATAATACAGAATGTACCAAAACATTTTTTAAAGTTGAAATTTAAATTGTTTTTCACAGCTTTATTTATAAAAACAAAGAAAAAAATATTCTAATATATTAGTACTGTCATGTACAATCAAAAAAAAAAAGAAAACTGACATACAGAGTTACTCAAAAATTATAAAACCTATTTTTATGTGGTCATAGCCATAATCTTAATTTTTTAGGTAACCCTATGGCAATACATTTGTTTAAATATCTGCTATATTTATTATAAAACAGTTTTTATCCGGTAAACAGATAAGTTAGGGTCGCTGCCTATTCGGATCTTAGATTACCAGATTTTTTAAAAACAAAAACCCGAATAAATTTTTAACACTAAATCATTCACTTTTGGACCAAGGAGGGTTGGCTTGGATTGTCATAAATTTGAGCCTTAAGAATTTGTGCTAGCTATTTTTAGCGTTTTTTAGAGACACTCTGTATAAGAAAGCTTTTTAAAATAATTTTGTTTCTCAATGTTTTCAGCACGATCCGTTTTATATCAATTGAAACCTTTTTTGTACCGCTAACTGATTTGGCATATTGGCCTGAATTTGCCAGAATTCAGTTTGATGGATTAGCGGCTCGTTGGCAGTGTTCCACTACGCTATCAATCACACCCCGAGGGGTGGAAACGCCCTATTCAGCGAGACGCGTCAACACACTTTTAAAATCTTCTTTATTTTAGGGCGAGATTGTAAATTTAAGAAGGAAAATATAAGGCGTTTAATTTAAATATAAATTTTGTAAAAAAAAATTGTTAAACGATTTTATTGTACGAAAAGCTTAAAAATAATTCGGTAAGTCCTAGCGGCCAGATCGCACCAATCTTCTCATTAATCTGGGGTATTGATCAGACAAATAATAAAATCTTTTAGCGTACGTATCCAGAGTGAAAATTAAAAAAGAGACATCAAGTGCCCAACGATTTAAGCTAGATTTATAGACTGACGTTTTTGTTTTGGTTTGCCTTTTGACGTTTTCAGTTAGGAGATAAACAATAACTTTCCATTTGTCAATTTTTACTTTTTGTTTACCTTTTCCAAACACCATATCAGAAACCAAAACGTCAAACGGCGATCGGTAACCGAAACGTCAATCTATAAATTTATTTGATTATTTATCTGATCAATACCCCAGATTAATAAGAAAATTAGTGCGATCTGATAGCTAGGACTTACCGAATTATTTTTAAGCTTTTGATGCAATAAAGCAGTTTAACTTTTTTTACATATTTTTTTCTAAGATTTTTTTTTATCTTTGGACAAACCACGAAGGCTAAAAGCCTAAAAACTAGCATACCGTGGGTGTCTTAAGCGAGGTAAGAGAGAGTTTGTTGACAAGGGACTTAAATACTTGAAGATTTGGGGGAAGGAAAGACCTCCGCGGGCAGCAGGTCCACAGCCTAGAAACTCTAGGGATAAAAGAACGAACAAAGTGGGAAGTTCGGGGCCTGTCCAGGTGGACCGTATAGGGATGCATACGCGCGGAGCCACGAGTTTCTCTGTTGGGAACCGTAAGTGGAGGAACTATACTGGACAATTCTTCAGAGCAGAAGCCATGGAAGTACCTATAAAACAGCGTTAAATCCCCCACAACCCGACGATGTGCAAGAGAGGGAAGCCTTTCTGTAAGTGAAGGATCATTAATGAGACGAATAGCTCTTCTTTGAATAGAATAGAGAATGCTTAGGGTTGTGAGGGACGCCCTGCCCCAGATATGAGAACAATATTCCAAGGGAGGTCGGATTTGGGACACATATAAAGTGTATAAATTAGAAGGGGAAAAATACTTTTGGCTCGAAAGAGAAATCCAAGCTTTTTGAAGCTGCCGTGGCTATAGATACAATGTGTTTGTGCCAGTTAAGGTTACTTTCAAATGTGACGCCCACAAGATTAAAGGTGTCTTTGCTCTGTAAAACTTCGCCGCTCATAAGTAGAGGATGAGTATTTGATGACTCTTTTCGCGACAAGGAACATGATTGTGTTTTGGATGCATTAAGATGAACGAGATTTTTAGCGCCCCAATCCAATATTAAATTAAGATCCTGCGAAAGAGATATCTGCATCGCTCTGCGTTTGTTTTCCAAGTCAAGTTTAGTAATGGGTTTAGGAACCTGAAAACTGGAGTGAAGGGTACTATCGTCGGCCAAACTATGAATGGAATTAGTTGTGGACGAGAGAAGGTCGTTGATGTAAAGAAGAAACAATATTGGTGCCACAACTGAGCCCTGAGGGACTCCAGCATTTACTTGGTGATAGCTTGAAGAATGGCCGTCCACAATAACTGATATACGACGATCAGATAGATAACTAGAGAGCCAAGTACAGAGTTTAGTTGAAAGACCATAGGAGGGAAGTTTATTAAGAAGTGCAGCATGCCAGACCTGGTCAAAAGCTTTGGATATATCAAGAGCAACGATCTGGGACTCACCTAGAAACTCAAGAGACTTATTCCAGCAGTGTGATACGAAGGAAAGAAGATCTGCTGTAGATCTTTTGTTCTTAAATTTTCGTTGTTAGTTGATACTTCTCATTTTATTGAGTTCATTAAAGGGCTTACTATAATTTACCAGAACTAACCAATGATTTTATATTGAAGTAGTTGTGAAAACTATGTAATCGGTTATTTTGTGGCCTGGATTAATTTTGTTTTTAGAGTAAGCTTTATTCTACGAATCAAGCCCTTTAGTTTGATACCTATATTGAGGTAAATGTAAAAAAAATGTAATCCACCATTTTGTGAAAGCGATCATTTTGGATTTTAATTTTTTCATAGTGCACTCTATTCTACCAAACAAGCCCTTTCATTTGATACGCATATTGAAGTTGGAGTCAAGTAATCCGCCATTTTGTATCGGCCGCCATCTTGTATTTACAAATAAAAAGAATGTATTATATTGTATTGTAACAAGATTAAAAGTGTGTACCAAATTTCAGATCGATTGGTCGTCAAGAAGAGGACCAAATTTCAATTACTTGATTTGACACAAACAAATAACAAAAACTAATAACAAATAAGCTAAGTAAAATGGTTTTAAAAACAAATCTAAATACTAAGTTTTATTAAAATATTCAAAACCTACCAAACTTTTGAACATGGATATGTTTAATTAAATTCTAATATTCTTGCATAAAGAATTAGTAAATTTTTTGTGGACAATTAATAAGTGGACGCCCACTAAGTATACGTCAATGCAAAAAGCAAGAACCTGCAATATTAGGGTTTTTTACACCTCCCCCCCTAGGTGGTGCTTATTGTTCCTTAACCCCTACTCCTTCCCATTTACTCACCATTTATTCTATAACTGGGATGGTTGCTGCTCGGTCCGTTTGCTAATCCCCGGTCACCCATCCAAGTTATCGCAGCGCTCCTCAATGCTTAACTTCGGTTATTGACGCTGCCGACCCCACTCGGTGCAGCAACAAGCGCGGCAATATTAAGGTTGGATTAGTTACCAAATTCGTAGTGACGTAACGCAAATCTTCACGTAAAACTTTTCTTATTTTAAGTCTCAAGTAAGCAAGCAAGAAAGTATACTTGAACTTTCTTTGATGCAATTAAACAAAAATCATTGGTATTCTAAATATTAAGCCTTCCAATTTAATACCTTCGCGTTTCAATTTAATTATTTAAAATTTTAATACGAAAAGTTTTCCGATAACTTTCCGTCCCCCGGAATTCGAGTTCTCGGTAATGCGGTTTATAAATTAGAGTTTAAACTTCCTGAACATAATTTTCCCTTTAGCACTTTCGACACAGGCTCTTTAG
The DNA here is from genome assembly GCA_014170235.1 of Listronotus bonariensis. Taxonomy (NCBI): domain Eukaryota; kingdom Metazoa; phylum Arthropoda; class Insecta; order Coleoptera; family Curculionidae; genus Listronotus; species Listronotus bonariensis. The sequence goes on from JACEGR010000753.1 coordinate 10,907, forward strand.
GGCATTTTTGTTCTGATTATATTAACATATTTCAGTTGGTAATAAATTTGTAAAAAGGTTTTTAAAGGTACGATACAGTGCTTGTCTAAAGTCAAGACCCCCTGTCTTTAAAATTGTTTGGTATTTTGTGGAAACTTTTGACATAATCATAGAATTTGTTTTTACGGTAGGCCTGTTATTCACATACATACAGGGTGGCCCACCATATTCGACACGGTCTGTAGCTGGATAACCATGGGGTTTTAAAAAAAGTAAATAATGGAACATATACAGGTCGGATAAGACCACAGTATAAAATTATTTTAGTCTCTACAGGATGTCTCAAAAAATGTTAAAAAGTTATATTTTTATAAATGAAACACCCTTTATTTTATGACGGTTTTAGATTCTAGTTTAAAAAATAAGTCAAGTTTGTTTATAGTACTAAGTGTCTAATTTTATTCGTTTTTGTGATATTTGATTTTTTGAAAAATGCAGAGGTAAAATTAAATTGATTTTACTTTAACACTTTTAACACTTTAATCTTTAAAATATGTAACAAGATTTAAAAAAGTCTGCTATATCATACGTAGGTCAAATCAAGATCAAATATTATACAGGGTGATCAAAAATAATTTCAATTTTTAGAAAATCAAATAGCCATATCTCTCTTATTTTAAATGGAACACCCTGTATTTTTTTACGTTACATGATGACAAATAAAATACTCTTTCAAATGGTGTATAGGTTGCCTATACCTATCTTTTGTGCTTTTTAGTAAAATTTGTTTTTACAAATTTTTAGTCCAAATGTTTATTTAAATTAAAGTTGGCTGTGACATAGCAGTCATTAATATTTTTCTTAAGAAAATAGCAACGATCATTTATTGATTACTAGTGTTTTAGTCAGTTTAAAAGAAATATTTTAATGATTTAAAAAAAACCTTCTTCTACAACAACAAGATTATATAATACTGGTAGGATGTGTAAAAAATGGTTTACTTTAGTCTACAGTTAATCCTGAAAAATATTCCAGGAGAAACCATCTGATAACCTTAATAGTTGCTTTAAAAAATTTGACACAGTGATTATGGATAATGGAAGAAACGAGTTATAGGTCACAGAATGTCGTCATAACTGACCAGAGGCGTTATTAGGATTGTTTAAAAACACAAGTTTTATCATTACCACATTCAGCTAAAATAAGTGTTATTGGAAGTAGCATTATAAGCAACTAATGAATTTTTTTCTGTGAATTTTAAAAATAGTGGCAGATAATACAAAATCTTTTAATTTTGTGCTTTTTTTCAACAAATTTACATTTTGCAATAACGGCTTAGTAAATAGGCATAGCTATATCCCAGCCTACTTACATTTAAATAGACATTTGGAATAAAAATATGTTAAAACGGAATTTACTTAAAAAGTATAAAAGATAGGTATAGGCAAGCTATACACCATTTGAAAGAGCATTTGGTTTGTCATCATGTGGTGTAAAAAATACAGGGTGTTCCATTTAAAATAAGAGATATATTGCTATTTAACTTTCTAAAAAATTGAAATTATTTTTGAACACCCTGTATAATATATGATCTCGATATGACCTACGTATGATAAGGCAGACTTTTCCTAATCTTGTAACAAATTTTAAAGTTTAAGGAGTTTATATTGTTAAAATAAAATTAATTTAATTGCACCCCTGCATTGAAAAAAATCAAATATCACAAAAACGAATAAAATTAGACACTTGGTACTTTAACAAGCTTAAATTATTTTTTATGTAGAATCTAAAACCGTCATGAAATATAGGGTGTTTTATTTACAAAATATAACTTTGATACGTCACACTTTTTTGAGACATCCTGTATAGACTAAAATAATGTTATACTCTGGCCTTATCCGACCTGTATATGTTTCAGTATTTACTTTTTTAAAAACACCATGGTTATCCAGTTACAGACCGTGTCGAATTTGGTGGGCCACCCTGTAATAAAAGATTTTTTTTATTAGTTGTAGTATCTTACACGTACCATAATATAATGAATATTTTCATAAAACTCGGTATCTAGGCGTTTTTTGGCATGAGCTATTTAGATCTAATATTAATTTTTATGTGTAAACCAGAGGAGACTAATTAGGTACACTATTTAAATTTTTCCATCTTAGTAAACCAGTAAACTCTCCAATGGTTTCTACCCTAAAAGGTATACTTTGTAATAATGGCTCAGAGCAAGCGTTTTCAAGATATTTGAACTGAACAGCGTATTAGTCGTAATTACAACTGGCTTATGATAAATGAATAGTTTAAGATTTGAATAGGAGGCGACCTTCACCCATCTGTTTACCGACAAAGTCGGTCTATATAGGGTCGCGATATTCGGCCATATTGTTTTGACGTGTTGTGACGTCACATCTCCCATTTTTCGACCATGTTGTTCAGTGCCGGAGATATACAGTTTATTGTATTAGTAGAACAACCGTTTACACAAGAATTTTTAATTATTTTTAAGTTCTGAATTCTTTTACTTTAAATAAAAACATTCGGAATTACATCTTTCAACAAATATCACTTCCAAAACAATGCAAAATGATATGCGCAAATTCTAGACGCCACTGGATTGATTATCAGCTTTGATTTTACCCAGTCTTGCCAACTTTTCTCCGTGGAGTGCCCTTCCTTGCGTCCCCGACCTCGAACCGCCTAAAACTTGAGGATATATCGCAACCTTATAAATATAAACTAATCTTGTTTAACGAAAAAACTGTTTTATATTAAAAATAGTATTTCAACAGAGGTGTTTCCATGGGGTTGCCTAAAATAATTAGGTCAAGGCTATAAACAATTTAAAAAAAGTAAGTTGTAAAATTTTTGACTGACCCTGTATAATGTCAATTTTTATTTTTTATTGTACATGACAATACTTATTTATTAGTACATTTTGATTCTTAAATTTTAAACCTAAAAAAATTGTACATTCTGTATTATTAAAAATGTATATTTTAATAACTAGCATACGTACAGATACTACTAAGGACTGATGCCGTTTAGAATATTTTTATTTTTTACACTGAATTGTATGCGCAGTTGGTTTCTTGTGAAACATTTTTTAAATATTAATACTAAATAGAAAAAATTGCTTTTTAATGTTTTAAAAATTATTTGAGCATTACTCTACAATTGTTTCGCCTTTCTAGGGCTTCATCAAGAGTATACGAAGTACTCTTATTTTTAGGGCGCCAGGGGCAGATAAACCCTTACACAATAGTACTAATTATTTTTACACCCTGTATATTGTGCAAATTAATTTAGTATTTCTGGACGCTTAGACCTTTTTAGTTAAAAAAAAGTGCTTATGTTTAATATCAATAACTTAAAGCGTTTTTGAAAAATACAGTTTTTTGTTTAAATAAGGTTCTATTAAATTATTTTGTAGGTCAGTTTAAATTGGGCTTCCTCTAAACTTATGCATTCTGTAACATTCAATATTAAAGATTATGGAACCCCTTTACAATTAGTGTATTCCTTTTACCTTGTAGAACCGTTCTGAACCATTCTCTGAACTGTCAGTAGTGTCAAGAACGGTTCTACAACATGAAAAAATGTCAAAAAATTGTAAAAGAAACACTTATGGTGTCGTTCTGGGTGGTTCTGGAGCATAAAAGGAATACAGCAAATGCGGATAAGTGCATACGCCAAACTGATATTAGAGAATTGTTACAAGTTGCGTTATTAAGCTTCGGAATTAATAATACCGGCCTTATTTAAATAGTGCTTGTACCCATAATTTTATTGCGAGTTATTGCAAATCATGTTGACAGTACCATTAACCTAAAAAAAGGAAAAAAAATAGTAGATTTTCTTTATTGTTTTGTGTTGTAAGGTTTTGTTTAATACAAATAGAGAAATACATTTAACTTCTCTTACAAATCTCAAAATCTCGCCCCCGTAAACTTTAAGATTTTGTGGTCGGCAGCCGTTCGGTTAGACGAACAATTCCGAAGTTAAAATAGGACCAAAATAAGGCACGACCTAAAACCGACATAAAGCCAGGCACTATACTTATTAAGGGAGTACTTATCCTACTTTGCATCTGCGCAAGCTCAGATGTCAAAATAAGGCCGGTATTATTAGTGCCTGGTTTTATTTCACTGTGCAATAATTCTCTATTATTTTTACATTTTGCATTTTCCTTAAAGTCCCATTGCATACACGTGACTTGATGCTACGACTAACACCGAAACTCGTCTAAAAAGTTTTAAATTTGAAGCGAAACACACATCGAAGACACCCGGCTGCATCTGAAACTAATATGAATAATATTTTTACGATAATAAATTCGATTTAAATTTTGAAAACTTTATAAACTTTCTTTAAAACAGCGCTTAAGCTATTTTAAAATCCACGTAGAGCAGTGGCGTCTCGTAAGGGAAAGCTTTAGGACGCCCTATTCCAGAAAGAGACATATAAACATATATTATATGTTTAGATTTATTTTTTAAGTTGCTGCATGCCATATTGTGAACACCTAGTATAAAAAACTATACATTTTGGGAATTTTAAAAATATACATTTTAATTAGTTTACTTAACATTGGGAAATTTGCTACATAAAAATATACGTTTGGTGTCAAGGTCTTAAAAGAATAAATTAAACAATTTTCTAGGTTACTCTTATAATAATAAAATAAAAACATTAAACAAACTGGGTAGCGTAGAAATGCAAAACAAACACTGGAAAATTTGATATTTAAAGAAGAGAGAAGGAAATTAAAAGGGATTAGATCAGATAAGAAGTAGTTAGTAAAGTCAAGTATAAAGTTAAAGTTTTAGTTACGCCCCCGTACGGGCTACTCCTAGTGGGGGTATGCCCGTACTAAATTTATTTAGTCAAATAAGTTAGGTTAGTTTTTAAAAAATGTTAAGTTAGTTTTTGTCCATTGGTCTTATGGTCCAAGAAAAAGTTCCATGTGGTACATTTGCCCAAGTGACGTAAAGTGGCTATATATATTCCAAGATTCTACGTCACAATATGCGATTTTGACTAATATTGGTATCCAGATTTCTTTTGATCACGACTCTATGTGAATTTAATAAAAACACAATAAAACGGTGGCTTGCTTTGGGACTAGATATTTGCTCATTTGCTTCTTAAATTTTCTTGTGATTATTTAGCTATTTTATTAAAAACTAGTACTTATTTGGATTCAAAGTCGGTCTATATAGGGTCGCGACATTCGGCCATATTACTTTGACGTGTTATTACGTCACATCTCCATCCAGAAATCCATTAACTCGCAAATTCTTAGGTATTTAGAAAAACATACAATTTTACATGAAAGGCAATACGGATTTCCTCACAAGAGATCTACAGCAGATCTTCTTTCCTTGGCTTCACACAACTGGAACAAGTCTCTTGAGTTTCTAGGTGAGTCCCAGATAGTTGCCCTTAATATATCTAAAGCTTTCGACCAAGTCTGGCATAACGCACTTCTTAATAAACTTCCCTCCTATGGTCTTCCAACTAAACTCTGCTCTTGGCTCTCCAGTTATCTTTCTAATCGTCATGTTCCTTGTCGCGAAAAAATCATCAAACACTCACCCTTTGCTTATGAGTGGACAGGTTTTGCAGAGCGGGGACACATTTAACCTTGTGGGCGTCACATTTGAAAATAACCTTAACTGGCATAAACACATTGTATCTATAGCCACCGCGGCGTCAAAAAGCTTGGATTTCTTTTCCGAGCCAAAAAGTATTTTCCCCTTCCAATTTATACACTTTGTATGTGTCCCAAATTCGACCCTCTCTGAAATATTGTTCTCATGTCTGGGGAATGGCATCTTCTACAACCCTTAGCATTTTTGATGCCATTCAAAGAAGGGCTGTTCGTCTTATTAATGATCCTTTACTTACTCAAAGACTTCCTTCTCTTGCCCATCGTCGAGCTTTGGGAGATCTATCGCTCTTCTATAGATACTTTTACGGCTTCTGCTCCGACGAATTATCCAGTATAGTCCCTCCTCTTGCAGCTCCCAACAGAGAAACTCGGGGTGCCGCACGTATGCATCCCTATACGGTCCAATTGGACAGGCCCCGAACTTCCCATTTGGTTCGTTCTTTTATCCCTAGAGTTTCTAGACTGTGGAACCTACTGCCAGCGGAGGTCTTTCCTTCCCCCAAATCTTCTGACTAAAGTTTTTAAGTCACGTGTTAACAAACTTCCTCTTACCCTGCTTAAGACACCCACGGTACGTTAGTATTTAGGCTTTCAGCCTTCGTGGATTGTCCAAAGATAAAAAAAATCTCCCATTTTTCGGCCTTGTTGTTCAGTTCCAGAGATATACAGTTTATTTTATTAGTAGAACAACCGTTTACACAAGAGTTTTTAATTGTTATTAAGTTGTAAATTCTTTTACTTTAAATAAAAAACATTTGAAATTACATCTTTCAACAAATATCACTTCCAAAACAATCCAAAAAGAAATGCGCAAATTCTAGACGCCACTGGATTGATCATCAGCTTTGATTTTACCCAGTCTTGCCAACTGTTCTCCGTGGAGTGTTGAGGATGTATCGCAACCTTATAAATATAAACTACCCTTGATTTGGATTAACAAAATTTAAAAACGTATGTCCTAGAAGTTTTAGTTTATGAACTACGAGATGTTAAATTTTTTTTATAATAAATTTAATGCCATTTTTTTATAATAACTTTTGTGACAATTAAGATATTTTTTTAAAAAACTGAAAGACGTCTTCTATGCATGAGGAGACATTTTTAACATACAAGAAAAGAATAAATTTTTAACAGTGTCATCTATAAGAAGTTAAAGGTAAATATTTTTAAATAAAAAAATGGCACGCCACTGCATTTTTCTAAAATATTTTTTAAAGCCTGTTAAGTTTAAAACAATACCGTTTTATGTTCTCATATACAAAGACAATACGAAATGACCATGCTACAAAATGGTTTACATTTTTTTTGCAAAAACCGTGCATCAAACAAAAAAAATCAAGTGAATAAATTTGTTCCAAACTAAACGAATAATTAGAAAAATATTTTTATTTTGAAAAAATAAAGTGGTGTACCATTTTTTTTCTTAAAAAATATTGACTCTAATCCCTCATGGACGACACTGTGTCAAAAGATGTATTCTAATGCATAAAAGATTTTACGCCCGCCGCTGAAAGTTGTGGGCGTAAAAGTGCTTTACGCCAGAGGTGCAAACAATATTTTTTGTACGAATGAAATTAATATACAAACATTCTCTGTAGTTAGGAGAAAATTTACTCAGCTTTTAATGTTTCAAATAGTAATCAGTATACTTTTAACATATGTTTAATTAAATAAATTGTTAATTTATTAAGAAAAATAGGTTATTATTTAATTTTATTATTGTTTTATAAATTTGTAAATGCGGGAGTTTTTGATACTTTTTTGCTCTAGGGCGTAAAATTGTATTTCACGCCCGGTCGTACAAAAAGTTTTTTTAACTTTTTAACACCCCGCGCACTATTTTGTTTTAGTTTATTAAACTTTTACCAAAAATGTTGTTGTAATTATGCTGAAAAATTAAAACTCTAGACACATACAGAGCCAAATTCAATTTTGATAGCACGATGCTGTATAAGTAAGCAATTTTTATGCACATCAGCGATAAAATTCAGCTTATACATATCTAAAACCTTTCAGCGGATGCTGAAAGAAAGTTTTCAGAGTTTTAGGAATTTCGAAGGAATTTATGATGGAACCGAAGCGCACGAATCATATTTGTTCCATATGCCGTCGAGTGTTATCGATGTGCGTTTTAACTTAAATATAAAATGCATTAAGATGTTTTTACAATATAGAAGAATCTTACGTAAAATTTTTCTTGCTATGAAATCTTATTTATAATTTATAAAGGGTTTTCCATTTTCAGAGCTCTATCTTTGGATAAAAATATAACAAGGTATGAAAATTTTACTGAAATGGCTGTATTTATAATTTTAAAACCTAAATAATGACATTAAGTTTTAAAAATTATATCAGCAAAATGACCGCCGTGGTTTTGCTGAGTCACTTGAATCCTAACCCATATAACATTTTTTGCCGGCGTTGTACATTTAATTTACTGGCATTGCCAACACTCTTTAATGGCAAGGCATTGGCAAAAAGGTATTAAAAAGACACGAAAGTGGGCAATTGGCCGTTATTAGGCCACGTGTTGCAGATAAAGTGATGGCATCCGTCATTAATAAGTTATTGGCAAAAATGCGTTTAAGATGATGGCATCCATCATTAATAAGTTATTGGCAAAAAGATAACAAAAAGACACTGAAGCGGGCAAATGCAGATACTCCCAAGCAGCAAGCTGACGTCTTATTGACGAAAATTGTCGCATATACTTTTTTAAAAGCTAAAATGATGCGATATTTTATTTGAAAATTAAAATAGGAAAAACTCCTTATTGCTTGCAATTTCCTTGCAATGCAAAGTACCATCTCTCGGAACACTGTCCAACTTGGAGATGCAGATTTTTACACTAGCCGAAGATATTTCTTTCAAAGCTAAGTGAGATCACCTACCGCAGACCGCTCTCGAATAATTTTTGTCTAATGGGTACGGTTTAGACGATAAAAAGCGAAGATATTGCAAAAACGTAGTAGTTTATTGTCCATTACGCCATCAATCGGTATGTCAAAAAAACTATTAAATATATATAATATTTTTTATTAACACGTCTTTAAAACTTTTAATAAAGTTTTAAACAAAATGTTTACAGCTCCTAACAGTCTACTTGAATATCTTGCCTTCTCGACTAGCCATCACCAATTAATCACACAACACACACTTATTAGGTAATGAATACATTTAATTATGTCTTTTAAAAACTCTTTACTTTAAAAAAGAAACTAAAAAACTAGAAAACCATGTAGAAAACAAATGCACAAAGCGGACACCTCCGGTCGAAATTAGCGTAGCTAATTTTACCATCATTTTATTTTTATTCGCTCCAAAATACATAATAAACATTTTGTTTGACCTAATTTTTATTTGCATGATTTTTAACAATAAAATGTTATGAAAAGGCCATTTCCTTTAAATTATGTAAAGAAACATAAAATAATGTTGTTTAGCTGCCATTATAAATAAAACAGATCAAAAAAGTGCTTTGATGTTAGTTAAATACCAATGTTAATAATATGGTTTAAAAATATGAATATGCGTTGAAGGTTTGCCTTCAAAAAATCCAATATTTATTTGCCTGCAACAAAAACGCGTGCTTTATTTAATCAGGATTGGTATGCCGCCATTTTTGTATGCTTGCCGGCAATTCGCCTGCATGTAAAATTTATTGGCAATTAAGTGTTTATTTAGGGTTGACTTTTTAATGCGTATAAGATGTTGGCATAATATTGCCACCAATTGCCAATGCTTTACCATCAATGCCAATATGAAAAATCTACATTGCCGGCAAATAGTGTTTGCTGGGAAAGATCCAATTTTGGATGAAATTCTGACACAAATTTACCCAATCTCACCAATGGTGCAACTTATGTTGGCCTCTAGGCAAAGAATACCAATCCATAGAACCCACAAGTAAGATTTCAGCGTACCCTAAAAATTTTAGTACCTACCCTGACCAACAGATGGCGAAAGTAGTACGATGTCGCTTTGCTAATATTATTACCATCAGAAATTGATAGCAGTCGCTGACAAGCAGTCGGACCGATCAGTTAGAGTGAGGATACCTATACGCAAAATTTAATAAAAATAAAATCCCCGATAAATGAACCCAGTATCCATAAGATTATTAAATTTATGATCTCATACATATTTGGATTTTGTACAGAACTTGGCTCACTTTTTTCACGTTTATGTTTTTGGTGGGTTAATAAATAAACGTTTGAAGTATTAGGAAATAATAACATAGGTGCTTACTAAATAGTATGGGTAGATAAATAATAGTATAGGGTGAGAAGTGAGCTATTATTTACCGCGCGAGGTAAATAATAGATTTCTCACCCGAGGTATAGAAGGAACAGTTTAAAAATGTAAATTCGGTGCTCTTTAATTAGAAAAAATCACAAAAAGTTTAAAGCAAATAAATCGGCATGCTTGTCTTCGCGGCCGCCTTTGCTATATTTCTTTTATGATATGCCGGTTGATGCAGGTGGTCATCGCACTATGGGATAGAAATTAATTTTTTGGGCAAAATTCTGAAACTTACCAATCTAAATAAGGTGCTTTTACTGGAAAAATATTATAAATTATTACAAATGCTTTTTGAAAACCTAAAACTTATTATATGTTATTATAAATTTATACCCCACTTAACATTATTATTTTTATTGTACAAAATAAAATAGAATGTCAGCTTGTTTGGTTAATTCGGTAGTATTCTAATCAGTTATCCGATGATTATTATCTCATATGATATACAGGGTACGACAATAGGTATGATTTTTTAAATGGAATACCCTGAATATTATATCACCACCAGAAAATCTTTTAAAAAGCTTTAAAAAATACTACACTTGATGTGTCTATCTCAATTAGTTTCGGAAATATGACCATCCAAATCTGAAAAATAATTTTAAATTATTCTTAGAAGCGTAAAAAATCTCCCAACTTCCTTTATTTTTTAACGTATAAAATAAATAAACACACTGTTTTGTTGGGTAGATTCCGTAGAATCCATATCTTTCATCAGAATGCTTTTATCTTTTAAGATATACAGTGTAGGACAAAACATATTAATTTTTAAAATGAAAAACCTTGTAAATTATAAAAAATCCTGTATCTGTCCTTACAATCAGAAGTAGCAAAAAGTAGCAAGGCAATTGTAAGTACAAAAACTGATAAAGAAAAAAGGCAACAATAGCTCTTATTATTTAAACCCTTTTACTTTTTTTTAATAAACAAGGCTAATAATAAACTTAGTAGATTAAATGTTGTATATTTATGTTTACTTAAAATACATCTTCAAGTTTCTTATTACCCCAATAAAAATCGTCATATCCTTTTATAATTTTGCGTACATGTAGTTTGGAGTATTTACTTTAAAATACACAGCATGAGCCATTAAAATTTCAAAGTTGCTTTTTGGCCAAAATAATGGACTTCTATCCCATAGTATATCGGCGCGTCGCTGTAAAGGATAGCGGCGCCTTTGTATAAAAATAGTCCGATTGCAGGCCACCTTTTTTATGTTTTTTTGTATTATTTTCAAAGGGTACCGAATTTGCGCTTTTAAAATGTTCTCACTATATATATAAGTAAATTTTTTTCACTGCTTACAATAATTTCTTATTTTTAGTTGATAATAAAGTTAAAATTACAAAATTGTTCTCATTGTTTACCAAGGTAATAATTCTCGTTAGGGGAATGGAGTCAATAATAGCAATTTATCAGGTTAACAGTAAAAAAAAGGATTTTTTTACATATGCTAGTAATGGTATACAATGTTTAAAATTTGTCATGTGTAATACAAAGAGTTTTATGGAATGTTCAAAGATTTTAAAAAATAAATTTAAGCTAAATAAAAATATTTATAAATTAACATCCAAAATACCTAGTCTAATAAGTGGTTTAATCTCAAAGTACCTATAACCGTATAATCTATCGACAATACAAACTTTTTCCAATTTAAATATTTTACAAGAAAAACCTACTTTTTCAAATTTAATTATATCGTTACGAAAAACATTTCAAACATTTCTAAACTATGAACGAGTTAAGTGTTTTTAGAAAAGTTGGAGGCAATTTATAAAACCAATAAGGGTTATTTTAAACGATGATATTTATTCACAAACTTTGTAATTTTGGTCTTTGGTGTAAAAACTTTTAAATACCTTAAATTAAAATTGATTTTGAATTATAAAAAGTAAGTAATATTTAAAATTTGGTTTAGATCAAGAAGGAAATTAAAATCTTAATGCTGGTGGTAAAATTGCCCTATGAGTAGCACAATGAAATTTGGTAAAGATTTTAACACAGAAAAGTAGATTTGGTGTGTTAAAAATATACTTATAAGGTCTTTTTTTAGGGTTTTCTAACACCATTTATAAAAAAATTTAATAGTCATGGAGTAGGTTAAATACCCTAAATGTGCTAAGTGGCCTTTCAGATCGCTTTTGTTCAATTCTAAAAAATATCACCTTAATTATTTATTTTTTAATTAGATAAGGCTTTGAATATACCGAGACACTGTTTTTGTTTATTGACGTGAAAATCGTACATCAAAAAAAAAGTTAAGAAATGAAATTAGTTCCAAACTAAATTGGCAAAATTCCTATTTTACCAAAAAATATCATTGGATACATAAAGGCGTCTCCCAAAAGTTTTAAAAATATCTGTCTGTATAGGTACAAAATTTTTTTAACACCCCGTAGTTCCAAAACCAAGTCGTTTAGGTTTAGAACATATAGTTCATATAAAGTTTCTTTCTAATTTTCATTGTAAAATCACCTCTTAAAATAACTACTCAATACCTAATAACTGGACTTGTATAAACAGTTTTCTTGACAAAATGGCGAACGCAAAACTAAAACTAAATTTAAATTGAACCAGAACATTGTGGTGTACTTTTATAATAATTTAAGTATTTATTGTTTTGTTAAATAAATTATTACCATTTTATTTGACATTCCCAATTAGAAAGATGTTAAGAAATGTCTAACAAACAAGTTCAAATATTCTTTGTGTCCTTTATGCCAAGGCCGAATTTACCAGCTTCTTTTCCTAATACGTCAAAGTTCAATTTTTATTTTGGTTTTTTTCGCCATATTGCATTTATTTTTGAACCAATCCAGTTGATATTTGGCACACAAATCGAGCTTTGCAGATTCTAAAATTTTAAGTAAAAGCATTTTTTTAAATACCGCCAGAGGGCACTTTACCTAAAACTTAAAATTTATTTACATCATAACTTTTTTATTTTAACAGATATCGCAAAGCTGGGGGCGCCATTTTATGGACAATCAAAAACCTAAACAACAAGGCACTTTTTATTAAAGTCGATAAACCTCACCGTTTAGGCACCAATGACAACAAAGTTTTCATCAATTTCAATCAAATTACCTACATACATACAGGGTGTCCCAGTAACTCAACCGACAAACTTAACCAAACAATTCTACAACAAAAAATAAGAAAAATACTTCATATAAACATATGTCCTAAACGTCATAGTTTTTGAACTACGGTGTGTTAAATATTTAAAACAAAACTTTTTTTTTTCCTAATTTTTACTAAGACGTTTAGGACATATGTTTATATGAAGTTTTTTTCTTATTTTTTATTGTAGAATCGTTTGGTTAAGTTTGTCGGTTGAGTTACTGGAAACCCTGTATGTATGTGGGTAATTTAAGAGTACGTTATTTTTTAAGTTTTTGATTGTCTATAAAATAGCGCCCCCGGCTTTGCGATATCTGTCAAAATAAAAAGTTATGATGTAAATAAATTTTAAATTTTAGGTAAAGTGCCCTCTGGCGGTATTTAAAAAAATTCACTTTTGTCTTAAAATTTTAGAATCTGCAAAGCTCGACTTGTGTGCCAAATATCAACTGGATTGGTTAAAAAATAAATGCAATATAGCGAAAAAACCTAAATAAAAATTGAACTTTGAAGGCTTGTAACTCGAAAACGAATGACATTTTGAAAAAAATTATATGAAGCTCCACCCTTATTTTGTCAATTAGAATCACTCCCTTAAAGTATAGTGATCGATGTTTGAATTACCCTGTATATAAATCAGTTTTTATTTCGAAAAATCCTTAAAATTTCCCCAGTAACAACGAATAGCACTAAACATCTGAAAATGTAATAATAATTTAAAAGCTGAAATATCAAAGTAAAACGTCCGCGTTGTAGAAAACTGTTTAAAAGCATGGTCCAGTAATTCCAGCTTTGAAATTGAATTCATTATTAAGTATTAGCATTCCAAATGAAATTTTTGCTAATGAAGTATTTCATTAGGCGGACTAGATCTTTTGGGGGCGGCATTTGCATCTAAATGAAACGTAACGCGATTGGCAGTCATGCGAGCAATGTCTTTTCATCCTAGTTTAAAATGAAGTAGTAGAAAAGTCATTAAATCTACTTGTACCGTGTGATCTTTAACAATACATGTCTTTATTATGTTTTTGTTAGAATAATATGAAATTGCTGGGTGTTAAGTTATACAGGGAGTCCAAGAACAGAGTTGGGTATAGTATTCGAATACTCCCCATATAACATTTTTTGCCGGCGTTGTACATTTAATTTACTGGCATTGCCAACACTCTTTAATGGCAAGGCATTGGCAAAAAGGTATCAAAAGACGCGAAAGTGGGCAATTGGCCGTTATTAAGCCACGTGTTACAGATAATGTGATGGCATCCGTCATTAATAAGTTATTGGCAAAAAATGCGTTTAAGATGATGGCATCCATCATTAATAAGTTATTGGCAAAAAGATAACAAAAGACACGAAAGTGGGCAAATGCAGATACTCCCAAGCAGCAAGCTGACGTCTTATTGACGAAAATTGTCGCATATACTTTTTTTAAAAGCTTAAATGATGCGATATTTTATTTGAAAATTAAAATAGGAAAAACTCCTTACTGCATGCAATTTCCTTGCAATGCAAAGTACCATCTCTCGGAACACTGTTCAACTTGGAGATGCAGATTTTTACACTAGCCGAAGATATTTCTTTCAAAGCTAAGTGAGATCACCTACCGCAGACCGCTCTCGAATTATTTTTGTCTAATGGGTACGGTTTAGACGATAAAAAGCGAAGATATTGCAGAAACGTAGTAGTTTATTGTCCATTACGCCTTCTATCGGTATGTCAAAAAAACTATTAAATATATATAATATTTTTATTAACACGTCTTTAAATCTTTTACTAAAGTTTTAAACAAAATGTTTACATCTCCTAACAGTCTACTTGAATATCTTGCCTTCTCGACTAGCCATCACCAATTAATCACACAACACACACTTATTAGGTAATGAATACATTTAATTATGTCTATTAAAAACTCTTCTTTAAAAAAGAAACTAAAAAGCTAGAAAACCACGTAGAAAACAAATGCACAAAGCGGTCACCTTCGGTCGAAATTAACGTAGCTAATTTTACCATCATTTTATTTTTATTTGCTCCAAAATACATAATAAACATTTTGTTTGACCTAATTTTTATTTGCATGATTTTTAACAATAAAATGTTATGAAAAGGCCACTTCCTTTAAATTATGTAAAAAACATAAAATAATGTCGTTTGGCTGCCATTATAAATAAAACAGATCAAAAAATTGCTTTAATGTTAGTTAAATACCAATGTTAATAATATGGTTTGAAAAGTATAAATCTGCGTTGAAGGTTTGCCTTCAAAAATCCAATATTTATTTGCAACAACGCGTGCTTTATTTAATCAGGATTGGTATGCCGCCATTTTTGTATGCTTGCCGGCAATTCGCCTGCATGTAAAATTTATTGGCAATTAAGTGTTTATTTAAGGTTGACTTTTTAATGCGTATAAGATCTTGGCATAATATTGCCACCAATTGCCAATGCTTTACCATCAATGCCAATATGAAAAATGTACATTGCCGGCAAATAGTGTTTGCTGGGTCGGTATTCTGAATACGATTCAGAATACATTTGTGCGGTATTCGAATACTATTTAATGTGTTTGGTATTCGGTATTCGACGGAATACTTTTTTGTCAGTATTCCGTATTCTTTATTCTGAATATCGCTTTTGAATATCCTGGTATTCGAATATCGATATTCGAATACTGGTATTCGAGTACTGGTATTCGAATACCGGTATTCGAATACTGATATTTAAATACCTATATTCTGGTATTCAAATCCTGAATTTAAATACTGTTTGCTTATTTAATGAATATTACGTTACTTTTTATGCATCTTAAGCGGGTTAAAACATGTTCGCGGTGGTTTTGCCGACGACGGGGTAAAATTTGATATAAGTCATATATATCATCATTTGCAAACTAACAGTTTAGGAAGTTAGTTTTACAAATAAAAAAATGTAATTCAATATGTTTTTTAAATCTTGATCTGTTGTTTCTATGGTCCTAATAGGTAAGTAATTTTGAACAGATATACATTTATTTTTGCAAACAAAAATATATCTAAATTAATTATTTTAACTTCTTTGGGGTTTTGCTATTAAAAAAACAAGTAACTTGGTACAACATATAAAAAGTGACATTGCAAACTATGTTTTCTATGTATTAGGTTAGACTAATATGTATTTATCTCCATTTTACACAAAAGGGATGTGTATAATAAATTTTATTATGTCAGTTTAAATCATGACTATCTGGTAAATCGTAGATAGTATGTACATGTATCCCCATTCCAAAAGTGAAGTCAATAGTTTAAAAAATAGAAAAGTTATTTTTGGAAAATTTGGGAGACGTCTTGTATGCTTGAAATGATTAGTTTTTAAGCAAGAACAAGGTACGCCACTGCATTTTTGTTATGGAAAAACGTAGAAAAATAAGAATGAGTTGCTTTTTCAAGAGAAAAGAGTGTTTTTTGCTCTTCAGTATTCATGAATACCCAATCGTGGTAGTCATGAATACCGAGTATTCGAATACTTTTTTTGTAGGTATTCGAAAATATTCGGTATTCGAATACTTTTTTACGGTATTCGTATTCGTATTCGAATACCAAATTTCAGTATTCGACCCAACTCTGTCCAAGAATATGTGGGCAATCTTGGGGATTCATATAGAGCACATAAAAATAATGTGACAAGTTCATATAAAATATTTTCCTAAAGATCCGTCTTTTTAAAGAGTTGTGTCACGCCACTGAAAATCTGTTTTTTTTAATACCATATCACTTGGTATAATAATAGTAATTTATGTAACATGTGCATAAAGTGATACTTTTTTTACGAATGGGAAGTTTGACGGCACGATCCGTTATACGAGTGCAGCAATCCCATGAGTAAAAGACACTTTATGCATGTGTTACATACTATATATTTTCCACGACCGTATAAAAATTTCTCAAAATACCATTTTATACATGTTTTATTTATCTAGACTTATTAATTTTAATTTTTTCAGCACAGCCATTATATTGCAACAAAATATCATAGACTCCTTATTTTTAAAGAGATCAATTATCCTCTTCATAACATATGCATTTATTATTTAATTTTTAGAAAATTGTATGTACCTACTTTTTGCAGAAATATTACTAAAACAGTATACATTCCTTTTCAATTTCTTAGTTATCCAAATTTATTATTAATACTAATTTTAATAATTTCTATTAAATTTATTTGCAAACTGTCAAATTTCAAAACTAGTGACACATGAACTAAGAGAAATAATGGCGAAATCAAAGGTAACTTTACCGTTTGGTTAAGTTGATGTCGCGTTTACTGTTACAGTGCATAAATTCATAATTAAGTTTATTATAGTAGTCATTGAAACAAAACACTTATTCAAAATGTGAAAAAAAGCTTTGAGGTGTTAAAAAAACTTACTTTTTTAACACTTTATGTAGTGTACTAAAATGGAGTACTTTAACTTCATGTTAACGATAAAGAATTAGCATTTTTTTTTAACTGTCGTGGAAAAAATATTTTGTTTAATCATGATAAAGACCAGTTAGGACTCCTTATAAAGGTGTCCTTCTAAAACATTTTCCTTCCTTAGGTCGCCAGGGACAGATTAACCCTTACACAATAGTGTTAATTTATTATTGTTATACCCTGTATGATAAAAAAAATGTGATGAGTAGAGAAGAGTATACGCATATCTTTTACTTCTCGATCACTTTCAGTTTGATTGACTCGAATTTGAATTTTAAATGGAACACCCTGTATATTTTCATATATTTGATTCTGGAGGCAATTTTAGGTCCGAATGTGACATTTTTAAAGTTTTTAAGCACCTGATTTTGGACCCCTTTAATATTGCATCTAGTTGGCCATGAATGGGTGCAAGTTAATCTAAGTAGTGACCTTAGGTGATGTTAGAAAAATACAATCGCAAGTTTTAGTGATTTGGCTAATTGACATTAGAGAATTATTGCACATTGAAATAAGGCCAGGCATTAATAATACCGGCCTTATTTATGTCGGTTTTAGGTCGTGCCTTATTTTGGCGTTATTTTAACTTCGGAACTGTTCGTCGAACCGAACGGCTGCCGATCACAAAATCGATAAGTTTTTAGAAGTAAAAATACTTAAAACCTTGCTTTTTCAAATGTATTTCTATAATTGCGTTATAAAAAACCCAACAACACAAAATAATAAAGAAAAACTACTAAAATTTCTTCTCTTTTTTTAAGGTTAATGGTACTGTCAACATGATTTGCAATAACTCTAACTTATGGGTACAAGCACTATTTAAATAAGGCCGGTATTAATAATACGAGCTTAATAAGGCAACTTGCAATAATTCTCTATTTTCGTGTCTAACCCTTATTTTTAAAATGACAACCCCTTTTAAGAGAAGCACCTTTTAAATAAGGGATTTTTTGAAGAATCTAACGATAGATGATAGATAGATATTTAAAATATATTACCTTACGGTACCGATTTATTTTTTTTATCTTTGGACAAACCACAAAGGCTAAAAGCCTAAATACTAACTTACCGTGGGTGTCTTAAGCGAGGTAAGAGGGAGTTTGTTGACACGGGACTTAAATACACGAAAATTTTGTGGGAAAGGAAAGACTTTCGCGGGCAGCAGATTCCATATTCTAGAAACTCTAGGGATGAAAGAACGAACAAAGTGGGAAGTTCGGGGCTTGTCTAGATGAACCGTATAGGGATGTATACGCGCGGAACCACGAGTTTCTCTGTTGGGAAACGTGAGTGGAGGAGCTATACTGGATAATTCTTTAAAGCACAAGCCATGGAAGTGCCTATAAAATGCGATAAATCCCCCACAGCCCGACTATAGGCAAGAGAGGGAAGCCATTCTGTAAGTGAAGGATCATTAATGAGACGAATAGCTCTTCTTTGAATGGAATCCAGAATGCTTAGGGTTGTGGGGGTCGCCATGCCCCAGATATAAGAACAATATTCCAAGGGAGGTCGGATTTGGGACATTTTTTGCGATCGGCTTAAAATTAAAGTCATAATTAAAGGATCATAGCCACCTAGATGTAATAGTACAAATAGCTCTCAAAAAATCGAGTACGCCTAAAAACTTTCTAAAGTGTAAAATAACCATTAAGAGTTATCTCTGGAATCTAAAAATGTTAAAATATACAGGGTGTCCCATTTAAACATTCAAAATTGGAATCGTTTCCGATGAAACCGGAAGTACCAAAAAATGAAGAGTATTTGAAAACTCTCCATTTTCTGTACAATTTACTTATACCAAATCACATTTTGATATGTCTTATACTCTAGAAGTTATGGCTCGTCTAATGGATTCGTTGACACCCGGTTTATGAAAAACATAATTATTTTTTTTAGTCTAGGAGTTATAGTAAGTAAGAGATATCAATTCATCTGGTTTACTTTATTTAAAAAATGTTTTTTTATAGTTAAATATATCTTAATTGGTGGGCGGCCTTGTCCGAACTAGGCGGGCGGCGTTATCCAAACTATCGGGCATCTCCGTCCAATGGTAGAGTCTTAAAAACGTAAAGTTTATTTTACTGAAAACATTCACTTATCAAAAAATTAGGCATACCCTAATAAAAACATTATATTTTTAATAGATAACTATACACACTATACTTTTTTAAAAACTTATCACCTAATTTTTCTGCGAAAAGAAAGAGATTTGAAAAAAAACGTCGAAACACGTTATAATATTTATTGAGGGGATTCTTTTTACAAAAGATTGGGCGGCATCCCTTCAACATCTTAACCACCAGCCCAAGCAGCAAGCTGACGTCATTATAACGTCATTTTTAAGTAATCTTTGGTCATTTTTGGTGATAGGATGTCATCAGACCAAAAAACTCTACCGATAGATGGCGTAATGGACAATAAACTACTACGTTTATTCAACATCTTTGCTTTTTATCGCCTACACTGTACCGATTAGACAAAAATTGTTCGAGACCGGTCTGCGGTTGGTGATCTCACTTAGCTTTGAAAGAAATATCTTCGGCTAGTGTAAAAATCTCCATCTTCAGGTTGGACAGTGTCCCGAGAGATGCGACCTTGCAGTGCTAGGAAATTGCATGGAGTAAGGAGTTTTTTCCTATTTCAATATTATTTTAGCTTTTAAAAAAAAGTATATGCGTCAATTTTTCGTCATCTTAAAGACGTCATTATGACGTCATTAACGGGACGTCTTTTGTCTGTGACTTAGGGAGGTCAATTTAACGTCATTTTGTCGTCATTTTATGACGTCTTTGCTGACCAAATGTGACCAAAAATGACTGAAAAGAGACGTCAATAAGACGTCAGCTTGCTGCTTGGGAGGACCACAACCCGAAATTTTGAAATAAAAAGGGAGGTCGAGTGACCATCATTTTAAAGATTCTAACAAGTATCTTATAACCCTAGAATATAAAGTCAATACCTTCACGTACTACAAAATGGCGGCACTAAATATTATTTGCATATCTGATTTGGATGGCCATATTTCCGAAACTAATAAAGTTGGATATGTTTAATGTAGTATTTTCTTAAAGCTCTTTAAAAGATCACAAATAAAAAGATCTTTAAAAATACAATATAAAGTATATTTAACTTTATTCCTTTTAGAAATATGGCTACCAAATTAGGTATCCAGGTGCTTATATTTTGTAGTAGGAGGAGTCTTAAAAATCAAGAGAGTTTTAATTTTATTTCTTCATGGCTACTTGATTTAAAATAAATCGTTTGAGCCTAATCATGGCCCTCTAGATTGGAATTAAAGAAAAAGTAACTTTTTAACAGCAGAATTGTCAAAAAATAACATGTGAGGTGTTATTGAATGCAGAATGTCATATTCCATCAAAATAATAGTATATTACATTACAAGGGTGGAAATAGTATATTACATTACAAGTGTGGAAAATGACTAATTTGACACGAGTGGGAATATTGTAGCACGAGGCGTTAGCCGAGTGCGACAAACCCACGAGTGTAAGAAAGTCATTTTCACACGAGTACTGTACACTATTTTTCCTACGACCACAAATTATTCACCAAAAAAATAAATTAAAGTTTGTCTGTTCAGAAAAAATAAAAACAATTGAGAACTTTGCAACACTAGGGTGATATTTACTTTGCAACACTAGTGTGATATATACTTTTCCTCACTGCTATATAATACTGTTTTGACAATATTTTTACATCGAAAATCACCTACCTAGAAGCACAACTTTTATCATTTTGGAATTTAAAAAGGCCCTAACTTAATAAAAATTGTATGGTTTTGTTAGGTAATAACGCTAATAGTTTAATACGGTTTTCTGCTATTATAAGGGTTTTTTAAAAATTATCGATTCTTACATATTTTAGACACTCTTTTAAATAAAACGTAAGTGGTGCATATCCAAAATATTCCGTTTTTTAAAAAATATCAGTAAATAAACTTACGGGACCGGGGAGTGAAAAGGGGTGCTGGGTGGGGTAAAATTGGTAAAACGAGTTAATGAAACTGAACATCACATGTAAAATTAAGTAAAAATAACAGTTTTTCCTCATATTTTTAAGAAAAAATATAAAAAATATGAAAATTGTAAATGCATAACCTAAAGTCCTTAAAGTAAGGAAAAAACGACTACCAAACGTCAGTTACCATGCAAAATATGGAAAGCATTTGGCAACGTCGGAAGGGTCTGATTCTATTTATGAATGGATAAAAGAAAGTGGATTCATAAAGTGTGTATTAACCTTAGGTTTAATTAGGGATTAAAAAAAAGATTTAACTAGTTGTTTGAGTACACGAAGAAAGAGAGGAAGGAATTTGATCTATAGGCTTTTTTTCTCTGGCGCTTTAGGTCGAACGGTCAAGCGGCAAGGCTGCCTCTATAAAGTACGTGCTCAAAGGTAGAAGGGAGATTTTTAATTTGATCTACATACCTGACAACACTGTGCCAGTCAGTGAAAGTTGTTTTTGTGGTTATGTCTATTTTTGTTTATGTTTTTATTTTTTCGTAAATTTTAATAAATATAAAATAAGATGATTTTCGCTAATTTGGGTTCTACCGTTTAAGGTAAATAAAAAGTTTTTTTTACTGTCACTACAATAAATATGTCACTTGCAAAACCAATAGCAGGTTTTAGAATGACATCATAATATGTATCACACCAGTGTTGTAAAGTACTTTGCAACACTAGTGCTGTAAAGTACTTTGCAACACTAGTGTGATAAAACGCATTTTCTATGCATGAAATCAGTGTGCTATTTGCTATTTTCACAAGTGGTCGTAGGAAAATGTCTTATTTCACACGAGTGGGAATATTGTCGACAAACCCACGAGTGTAAGAAAGTCTTTTTCACACGAGTACTGTACACTATTTTTCCTACGACCACAAGTTATTCACCAAAAAACAATAACAGTTGTTTGTCTTCACGGAAAAAATAAGAAAACAATTGAAAACTTTGCATCACTAGGGTGATATATAATTTGTCTTACTGCGATATATTATACTGTTTAACAATATTTTTATATCAAAAATCACCTACCTAGTCGCTTTTTATCATTTAATATTTAAAAAGGTCCTCATTAAAAAAATATTGCATGGCTTTTTCAATGTAAATCCCATTAACAGCTTGATAACTCCAAATTTATTTTAAATAACAATGACAGCGATGACAGCTTTATATTATACTTTGCAACACTAGTGTTGTAAAGTATTTTGCAACACTAGTGTGATATAAGGCATTTTTTATGCATGAAAACAGTGTGCTATTTACTATTTTCACATGTGGTCGTAGGAAAAATAAATTATATCGGTGGTGCCATTTAAAATTTAAAAAAGGCAGTTATTTCCGGTTAAACTGAAAGTAATGGAAAACCAGTAAATAGATAAACCAATCAACAAATATGTCAAATAACTATAAACCAAATTTCATTTTTCTATATCGTAAAAGGAAAAAAGGGGGAAACCACCTGTAAGAAACACCCAGGATTGCGTTGGCTCATTTTATTTGGCTCATAATAGGTAAAATTTATTTTTGATTTCAAATAAAAAAAAATGTTGTTAGCTTCTTTCGGATTTAGACGTTTTTTTTACTTTTTGCGTTATTTTTGGCTTGGGCTAAAAACTTTCCATCCCAACCTGGTACAAATCCCAAGAGAATTTTCTAAAATCGATGACATTAGCTTATATTGTATCATTTCATTTGTCGCGTGAGAAATAATATTCGTGTAATATTTTTAATTGCCCTGCATTACATGAGGGAAAGCAGCGGTTCTTTTCTACACCTAATATTATTGTGTTTTACTAGAAGATGTCTAAAGTGTCTTTTTAGAAGAAACCAATAATAAATCTAAAATGACTTCACCAAAGAGTAATAAAAAGTGTTGGAACAATGCGATCCATTGTTGTTAAAGTGCTTTGTTACAATACTGCTTCACAAGAAATTGCTTTTGGCCAATCAAATAATTCTGGTATCTATTCACATCTTTGGATATATATACTCAGTTCAAGGAAAGTTTAGAATAATATTCAAAAGTTATCATGTGGATGGCGCTATTGTTAAATTCATGGATGCGCTAAGTGATGTATTGATGACGTTTACAAACATATTTACTTTGTTTATCTTCACAAGAAATGTATTTTTATACAACTCTATTTTTGATATTCTAAAGAAAAATTTAGTAAAAGCAGAAGGCAATAAAAGACTTAAAATGGCTATGATTGTTTTACACATTCTAACTATTTTGGCATGGTCTTTAAATTCATATTTTTTTATTTATCAACTAGGATGGGAAGTTTATCAATATCTTTTAGCTAGAGACTTTGCTTTTTACTGTTTTAATTTGATGATGTTTACTTTACTATGCATTGCTCACAAAATTTTAGAAATATATGCTGATATCAATAAGTTGCTTGTAAAAGTTAAGAAAGAAGTATTTATTTCAGATGCTAACAATATTATTTCTGATATAGATTTAAAAATAAATATTAATTATAAAATTAACAAGGAGGCATTATATAAATGTGTCCAAAATCTAAAATCAATAACTACTCATCACAATATTATGTGTGATCTACTGGATAAATTTAACTATCACCACCAATCCCCTCTAGTGCTATCGCTAACTTGCATAGTTGTTAATATTTTATGGGATTGTACTGCTTTAATTGAATTTGGTTTTAAAACAGTTATAAATGATGACGTTGGGACAAAAGCTTTTGGATTTGTTTTGTACCCTTTGCTAATAATAATCACCGCGGTAAGTATTTTTTTTAAATAAGTTTAAGTTTTTTTAAAAGGGCTTTTTAGTAATTTATATGATAAGTTCATGAAATAATACGAATGGGAGTTTGACAGGCGAGTGCGGAAAACCCATAAGTAAACAAGAAACACCTTTGGCATGTGTGACATACTATATTTTTTTAGTGTTGGAAAATACGGTGATTTTTCGGTAACGGGTGAAACGGCGACAGTGATTTCTAAATCACCGTGATTTTAAACAGTGATTTCAATCACTGTAGTGATATGAATATATATAAATATTTAACTAAAAATGGAAATATAAAAACAGCTCGGTGTCCGGCAACGTATACGAATATATTATTTATGCAGCTCTTATCGGTTTTCATTGACATGCAGCATAATATTAAATTTATTTTATAAAAATAAATATTATGCTGCAAATTAAATTAACAGAATAGTACGAAATCTAAATTTTTGGGCTCGTAACTTAAATAATCATTGACAACAACAAGCTCAATGTGATATATTGCCATATTATTATGTAAAAATAATATCAAGTTTTGTGGGTATTGGTCGAGCGGCACGTTTGTTTATGTTCTTTTTGACTTGACGGTGCCCGCCACCCGCCACGTCTAAACAATATAAATATCATATCAGCTTAAATCACTGTTTTTCTTTACATATTATTTTTTATTTTAAATATTAATTCATAGGTATATCATATTTCGACCGATCAGCGATCATCCATCGATCACCGTATTTGCAAAAAGTAAATCACACGCGCCAGTGATTTTCCATTTACCGGTGAAATATCGCGGTTATTGATATGACATCCAATGCGTGTCGTGTCGATGCCGATTGCAGTATTCGCTTTGATCACTGATCATCGTATTTGCAAAAAGTAAATCACTGGCAGCACCAGTGATTTTCCATTCACCGGTGAATTAAACATGTTTTATTTGAAGAGTGGAAGTGCCAAAATATATACTGTGTAAGGCTTTCGCGGCCATCTTCTGCTAAACTTAAGTTTTTTGTATCAAAGTAATCATCCATTTTTCTCAAAGAGGCTTGATTGTTTAAAGGAAAGGAGTAAATATCAATGTCAAAGCCTCACAGTTTCAGATAGAGAGATAGATTAAACTGTGAGGCTTTGACATTGATATTTACTCCTTTCCTTTAAGTTTTTGGGCTATTCGGCCGTCGTTGTAGATTTTGTATTCTTGACGTTTCGCCAGCGCGAGTGGTTGACATCCTCAGAAGGTTCCTAGTAGGCTACTTGCGTACCGTGTACAGGAATCAAAAATATGAGTAACTTTAAATCCCTACTTCAGAAAAAACCCTGTATACCGAATTTGGCAAAAAAAATAATAACAAATGAACTATTTAAAAATAAAATAAAAACTCTGACACCCTGTATCTCGCAAACGATTCACTTTTCGACTAAAGTAAATTTCGTTAGATCATTATGTTTTGCTTTGTGTGCTTAGACAACAACTTTTTATCGTATCCTGGTACAAAACCCTTAGAGACTCGTATTAATTTTCTAAAATCGATGACAATAACAAATATTAGCTTATACAAGAAATAGACATTAGCTCATAATATATTTCATTTGTTGCGTGTGAAGCAGTATAACGTGTAATATTTTAAATATTTTCTTTTTAAACCTAAAACTATTGTGTTTTACTAGAGATGTCCAAAGTATATTTTTAGAAGACACTATAAATAAGTCGAAAATGACTTCACTAAAGAAAAACGAAAAAGTATGTGATGAATGCGATCCAATGCTGTTAAAGTGCTTGGTTGCATTGCTGCATCACAAAAAGTTACTTATGATCAAACAAACCGTGGTGATAATTATTCACATCTTTGGATTCATATACTCAGTTGAAGGAAAGTTTCGGATAATTTACAAAAGTTTTAAAATGGATGGCGCAATTATTAAATTTATGGATGCCCTCAGTGATGTTTTGATGACGATTACAAACATATTTAGTATGTTTGTTTTGACAAAAAATATGTCTTTATACAACTCTATTTTCGATATTCTAAAAAGAAAGTCAATAAAAACTCAAGCCAATAAAAAGATATTTATGATGTCTATGATGGGTTTACACATTCTGACTTTTCTTGCATGGTCTTTAAATTTATATTTTTTTGTTTTCCAACTAGGTTGGGGTGTTTATCAATATCTTTTACCTAGAGATTTTGCATTATTCTGTTTTAATATAATTGTCTTTACTACATTATGTATTTTCCAAAAATTTTAGAAGTATATACCGATATCAATGAGTTGCTTGTAAAAGTTGAGAAAGAACTATATATTTCAGGCTCTAACAACTTTTTTCCTAAAATAGATTTAGAAATAAATAATAATTATATAATAAACAAGGAGGCGTTATATAAATGTATACAAAATGTTAAATCAATCAGTAACTATCACAATACTATGTGTGATATACTGGATAAATTTAACAATCACTACAAATTGTATCTAGTGCTATCGCTTACATGTATAGTTGTTAATATTTTATGGGATTGTACTGCTTTAATTGAATTTGGCTTTAAATCAGTTATAAATGATGATGTTGGGACAGAAGATTTTGGACTTGCATTGTACCCTTTGCTAATCATAATCACAGCCGTAAGTATGTTTCAATTAGGTTATAAAAAAGTTAATTTAGAAAACGGATATGTTTGTATGGATATACGAGGCGTCTAGATGCTAAATCCGACATCTCTATGTAACCTAATTCTTGGGAAATGACGAAAAACTATTAAAATATCAATTTTTATTTTAATTGTTACCAAGTAGCAATTAAGAAATTCTTTATGATAACGTAACGATATTATATATTAAAAAAAGCCTACTGGTAATAGATTTCAGGTAAATTGGTGGACGACCATTCTTCAAGCTTTCACCAAGTAAATGCTGGAGTGCCTCAGGGCTCAGCTCTGGCACCAACATTGTTTCTTCTTCACATCAACGACCTTCTCTCGTCCACAACTAATTCCATTCATAGTTTCGCTGACGATAGTCCCCTTCACTCCAGTTTTCAGGTTCCTAAACTCATCACTAAACCTGACTTGGACCAAACGCAGAGCATTGCAGATATCTCTTTGGCAGGATCTTAATTTAATATTGGATTGGGGAGCCAAAAATCTCGTCCATTTTAATGCATTCAAAACACAATCATGTTCCTTGTCGCGAAAAGAGTCATTAAATACTTATCCTTTACTTATGATCGGCCAAGTTTTACTGAGCAAAGACACCTTCAATCTTGTGGGCGTCACATTTAAAAGTAACCTTAACTGGCATAAACACATTGTATCTATAGCCACGACAGCTTCAAAAAGCTTGGATTTCTCTTTCGAGCCAAAAAATATTATTTCGCTTCTAATTTATACACTTTATATGTGTCCCAAATCCGACCTTTCTTAGAATATTGTTCTTCTATCTGGGGCATGGCGTCCCCTACAACTCTAAGCATTCTTGATTCTATTCAAAGAAGAGCTATTCGTCTCATTAATGATCCTTCACTTACAGAAAGGCTTTCCTCTCTTGCCCATCGTCGGGCTGTGGGGAATTTATCGCTTTTTTATAGGTACTTCCATGGCTTTTGCTCTGAAGAATTGGCCAGTATAGTTCCTCCACTCACGGTTCCCAACAGAGAAACTCGTGGTTCCGCACGTATGCATCCCTATACGGTCCAACTGGATAGGCCCCAAATTCTCACTTTGTTCGTTCTTTTATCCCTAGAGTTTCTAAATTGTGGAATCTGCTGCGTCGCGGACGTCTTACCTTCCCCCAAATCTTCAAGTATTTAAGTCCCGTGTCAACAAACTACCTCGCTTAAGACACCCTTGGCACGTTAGTATTTAGGCTTTTAGCCTTCGTGGTTTGTCCAAAGATAAAAAAGGCTAGATACAAAAAAAATACAATAGACTAAAATGTTACATTTTTAATTACCTAATCAGAAAAAAATATAAAACCTTCATAAAAAACCAGGAGCGTACTTTTCTTAATTCATATTGGCTGTGGTTCCCACTGGGACGCTACTGGACACACAAGCGCATAATAACATTAAATAGATGTACCAAGTCTCATTTAAATTGGTTAAAGGGTTTTAGAATATTAAAAAAATATATAACTTCAATGTCCTGTATCTCAGAAATAAAGAAAGTACGGACATATACAGGGTGTCCCAGCGGGAACTGCTGCGATCGATTTCTCGAAAAGGACGCTTTGAAAAATTTTGGTTACATTATGAAGTCAGTGGAGGACATACAACCAAGATATTTTGACAGCTCTACCACTTCCGGTTATACCGGAAGTTAATGTCAACTTCCCTATTTTAAATAGATGACCCTATATATTGATTATTTTTTAGATTCTGCGCAAAATTCTAAACATAATTTATGTATTATATTCTATACCCAAGTCCAATCGTGTTTGACTTATTTTAAATTTTATGTCAAAAGTGACGCTTGCAAGCCATTACATAACCATCAATTTCTTCTAAACAAAAGCCTTTAAAATGAGTTGGGGTTGGGTTTCTTGTAAAGAAAGAATTTATTTAGTAGACTGTATCGACATTTTCACAATTTATAAATAGAGAGTGGCCAAAAATAATCGTTAAAAATCATCACGACAAAAACCTTAAAAGTTGTTTCTTTTTAATGAAAGCCAATATCTCTTATTACCTTATCCTATTAGGCATTTAAAATAGGCTTAAGTTTGTATAAGAATGTCTATTTCAAAAGTTTATAGTTTTTGAATTATTAGCGATTTCATATTTATCTATTCTAACAATGCATTTAAGTACGGGTAGGTACGGGGTAATTGGCTGTTACGCCGCATTTTGTTGTCAAGGCCAACTAGAACCAAACTAAGCTCTATTTAAAAGCATTGTTGGAATAGATAAATATTAAATGGTTAATATTTCGAAAACTATAAATTTTGAAATGGACATCCTTATACAAACTTATCCTTATTTTTGATGCTTAATAGAATAAGGTAAAAAAGATTGGGGTTTCCATTAACAAAAATGACTTTTAAGGTTTTAGTCGTAATAATTTTTAACGATTATTTTTGAACACTCTCCCAACAAACACTATTTGCCGGCAATGTACATATTTCATATTGGCATTGATGGTAAAGCATTGGCCATGCCAACATCTTATACGCATTAAAAAGTCAACCCTAAATAAACACTTAATTGCCAATACATTTTACATGCAGGCGAATTGCCGGCAAGCATACAAAAATGGCGGCATACCAATCCTGATTAAATAAAGCACGCGTTTTTGTTGTAGGCAAATAAATATTGGAGTTTTGAAGGCAAACCTTCAACGCATATTCATACTTTTTAAACCATATTATTAACATTGGTATTTAACTAACATTAAAGCAATTTTTTTGATCTGTTTTATTTATAATGGCAGCTAAACAACATTATTTTATGTTTTTTTACATAATTTAAAGGAAATGGCCTTTTCATAACATTTTATTGTTAAAAATCATGCAAATAAAAATTAGGTCAAACAAAATGTTTATTATGTATTTTGGAGCGAATAAAAATAAAATGATGGTAAAATTAGCTACGTTAATTTCGACTGAAGGTGACCGGTTTCTGCATTTGTTTTCTACGTGGTTTTCTAGCTTTTTAGTTTCTTTTTTAAAGAAAAGAGTTTTTT
This sequence comes from Listronotus bonariensis, assembly GCA_014170235.1. NCBI lineage: Eukaryota > Metazoa > Arthropoda > Insecta > Coleoptera > Curculionidae > Listronotus > Listronotus bonariensis. The sequence goes on from JACEGR010000753.1 coordinate 40,890, forward strand.
AATAGACATAATTAAATGTATTCATTACCTAATAAGTGTGTGTTGTGTGATTAATTGGTGATGGCTAGTCGAGAAGGCAAGATATTAAAGTAGACTGTTAGGAGCTGTAAACATTTTGTTTAAAACTTTATTAAAAGTTTTAAAGACGTGTTAATAAAAAATATTATATATATTTAATAGTTTTTTTGACATACCAATAGATGGCGTAATGGACAATAAACTACTCCGTTTCGGCAATATCTTTTTATTGTAGTCCTTTCTCTACGGGAAATCCAACCCCAACTCATAATAAAGGCTTTTAGTTAGAAGAAACTGATGGTTATGTAAAGGGTTGCAAGCGTCATTTTTTACATAAAATTTAAAATAAGTCAAAAACAGTTGAACTTAGGTGTAAAACATTATACATAAATTATGTTTAGAATTTTAAGCGGGATCAAAAAATAAATAATATATAGGGTGTTCCATTTAAAATAAGGAAGTTGACATTAACTTCCGGTATAACCGGAAGTGGTAGAGCTGTCAAAATATTTTAGTTGTTTGTCTCCCACTAACTTTATATTGATACCAAATTTTTAAAATGTTGCACAGCTTACTTATCGAGAAATCGATCGCGGCAATTCCCGGTGGGACACCCTGTATTTATAGGAACTTCTTACCATAAAAAGGAACTCGCCCCCGTGTGAGTTTCGTACCGTAGTTAGAAAACGCCCTGTATACATCCGTGCCCAGTACTAAAATATTAAGACTCATTTAAAAATAATTAATTATTAATAACTACCTACAACAATATAAATTAATTTAATAATAATAATTTATACAGGGTGTTCATTTAAAAACTTTCCACTCAAGTTATCTTCGAAACGAGACAGATTTGAGAAAATCGCCGAAACACGTCAAGATATTTATTTAGGGGGAACGTTTTTACAAAAAATTGGACGGCGCCCCTTTAACCCCTTAACCACCAGGGCCATCACCCCAAAATTATTAAATGAGAAGGCGGGTCGAGTGATACATCATTTTAAAGCTCCTGACGAGTACTTTATAACCCTAGAATATGAAGTCAATATCCTCACCTATTACAAAATGGCGGTACTTTAAAAATTACCTAAATACCTGATTTGGATGGCCATATTTCCGAAACTAATAAAGTTAGATGTACCTAATGTGGTGTTTTCTTAAAGCTCTTTTAAAGGTATTTTTAATGGTGAACTGGTAGTAATATACAGAGTAGAAGAAAAAGTACATATTTTTTTATAAGAACCCTGTATATTATTTTACCATTAAAAAGATCTTTAAATGAGCTTTAAGAAAATACCAAATAAGTACATCTAAATTTATTAGTTTCGGAAATATGACCATCCAAATCAGGTATTTAGGTAATTTTTAAAGTACCGCCATTTTGTAATAGGTGAAGATATTGACTTCATATTCTAGGGTTACTACGTACTCGTCAGGAGCTTTAAAATGATGTATCACTCGACCCGCCTTCTCATTTAAGAATTTTGGGGTGGTGGCCCTGGTGGTTAAGCGGTTAAAGGGGCGCCGTCCAATTTTTGTAAAAACGTACCCCCTCAATAGATATCTAGACGTGTTTCGGCGATTTTCTAAAATCTGTCTCGTTTCGAAGATAACTTGAGTGGAAAGTTTTCAAATGAACACCCTGTATACTAATTAACTACTTTTAAATATTGCTTATTTGTGTTATCCCAATAAAGAGATTATATTGCGTTTACCTTTTAATTAAATAAAAGTTTTATCTTCCCATCACATGTAAACAAATATCAAGGGACCATAACTTCATTAAAAAAGACCTATAATTAGGAAAGTAGGAAAAATAATTTAATGGAACACTCCAAGTTTTTTAGTACTTATACGTGTTAGTCATCGCTTGAGAAGCAACGGATATAATAATATCTTATTCAAATTTTTTAAAATTAAGATATAAAAAAAATTATTAACTTGTAAAAGACAAATCTACCTTGCATATAGCTTATAAAAAATCTCAAAAAAATAAATAAAATGTGTGTAAAGCCATCTATACAACAGATATCTTGGGAATCTAGCGATCCGATTCTGTTAAAGTGCATGATAAAACTTCTTCAACACAAAAAATTTCTATTTACTTTTCAATTAGTTTTTATTTGCAGCAATATTTTTGGATTTATATATACTACAGAGGAAAAATTTAGAATACAGTACAGGGAGCAACATATTGACCATGCTATTAGTAAATTTGTAGACTGCTTAAGTGAAGCTTTTCTAACCATAACAAATGTATTTGGTATTTTAGACTTGTGGAGAAACAAATATTTTTACGCTCATATTTTTGATATTCATACACGAACTTTAGGAAAACTAGGTAGAAATGACAAATCGTTTAAAACATATATGCTGGTCTTACATTTTCTACTTCTGATATTATTGTGTATAAATATATACCTTTTTATTTTTCAAATAGGGTGTGCAATAATGTTCAGATATTTTCAACATTGTTGTTTGAACCTACTTATATTTTGTGGGATCTATACCGTTAAAAAATTTAACGAATTATTTGATGACGTTAACAATATGCTTCTCAAGGTCGAAAAAGAGGTATTTATTTTGGATCATAATAATGCAAATTTTGAAGAAGAATGTGAATACAAATTAAATACTTGTGCTTTATTAAGATGCCTTAAAAAATTTAAATCTATAACTCGATATCATAATAGTTTGGCTGATCGGCTGGATGAATATAACCGTAGTATTAAAGTGGTTTTGGCACTTATACTGATATGTAAAATTGTTAATAGTTTATGGGACTGTACTGCTTTAATAGAATTTGGTGTGAAAAATAAAATGATCAATGGTGTTCAAATACACACTTTTACTTTTATTACGTATGCCTTAATGATAACTACTTCATTTGTAAGTATATTTTAACTTAACAGTAACACTTAATCTGGTTTTCAATGTATATGTTTGCTTCCTAAACACAAATCCGTAATCAAAATTTGGTACTAAAGTCACAATACGTAGAATGTAATAAAAACACAAATTTTACTTTGTTATTTTGTCACATATTTTATATTGCTTTTTGCGTTACTGCAGTTTCGACATACTATGTCATTTTCAAACGACTTTTTAAAAAGTCGTTTGAAAATGACATAGTATGTCGAAACTGCAGTAACACAAAAGCAATATAAAATATGTGACAAAATAACAAAGTAAAATTTGTGTTTTTATTACATTCTACGTAAAAATGTATTGTCACAAAGTAACGGACTACTCAATAGATTCTTTAAAGTCACAATGTTTATAGGAACTTCTTACCATAAAAAGACAAAGGAAATCGCCCCCGTGTGTGTTTCGTACCGTAGTTAGAAAACGCCCTGTATACATCCGTGCCAGTACTAAAATATTAAGGCTCATTTAAAAATAATTAATTTAATATTAAATTAATATAAATTACAATTTAATACTTATTAATCTAATAAAAATCTTTTTTATCTACTAACAATCTAATAACAATCTGCACCTAGATTTGAAAAACCTGTATGTGCAGTTTTACAGCTATAATTAACTAGTTACCATCACATTTATCACAATTGACAGCCTTCTTGGCTATACTCAAAAATATCAATTTATACCTATAGAAAATACACTGTAATCAAACATTAGGTTAAAATGGGTTTTTGATCTATGTCCTCAACAGTACAATAAACAAACATTAGAGAATGTCCATATATACCTGGATATTTTCAAATAAATGATTTTTTAGTAAAAAGCAAAAACGTCTATTATTTACTACACTTCTAATGCTAACAGGAATTAAATTATACAATTTTGGCCCTAAATAGTTAACAAATCTTTGGTTGATGCTTCTCCTAGAAGCAGGAACATTTAACAGTCTATTTGCAATACCCCTAGTACAATGATTATGGCAAATATAATTTGTTTTTAGATTTTGGTTTTTATGCACAAACTGACAGACTGTTAATATGTAGAGAGATCTGATATTACATAGATCAGATGTGTACAATAAATTTGTCGGATAAAGCCTTGGTTTCCTAAAAATAACCTTAACAATATAATTTTGAACAACCTTCAGCTGTTCCAAGTTACTACCATACATTCCACCCCAGACTAGAATACCATACCTAAGCAGTGGTTCAACAAGTGCTCTATAAACCATTATAATTAATTTCTTATTAAGAAATTCCCTTAAAGTATAAAATTTATATACTAGAGATCTAATTTTTTTACACAGATAGAGGGCATGTTTATCCCATTTTAAATGCCTATCAATAACAATACCAAGATATTTAATTGTATCTACTTCTTTTAATGGTTCGTCTATATTATGAATATTTATATGACTAAAGTCTGGGCGATTAACAGAGGTTATTGAGAAAGCAATGTAATTTGATTTGGAAATATTTAAAGTTAATTTAAGAGTGTCTAAAAGGTTTTTAATTTTAACAAACCCAGACTTTAATCTTTCTTTCGTTTCATCCCAAGTATTGCCCCTAAATATTACCGCTGTGTCATCTGCATAAGCAATGAGGTTTCCCCCAACATCAAGGTTGCATAACTGATTTATGTAAATAATAAATAGAATTGGACCTAATACCGTTCCTTGGGGTACTCCACATTGAACAATACCCGGCTGACTAATGAGATTTCCAATCCTGACATGTTGAGTTCGCCCTTCCAGATAGTCAGCAAAAACCCTAAGGACAATGCCTCTCACTCCATACCCCTCCAAAACCCGGAGAAGCCGGGGGTGCGAGACAGTGTCGAAAGCCTTAGCTAGGTCCAGAAATAAGGCAATACATTTATCTCCATCATTAAGGCTTGCTGTTATATTATTAACAAGTTCATACATTGCATCTGAAGTGCTTAATCCCCTTATGAAGCCAAATTGTTTTTTTGATAGGATATTATTGGCCATAAAATATTCAATTATTCTTTCTTTAAGACATTTCTCAAAAATCTTAGCCAGGTTGGATATAACACTTATTGGTCTGTAATTACTTATATTATCTTTATCGCCAGACTTATGAATAGGTGTAATAACAGAAACCTTAAATTGAGATGGTATTTTACCAGATTTAAATATAAGATTTATTATATGAGCAAGTGGTTTGGTGAGGTAAGTATGCAAGGCTTTTAATACTCTGGATGATATATTATCTTTACCTGAGGAGCAGTTATTTTTTAAACTATGAATATGTTTTATTATTTCATTCCCACTGACTGGTTTTAAGTACATTGAAGATAAAGAACTGCTCACTATTCTGTGCGGTTCAGTTGGTTCTCGTATTCGTTCTGCCATTTTCTTACCTACGGTAAGAAAGTATTTGTTACAGAAATTCGCAATATCTTGTTCTTCTGTAATAACCTCATTTTTTTCATTTTTTATTTGAGACAAAATGTTTCCAGACTGTCTTTCATTTGTGGCCTCAATTATGAAATTATATATTTTTTTAAGTCAGATGAATTTTGATTTATTTTATTAAAATAGTATTCATTTTTTGTATTTTTAATTATTTTATTTAAATTGTTTCTGTATACTTTATATTCGTTTTGTTTTTCTAAGGAAAAGTTTATTCTGAGTGTCTTTTTTAATTTGTCCCTCGTTTTTATTGAGGTTATGATCCATTTGTTTTTCATTGCTTCAGTTTTTTATGTTTTGTACTATATTGCTTTAAAATTTCAGAGTCATTAACGAGAGTAATTAAATTATTTACGAGATAGTCAGTGGCTTCCTGAGGCTCTGCTAAATTCAACACAGAATCCCAGTCAACATTGTCAGCAGAGTATATTAATTTCTGTAAATCAATTTTTTTTAAATTATCTTTGTTTTTATTTGTTCTGGTTTGTTAGGGTTTTCATTGGAGTCAGTAACCTGCAGCATACCTGGCAGATAATCAGTAGGATTATGATTAATTATAAAAGCCTTAGCAGTTCGTGACATAGATTTTAATTTCTCCTTATAAAATATGTGAACAATACAAGATAAGCTCTCTTCTCGAGTAACCTCCTTGCATAGAGCAGTATAACCACTTGAACCCATAAGAGCCAGATATTTATTAACATTAGAATCATCTTTTTTCAAAATATTTATGTTAATGTCACCCATAACTACTTCAATGTCACTACTTGATTCAGCATTAAGATAATGTTCAAAATCCTCCAGAAAATGAGACAAGTTAGAAGATGGAGATCTATATAATACATGTATTTTATATTTAGTATTTTTACATTAATCTTAATGCTAGTAACTGTAATACCTGATCTCTCCAGCCTTGCATTGGAAAAAATTGGATTTAAATCAGATTTCACATAAATAACGACTCCATCAAAAGAGTTGTACTTTGCTGAATTATAATAAATACTATAGCCTGTAATGTGTGTGTGTGTGATTGAGTTTTATTGGCACTGGATATAATCCAACAGGCCAGTCTATTTTTCAAAAAATATATATATATATATATATATATATATATATATATATATATATATATATATATATATATATATATAAATATATATATATATATATATATATATATATATATATATATATATATATATATATATATATATATACATTTAAATGACACGTCAGGGTATCATTATTATTTTATACTATGTATCTTGTTACGTTTTCTAAATCAGATTTTGATTTGATCTTGGTCAACTTAAATAGTAATATCTAAATCTATTTATACATTGGAAACTTATTCTATATATATTTTGACAATTTTTTTCTGTTTTGATTTTTTTTTGTTATAGCCTGTAATGTTATAACAATTTGTAGAATCTAATCTATGGGTTTCGCTTAATACTATAATATCACAGAAATTTATAGTGTAAGTCTGCAAAAATAATAAATAATAAATACCTACAACAATATAAATTAAATAATAATAATAATTAATATACTAATTAGCTACTTTTAAATATTGCTTATTTGTGTTATCCTAATAAAGAGATTATATTGTGTTTACCTTTTAATTATATAAAAGTTTTATCTTACCATAACATGTAAGCAAATATCAAGGGACCATAACTTTAATTAAAAAGACCTATAATTAGGAAAGTAGGAAAAATTATTTAATGGAACACTCCAAGTTTTTTAGTACTTATACGTGTCAGTCATCGCGTGAGAAGCAACAGATATAATAATATCTTATTCAAATTTTTTAAATTAAGATATAAAAAAATATATTAACTTGTAAAAGACAAATCTATTTTGCATATAGCTTATAAAAAAACTCAAAAAAATCAATAAAATGCGTGTAAAGCCATCTATACAACAGATATCTTGGGAATCTAGCGATCCGATTCTGTTAAAGTACATGATAAAACTTCTTCAACACAAAAAATTACTATTTACTTTTCAATTAGTATTTATTTGCAGCAATATTTTTGGATTTATATATACTACAGAGGAAAAATTTAGAATACAATACAGGGAGCAACATATTGACCATGCTATTAGTAAATTTGTAGACTGCTTAAGTGAAGCTTTTCTAACCATAACAAATGTATTTGGTATTTTAGACTTCTGGAGAAACAAATATTTTTACGCTCATATTTTTTATATTCATACACGAACATTAGGAAAACTAAGTAGAAATGACAAATCGTTTAAAACATATATGCTGGTCTTACATTTTCTACTTCTGATATTATTGTGTATAAATATATACCTTTTTATTTTTCAAATAGGGTGTACATTAATGTTCAGATATTTTCAACATTGTTGTTTAAACTTAATTATATTTTGTGGGATCTGTACCATTAAAAAATTTAACGAATTATTTGATGATATTAACCATCTGCTTCTCAAGGTCGAAAAAGAGGTATTTATTTTGGATCATAATAATGTAAATCTTGAAGAAGAATGTGAATACAAATTAAATACTTGTGCTTTATTAAGATGCCTTAAAAAATTTAAATCTATAACTCGATATCATAATAGTTTGGCTGATCGGCTGGATGAATATAACCGTTTTATTAAAGTGGTTTTGGCACTTATACTGACATGTAAAGTTGTTAATAGTTTATGGGACTGTACTGCTTTAATAGAATTTGGTGTGAAAAATAAAATGATCAATGGTGTTCAAATAAACACTTTTACTTTTATTACGTATGCCTTAATGATAACTACTTCATTTGTAAGTATATTTTATCTTAACAGTAACACTTTATCTGCTTTTCAATGTATGTTTGCTTCCTAAACACAAATCCGTAATCAAAATTTGGTAATAAAGTCACCATGTTTTCCCAATCCTACAAAACCGAAAAACAAAAAACAATGTTTGGATGACTTTCTGATGACTGAAGGTGATAGAGCAAAACCACCACCATTTTGTATTTGGACGGCAACAATTTATTAAAAACTATAAAAGAGTAAAAAGTCTTTCCGATACGTGGCGATACACACCACCAATTTCGACAATTATCAGTCAGTTATTTAAAACAATTCGATTCACCAAAAAAGAAAAAAAAGCATTCCTAACTTACATAGTTACAGTTAAATGTATTACTTAACTTCACGAAGTCTTCTTGTTAAAATTAGGCACTTCGCTCTCTGTGTCCAGAAGTCTTTGGGTGTCATCTACGAATGTTCTTCTAGCTGGTGCCCAGAAAAACATTCTTGGTAAATACGCCTCTCTTTAGTATTGCAATAAGCCACTCCATAAATAAAAAGCATATCGTGATACTCGCGTACCGAAAACATCGCCGCAAAAGATCTACAGCAGATCTTCTTTCCTTCGTATCACACTGCTGGAATAAGTCTCTTGAGTTTCTAGGTGAGTCCCAGATCGTTGCTCTTGATATATCTAAAGGTTTCGACCAGGTCTGGCATGACGCACTTCTCAATAAACTTCCCTCCTATGATCTTTTAACTAAACTCTGTACTTGGCTCTCTAGTTATCTATCTGATCGACGTATATCAGGTATTGTGGACGGCCATTCTTCAAGCTTTCATCAAGTTAATGCTGGTGTACCTCAGGGCTCAGTTCTGGCACCAATATTGTTTCTTCTTCACATCAACGACCTTCTGTCGTCCACAACTAATTCCATTCATAGTTTCGCCGACAATAGTACCCTTCACTCCAGTTTTCAGGTTCCTAAACCCATCACTAAACCTGATTTGGAAAACAAACGCTGAACGATGCAGATATCTCTTTCGCAGTATATATCTGGGGAATGGCGTCCCCCACAACCCCTTAGCATTCTTGATTCCATTCAAAGAAGAGTTATTCGTCTCATTAATGATCCTTCTCTTACAGAAAGGCTCCACTCTCTTGCTCATCGTCGGGATGTGGGAATTTATCGCGTTTTTATAGGTACTTCCATGGCTTCTGCTCTGAAGAATTGTCTAGTATAATTCTTCCACTCACGGTTCTCACCAGAGAAACTCGTGGTGCCGCGTGTATGCATCCCTATACGGTCCAACTGGACAGGCCCCGAACTTCCCACTTTGTTCGTTCTTTTATCCCTAGAGTTTCTAGAATGTGGAACCTGCTGCCCTCGGAGGTATTTCCTTCCCCCAAATCTTCGAGTATTTAAGTCCCGTGTCAACAAACTCCCCTTACCTCGATTAAGACACCCACGGTACGTTTGTATTTAGGATTTGAGCCTTCGTGGTTTGTCCAAAGATTTAAAAAAATTTCCTTCTTATCAAAATGCACTCACTGATACAGTAATACATACTGAAAATGTAATTTCAATTCGGATAAATATTTCTTGCATTAAGAAACCATCAAACAATTTTTTCCCGATTTGGGTATTTATTTTTTGGCTACCGATACGATGTCAGTAGAGTCAGGCGGAGTACGAAGTTGCCAAATTGTGTGAGGGATTTTGTTTGTCTGTTTTTTTTTTTTGGGAAAATTAAATTTAATAGGCAAGAAAAATATTTTTAGAGACAGTCTTTAACTGTTATACATCCTATTTATTAATTAATAAATAGGATGTATTAATACATTTTCCGCTATTAGGTTACGAGCATTATTTCCCTTACACCCTGTAGGAGACGTTACAACAGAGTGGCTTTCCAGTGACGCAAATAGAGCGCTCCCGAGTAGCTCAGGAGCATTTCGTTCTACTTTATGGCGTTCCAGTGACGGAAAGTGTTATGCACCTGAGCTACTCCGTTTTCTTTCCCCTTGCACCTCATGCACCAACCCCTCTTTTGGTTTTTGTGCTTCAAACGTGTTTTTTATGGTTAAGGAAGGATTTTTTAAAATTATTTATTTAAAATGGAATTAGATATGAAAAACAGATTATTATTATAAAGCCAAGAAAGGTTAAAAACAACGAAATTTTAAAATTTCTTAAAGTATCTATCTTTCCTTGTCTAAGGATGCGTTCCAGTGACTAACTTTTTAGAGCAGTTTAAGAGCTTCAAACCCTGGAGCGTGAAGCACAAAAATTTTCGTCACTGGAAAGCCACCCTGTATTTATTAGGAATTCAGCACAATGTTGCCACCGTCACTAAGCTGATAAAAGTGGGCGAAGTTCTCTCGAAAAGCTTAAATGGGTATTCTTGAACGCAAACTACTGCTCCCATCATACGACTGTAAGGAAAACAGTCCGGGAAGTCAACGATCATTTTGGCGATGTGATCGAGTCCGTTCTCTTATGCTCGAGAATAAGGACCCAGGTGCGCTCAGCTCTCTGTACGAATGTTACATTAAGAACAAAACACATTTTACGGTATACACGAATTATAACATACCACAAAATATACAGGGTGATTCAAAATCGATCACGAAACTTAAAGGGGTGATTCTACTTGACAAAATGAGGGTAGAGCTTTATATATATTTTTTCAAAATGTCATTCGTTACAACGAGTTACAAGCCGTCAAAGTTCAATTTTTATTTTTTTTCGCCATAATGCATTTATTTTGTAACCAACCCAGTTGATATTTGGCACACAAATTGAGCTTTGCAGATTCTAAAAGTTTATTACAAAATTACTTTTTTAAATACCGCCAGAGGGCACTTTACCTAAATCTTAAAATTTATTTACATCATAACTTTTTTATTTTGACTGATATCGCAAAGCAGGAGGCGCTATTTTATAGACAATCAAAAACTTAAAAATAAGGCACTCTTTATTAAAGTCGATAAACCTCACCGTTTAGGCACCAATAGACATCAAAGTTTTTATCAATTTCAATCAAATTACCTACATACATACAGGGTGTCCAGTAACTTAACCGACAAACTTTACAGGGCGATTCTACAACAGAAAATAAGAAAAAAACCTTATATAAACATATGTGCTAAACATCTTAGTTTTTGAACTACGGTGTATTAAATATTTAAAAAAACTAATTTTTTTAACACCCCGTAGTTTAAAAACTAAGGCGTTTAGAACATATGTTTATATAAAAAAAATTCTTATTTTTTGTTGTAGAATCGTTTGGTTAAGTTTGTCGGTTGAGTTACTGGGCACCCTGTATGTATGTAGGTAATTTGATTGAAATTGATGAAAACTTTGGTGCCTAAACGGTAAGGTTTATCGACTTCAGTAAAGAGTACCTTATTTTTTAAGTTTTTGATAATATGGCGCCCCCAGCTTTGCGATATCTGACAAAATAAAAATTGATGATTATGTTATGATGTAAATAAATTTTAAGTCTTAAGTAAAGTGTCCTCTGGCGGTATTTAAAGAAAGTACTTTTATCTTAAAATTTTAGAATCTACAAAGCTCGATTTGTGTGCCAAATAGTAACTGGATTAGTTAAAAATAAATGCAATATGGCGAAAAACCAAAATAAAAATTAAACTTTGACGGCTTGTAACTCGAAAAACGAATGAAATTTGAAAAAAATTATATAAAGCTCTACCCTTATTTTGTCAAGTAGAATCACTCCTTAAGTATCGTGATCGATTTTTGAATCACCCTGCATAAATGTAAGACGCGCTTATAACTCATAAGTCATCACATAAGATAAAGGTATTTGTTGTTAATTAATTCCACCGCCACCCTTGCAATTCTTGAACCAAATTATTAAATAGTTTTGCAACCTAAAATTGTTTTTCTTTAATTTCAGGGACAAGCTGGACTGGCAGCATTAGTAGGAGAGAACCTGGCTCAGGAAGGACAAAAAACAACCGTTATATGTTACTCCATCCTGAACAAGTTACCGATTCAGCTTCAAACTGAGAACGAGAAGCTTATAGAAAAGCAGCTGAATTTCCTTTTGGATCAAAGTAAATCCAGAAATGTTACTCTTCACGCCGGAGGATTTTTCACGTTAAATTGGGGCATCCTAGGATCAATTGCTTCGACTGTTGCTACATACTCCATAGTGATTATCCAGTTTTTACTTAAGTAGACTGAATGTATGTGAATGTAAATAGTTTATAAGAACATTAGTGCTTAGCAAACACAAACCACTTTCTTTTTGTTAAAAGATATCTACAACATTGACTAAGGGTACATCGTCATACTGAATCCGATTCAACCGATCGGATAAAACTTAATTCGACAAAAAATTGCGATATACACGTTTCAGATTGAGTAAGGGATTGAATTATACGCCTTAAGTCAATCCTGTTTTTCAAGCGATTTGAATTAAGTTTAGTCCAATCGGAGGTTATATTTGTATAGTAAGAACATTTTAAAAGCGCAAATTCGGTACCCTTTCAAAATAATACAAAAAATCATAAAAAGACCGCCTGCAATCGGATTATTTTATACAAAGGCGCCGCTATCCTTTACAGCGACGCGCCGATACACTATGGGATAAAAATCCATTATTTTGGCCAAAAAGTAACTTTGAAATTTTAATGGTTCATGCTGTGTATTTCAAAGTAGATACTCCAAACTACATATACGGAAAATTATAAAAGGATATGACGACTTCTATTGGGGTAATAAGAAACTTGAAAATGTATTTTAAGTAAACATAATTATACAACATTTAATCTACTTAGTTTATTATTAGCCTTGTTTACTAAAAAAGTAAAAGAGTTTAAATAATAAGAGCTATTGTTGTGTTTCCGATGCAGTCTCGCGAAGTCTCGCTATATCAAAGATTTTTTTACCTTTTTCTTTTTCAGTTTTTGTACTTGCAATTGCCTTCCTACTTTTTGCTACTTCTGAGTGTAAGGACAGATACAAGATTTTTTTATAATTTACAAGGTTTTCCATTTTAAAATTTAATATGTTTTGTCCTACACTGTATATCCTAAAAGATAAAAGCATTATGATGAAAGATATGGATTCTTCAGGATCTACCCAACAAAACAGTGTTTTTATTTATTTTATACGTTAAAAAATAAAAAAGTTGGGAAGATGTATCTCCATTACGCTTCTAAGAATAATTTAAAATTATTCCAAATCTTGATGGTCATATTTCCGAAACTAATTGAGATAGGCAAATCAAATGTAGTATTTTTTAAAGCATTTTAAAAGATTTTTTTGGTGGTGATACAATTCCATTTAAAAAAATCATACCTATTATCGTACCCTGTATACCATATGAGATAATAATCATTGGATTACTGATTAAAATACTACCGAATTAACCAAACAAGCTGACATTTTAGTTTATCTGGTACAATAAAAAATAATTATGTTAAGGGGGTGTAAATTTGTAATACCATATAATAAGTTTTAGATTTCCAAAATGCATTTGTAATAATTTATAATATTTTATCAGTAAAAAGCACCTCATTTTAAGTTAGATTGCTAAATTTCAGAATTTTGACCAAAAAAATTAATTTCTATCCCATAGTGCGATGACCAGCTGCATCAACCGGCATATCATAAAAGAAATATAACAAAGGCGGCCGCGAAGACGAGCATGCCGATTTATTTGCTTTAACTTTTTTGTAATTTTTTTCTTATCAAAGAGAACCGAATTTACATTTTTAAACTGTTCCTTCTATACGATATTCACGGTTTTGGAAAAGGTTTGAAAATGACAGTTAAATAAAACAGTTGACAGAGCATAAACGAAATAGTAGAAAATAAAAGAAGCCTAAATAATTGCTAAAATATTTTAATAGTGTTTCTTTAGTGGTTTGCATTATTATTTTGTCTTATTTTTCTGAAATTAAATGAAACTATCACAAAAGTAAGGTTAGAAGTTTATTTTTATTTGTTTGCTCTTTGTCATTGTAAATACTTTTCTTTGTTAAATTTAAAAGAATTTAGAACCGCAGTCACTGCATCCGATAAGTTCTAGGACGAAGGGCACAGTATTAGGTTCAATGCAATCCGCCCAATCGGATTCGATTTTTTCAATGTACTCTTAGTCATTAAACCTCATGCGCGGTAATCATTTCATGTAAAAATTATGTGACCGCCATATCTCCGCATCATGCTATTTTCCTTGTATATAGGTTAAATATAGCACAAGTGTTTCTATATGAAAAAATGACTATATTTGTACCCCATCCAACATTGATTAGTATGTATAGGTTTGTCCCAGCAGAATGTTGGAAACATGTTAGCAACAATCGTAAAATGCAGAAATTGTTACAAACATTAGTCAGAAATATTGGCAACAATTTTCTGCTGGAACGAAAAAAAACAAGACGTGCATACTGCTTATACGTCAATACAAGAAAGGTTATGTTAAAAATTGTCAGTAATGTTTGAGAAAAGTTTGCAAACTTTTCAAACAGTTTTCAACATGTTTCCAACATCTGAAAACTACTGCTGGAACAACAAACAATCGTATAATGTTACAAACATGGCACTGCTGGAAAGACAAATTTGACGTGCGCAGAATCCGAACGGTTGCAAACATTTCTGACAGCTTTCTGGAACAAACCTTATATGTCGCAGGCAAATGGTTATTTTAGGCAAATGGCTTCTGCCTAGGCAAATGCCTTCTGCCTGAGGCAAATGACATTATGAAAAGAAGTTTTATTTAAAAGCCATTTGCCTAGGTATCTGTTTTCAACTTTTCGCATCCTAGTTGTATATGGTGTTCATTTTTCGGGCACGTTGCAAAACGTTCAATTAAATATCCACTTCTATATTCCCCCTTCTTTTGTACAATTGTGTGCAAAAAGGAGGGAGAATATAGTAAAATAAGGTTAATTTTTGTTAGTATTGGGCGTATAGCAAGGTTCCCAAAGGGCACCTTGACATACCCCTAATACTAACAAAAACTATTACCTGCAGTTTGGATGCAAGAAAAGAGAGACTACAGTAAAAAGCAGAAGCATGTGTAATTTACTTGGTTCAAAGAGCTATAGACGGTCATGCAAAACTGTCACATTTGAGTGGTCAGGTTAGTTCTGGTTAGTTTTTTTTAGATCGCTTTAAGGAACCTAAAATTCAAATTAATTTTAAGAATATTCGCACAATCTGACAACGCCGTTAGTGTCTGTCATAAAATGTGAAAGATATCAACGAGTTTAAATAATTAGATGCAACAAAAACGTCGATTTTAGCCAAAGTCGGTCTATATAAGGTCACGACATTCGGCCATATTGCTTTGACGTGTTATGACGTCACATCTGCCATTTTTCGGCCATGTTGTTCAGTGCCGGAGATATACAGCTTATTCTACCAACCGTTTACACAACATGTTTTAATTGTTATTAAGTTGTAAATTCTTTTACTTTATATAAAAAACATTTGGAATTACATCTTTCAACAAATATCACTTCCAAAACAATGCAAAATGAAATGCGCAAATTCTAGACGCCACAGGATTGATATTCAGCTTTGATTTTTACCCAGTCTTGAGAACTTTTCTCCGAGAAGTGCCCTTTCTTGCGTCCCCGACCTCGAACCGCCTAAAAGTTGAGGATATGTCGCAACCTTATAAATATAAACTAACCTTGGATTTTAGCTACTTTTAAAATGAAATAAATCTAAAAATATTGAATTTTTCGCAGTTTTTTTTCTTCAAATATACTAGTTATGGTATGTACCTTTTAATGAAAAACAATTTTTTTTACAAATTCAACTGTCCCTAAAGTCGACCAGCACCTAAAACCAGAATACATTTTTAACACCCTGTATCTCCAAAGTCATTCACTTTTTGATAAAGGTAAGTTGGGCTAGATCGGGATATTTTACGGTCGTATTCACCAAGCTCTCACTAACTTTATCAGACTGATAGCAGCTAATGCCAATGCTTTTGGCATTGGCATTAGCTGCTAGAAGTCTGATAAGGTTAGTGAGAGGTTGGTGAATGCCAAAAGCATTGGCATTAGCTGCTATCAGTTTGATAAAGATAGTGAGAGCTTGGTGAATACGACCGTTAGTATCATAAATCTGTAGTAGTTTTTTCCGCACTTTTCACACTTTGTATAAGGGATCTCAAAATTAACGACAATAATTAGGCAAATTATACCGGGTGATGCATCAATTATTGACTTCCCTAATTATTTTAGAGAAAAATCCTATTGAAGTTCATGCAAATCTACGTACATGGTAAAAACTTTAGATTTTTCGGTTAACCCGTTTGCTAGTTAGATGCTAATATATTGTGACGTATAAATTTTGGAATTTATATACAGGGTTCACTTTAACGTCACTGGGCAAATGTACCATATGGAACTATCTATTGGGACAATGAGACCGGTGGACCATCACAACTAACTTTGCATTAAAAACCAACGTAACTTATTGAACTAACTAAATTTAGTACGGGCATATCCCTAGGGATAGCCCGTACAGGGGCAACTCAAACTTTAACTTTTTACTTGTCTTTACTAACTACTTCTCTGATAAAACAATCAATCCATCCCTGTCTTAAAATTTTGTTCTCTTTAAATATTAAATTTTTTTAGTATTTGTTTTACATTTCTAGGTAACTCGCTTGTTTAATGTTTTTGTTTTATTATTATAAGAGTAACCTAGAAAATTGTTTGATTTCTACTTTTTAAACCTTGACACTTCACGTATTGTTTTATGTACCAAATTTCCCAATGTTAAGTAACCCAATTATATTTAAATTTCCCAAAAATGTATATTTTTAAAATTCCCAAAATGTATACTTTTTTATACTAGGTGTTCACAATATTTTTAAAAAATTGTTACATTTTTATCGCCTCATATTTATGAACAACAATAAAAATACCAGCTAGCGTGACATTACGTTGTTATTTTGAAATTTAGTGCTTTATTATTATCAAAAAATCGTACAAGTGAAAAGAATAAAGTTGTATTTATACAAACGAATTAGGTTAAGTTAAACTAAACTAGAGTAACAAATTTCAAGAACTTATGAAATTTATAATATTTACATGCTTCAATAAACTATTAATATTATTACAATAAATAATATGTTGGAAATAAACTTAAGATTTATTTTTTTTTAAATATTCCTCCATTGACTGCTAGACAATAACCCAGACGTTCATAAAATTGTCTCCTTAAATTGGCTAACTGGTAAAATATAAATTTTATGGCATTCTGCAGAAGTAGCATTTTTTAACTCATCTGATTAGAGTAATTTTTATCCTTGTATATCATGCTTTTTAAATGGCCCCAGAAGAAGAAGTCATTTGGTGAAATATCAGGAGACCTGGCTGGCCAATTTATGGTGTGATGTAGGCCAATAACATTTCTATTAAAAGCATTGTGTAAATATTTCCGAACAGCCAGGGTATTTGGTACCAAATTTCCTGATTTTCCCTGGATACATCATTTAAAGCAGGTAAAATTAGTTCTTCGAGTAGTTCCAAATAAAATTCTGCATTCAAATTTTCATTAAGAAAAATGGTCCCATAATAATATGTTGTCCAAAAATCTCCGCCCAAACATTTACTTTCTGGGAATATTGCGTCCTCGTTTTGACAAATCTGTGTTGGTTTTCTTTGCTCCAGTATCGGTAATTTTCATGATTGGGTTCATTGTTTAACGTAAATGTGCACTCATCAGTAAAACAAATATTTCCTAAAAATTCTCTGTCCATATTTGCCCTTTCCATCATGTATCACGTATTTTATCTCCATCCCTTAGCTCTTGATGTCTTTCATATTGGTATGAAATGTATTTATGCCTTTTCAAAATTCAGAGCACTGTTGATTAATCTTTTCCATGATATCCTGAAGTTTCCTTGTTTTTCTTTCACGTGCAATAAAATTTCCAGGTCTCTATCATCTCTTACATTTTCTTCTCTTTGATTACTCCCCAGCTTCACATCTGCAGTTATTTATTACTGTGCCTTTTTGGTCTCAAATTTTTGATAGTCCTATCGACTGTTGATTTTCCGGATATCGGTCTATTCGGATACTGAGCAGCGAACAGGTCTGACACCTTTGGTAACTATTTCCTTGATAGTACCATTTATTCATCAATACTTTTCTTCAGTAGTATAACTCATGGTTAATCTTTTCGCTCTACGATTTTTTGATAATAATAAAGCACTAAATTTCAAAAATGACAACGTTATGTCACGCTAGCTGGTATTTTTATTGTTGTTCATAAATATGAGGCGATAATAATGTAACAATTTTTAAAATATATTAGCATCTAACTAGCAAACGGGTTAACCGGAAAAATCTAAAGTTTTTACCATGGACGTAGATTTGCATGCTCTTTAATAAACTTCAATAGGATTTTTCCTGAAATAATTAGGGGAGCCAATAATTCAACCCCATTAAAAATTACATGGGATTACCTATGTCCCGCGATGCACCACCTGGTATAACTGAAAAAAAAATAAGGAAAATTGTTAAGCAAATATTAATTGCATGTAGCTTATACGTAGAAATAATTTACCTATTTTATTGATTAATATAATGAAACAACCAATTACTGCTGAATTTCAAACGGTTTTATTGTTAAGAAACTAAGTCACGTTGCACAATATAATTCATAAAAAATATATTTTAAATACTAAATTGGTTTGTAAAAATATAAAATGGGAGTATATGAAAAAGGAGATCGGTTTTACTAAAATTCATGGAAAAGCTTTTTCAAAACCAAAACGTATTAAGGTTTCTCCAAATAGTTTCATTCCTCGTTCATTTATTGTGGAATCTATATTCAGAAATAGCCAAATTTAAAATTGTTTATCATAAACTTCAGTATAAGACTTTCTGTATGCATGTTATGACTTCTGTTAGTGATGTTTGGTTGGTTGTAACAAATATTTTGGACTTATTATTATCTCAAAACGTACATTTTTGTACGATTCTATGTTAGATCTCCTTAAAAGTAAAAAAAAGAAAAACAACTTCAACAAAAAGTATTCCTAAGATGTATGTTTGCTTTATGCGCACTCCATATTTTGAACTTCTCCATTGTCCTATACATTTTGACTAAAGTAGGCTGGGATATTGGAAAATATATTCTTGCCAGGTCATATGAATACCAATCTTTTAATTTACTTATTTTGTTTTTACTTTGTTTTGTCTATAAAATAAAAGATTTTTTGGAGGAAGCCAACTATGAGTTTCAAAACATTGAAGATGAGTTGTTTTGTGCGAAATATAGCATTATGAATAATATTAATGATGCTTTTTTATGGAAATGGACGATACCGCATTATTAAAATCTATAAAAGCTCTAAAAACGCTAAATAAATATTACAATAGCACCTGCAATTTATTAGATAATTTTAACAACAACATTAAATTTATGTGGGTCTTTATAATAATAGGAATAATAATAAACGTTCTGCAAGGGTGCGCCAAACTAGTAGAATTTGGTGTAAAAAACTGCATCGATTTTGCAGGGAACCCATTATAGCATTCTTATAATTTTGGGATTTACTTTGCAAATAATCATAGGAATGGTAAGTTAATGTTAAAAAATATTACTTATCTTTTTTTTACTTAAAACTACCCAAGCAGCAAGCTGACGTCTTATTGACGTCTCTTTTTAGTCATTTTTGGTCGTCATAAGATGACGACAATTTTTTATCTTTGTACACACCACGAAGGCTAAAAGCCTAAATACTAACGTACCGTGGGTGTCTTAAGCAAGGTAAGAGGGAGTTTGTTGACATGGGACTTAAATACTTAAAGATTTGGGGGGAAGGAAAGGCGTCCACGGGCAGCCGGTTCCACAACCTAGAAACTCTAGGGATAAAAGAACGAACAAAGTGGGAAGTTCGGGGCCTGTCCAGTTGGACCGTATAGGGATGCATACGCGCGGAACCACGAGTTTCTCTGTTGGGAACCGTAACTGGAGGAACTATACTGGACAATTCTTCAGAGCAGAAGCCATGGAAGTACCTATAAAAAAGCGATAAATCCCCTACAGCCCGACGATGTGCAAGAGAGGGAAGCCTTTCTGTAAGTGAAGGATCATTAATGAGACGAATAGCTCTTCTTTGAATAGAATCAAGAATGCTTAGGGTTGTGGGGGACGCCATGCCCCAGATATGAGAACAATATTCCAAGGGAGGTCGTATTTGGGACACATATAAAGTGTATAAATTAGAAGGGGAAAAATACTTTTTGGCTCGAAGAGAAATCAAGCTTTTTGAAGCTGCCGTGGCTATAGATACAATGTGTTTATGCCAGTTAAGGTTACTTTCAAATGTGACGCCCACAAGATTAAAAGGTGTCTTTGCTCTGTAAAACTTGGCCGCTCATAAGTAGAGGATGAGTATTTGATGACTCTTTTCGCGACAAGGAACATGATTGTGTTTTGGATGCATTAAAATGGACGAGATTTTTAGCGCCCCAATCCAATATTAAATTAAGATCCTGCGAAAGAGATATCTGCATCGCTCTGCGTTTGTTTTCTAAGTCAGGTTTAGTAATAGGTTTAGGAACCACTCTTTCCGCGATCTTCGAGTAGTGCGGTTCGTGTTGGCGTAGAGGTCTACATAGACCTTCCGGGTAGGCGATTGAAGGCATCGTACGGGCGTGGCTGTACCCTTTGGGGATCGAGGAAAGACTCACGCTAAATTGATAGCATCTTTCTTCTGGAACTAAGCGCTGTGAGTGAAGATTCCTAAAATCCTGATGTTTTTAAATTAGCGGGGTGCACGTGTTTTCGTAACGGCCGAGGACGGTGGCGCCCTCTACTGAAAGCATCAGCAGTAGACAGTGAAGGTTATGCACGAAACCAGTAGCAGCTTTTTGGATTGACAGCTACAATTTATGCATTGAATCGATTATTATTTTGTTTCGAACAAAAGTAAACATTTGAACCGGAATTTCTGGGAGCGGAAAGCTCGACCATCCAGATTTTCCACGTACGAAGCCCTGGAAAGCTAGTCCGGAAGGGGGAGAGCTGGTTAATCGTCTTGCAACGGGACCAACAACAAAGAAAGCAAAGCAAAGGTTTAGGAACCTGAAAACTGGAGTGAAGGGTACTATCGTCGGCGAAACTATGAATGGAATTAGTTGTGGACGAGAGAAGGTCGTTGATGTGAAGAAGAAACAATGTTGGTACCAGAACTGAGCCCTGAGGGACTCCAGCATTTACTTGGTGAAAGCTTGAAAAATGGCCTTCCACAATAACTGATATACGACGATCAGATAGATAACTAGAGAGCCAAGTACAGAGTTTAGTTGAAAGACCATAGGATGGAAGTTTATTAAGAAGTGCGGCATGCCAGACCTGGTCAAAAGCTTTGGATATATCAAGAGCAACGATCTGGGACTCACCCTCACCACTCACAATGACGTTAAATCGACCTCCCTAAGTCACAGTCAAAAGACGTCCCGTTAATGACGTCTTTAAGATGACGAAAAATTGACGCATATACTTTTTTTAAAAGCTTAAATGATCCGATATTTTATTTGAAAATTGAAATAAGAAATAAATTCTTACTGCTTGCAATTTCCTTTCATTGCATGGTCGCATCTCTCGGGACACTGTCCAACCTGGAGATGCAGATTTTTACACTAGCCGAAGGTATTTCTTTTAGAGATTGGTTGCTAAATAGCAACCTGCTATCTGGTGTATAAATTATTCAGCTGCTATGCGCATTAAAATTAGCAGCTATTTGCTATTTATGTAGCTAATAATATGCACGGCAGGCGGACTGGCGATAGCTTGGCCGCCTCGTCGGTGGAGGGCGGCGCGGACTGAGCGACCGAGCTATCGGCATCGGTTGCTAAATGCTAATTTATATTTAAGGTTGGAGGTTGAAGGGGGATTTGGTTATTTGTTTATTATTCGATTATATTATAATATATTGCGATTAACTACTGCGAATAGCGAACGCCAACGCTAAATTCAGGAAAAAAATTGTACTTACCTTTACCAGATTTTGAGTGTGTTCATAGAAAATATTGTTTTTAGGTAAATTTCCTATTATGTACATAGCTTATTATTACGTAATATCAATAAAAGAGAAAAGGGAATTTGATTTTGTAAAATTATTAGTCCTATTTTTCTGTCATATGATATTTTGGTTGGATTTTGACACGAATCATATAATGTCACAAAATTTTTCTGGCGGGTTTTCTAAACATAACGTCATTAGTTTTTTATGAGCTAGTATGACGAAAAATGACGTCGAAAAGACGTCACTTCAACGACGTCAAAAAACGTCAGAAAAATGACGCTAAAATTGACGTCATAATTTTGGTCTGATGACGTCTTATGACCAAAAATGACTAAAAATGACTAAAAATGACGTCATAATGACGTCAGCTTGCTGCTTGGGCAAATACAATAAAGTAAAAATTTGCAAGCTATAAATGAGCATATACAAGTGTTTACACTAAAAAGAAGTGGTTAAAATAACTATTTTTGTACCAAGGGCGTAAAATAGCACTTTTACGACCGCGGCTGATAGTTGTTGCTCGAAACTCTGCGAGGGCAACAATCAGCTGTGGGCATAAAAGTGCTTTACGCTAGAGGTGCAAACAATATTTTTTGTATGACTGAAATTTATAAACAAGCATTATCTGTAGTTAGGAGAAAATTTCCCAGTTTTTAATGTTTTAAATTGTAATCAGTATACTTTTAAAACATGTTTAATCAAATAAATTGTTGTTTTACCAAGAAAAAATGGGGTATTATTAAATTTTATTATTGTTTAAAAAATTTATTAATGCGGAGCTTTTTAATACTTTTTGTTTTACCCATCTATTATTGATCTGTAATACCTTAGAAACGGAATATGTTATGGTAGCAATAATACCTGCTATCACACCTAGGGCATTATAAGAGGGCATTATGATAATGCCCGCTTATAATGCCCTAATGCGCTAATATGGAAATTTTATTGCTTATCCAATTTTATTTCTCTCACAATAAAGATCAAGTTTATACACAACATATGTATTAAAATAAAATCAATAACTTACCAGTTCCTGAAAATATGCCATTAAAACGATTTCGGTTATTTGAAGAATTGCGTTCGCATCTTTCCAAATACCAAATATGCCTTACTCCCGATCATACTGTTGCCTTGATTTAACTGGCAAAAGATTTTCGGTCACTTTTATGGCCTTTTCTCTTATATTTTGTAGAATTTCTTCCATTTTGAGCAAATCGTTAAATAAAAAATGCCAACTGACTAAGTGATAGAAACATCAAAGTCAAACTTAACACCAGTCATTATCTACTTACGTATACAGGTACAGGTGCAACTTATTTTTTATATTGCGAATAAATAATGTAATTAGTCATTGAAAAACTCTTTTGGGTTAAACATAAAGCATTGTATGCACCACGGGCTTTACTGGACTATAATGCCCATCAGGTCGAAATCTAGCCCTCGGACCTTCATGGCATTATAGTCCTAGTAACGCCCTTGATACATAAATAGCTATTTTGCCCTAGGGCGTAAAAGTGCTATTTTACGAACTCATTTATAAATGCAGGCGTTTTTGATTCTTTTTTGCCCTAGGGCGTAAAAGTGCAATTTTACGCCCTCAAATGGGGCGTAAAATTGTATTTTACGCCAATCCCAGAGACTAGAGTTGCGTCAAATACGAATAGGTACCATATAAAAAAGTATTCGAACACTGAATATTCGAATACGTGGAAAATAGTATATTGTGTAACAAGTTTTGAAAAGGCTCTTGCACACGGGTGTGATAGTTTTCGGCACGACCGTAGGCAAGTGCCGTAAGTCACACGAGTGTGCAATGAGGCGATTTCAAACGTGTTGCACACTATACTTTTTATTCGACTGCACATAAAAACTACAACCACAAAAAGTAAAAATTTGTTGTTAATTAATTTAATTTTTCAACAATAACGTATGTCCTAAAAGTTTTGGCACAAAACTCATTGTCTTTAATTTTAACAAAAACAAAATAATATCAAGTTGCCTTTGAAAACCAAAAGTTTATTTACTTTATTTACTGTCAGTTGAGATTTATTTATTGTGAAGTTTTCGCTTTAAGATGTCGTATAAATTAGAAATAAGAAAAAGTATCTACAAGTTAGTTGGGCGGATACCCAAAGCTGAAATCTGTCGAATATTCCAGAATGAAAACATTTCACGCAGAACCATTTATAGAACAATAGCGGAGTGCGAGCAGGGAATACCATGTCTGAATCTCCCAAAAGTGGAAGACCACGTGCATTTACCGCACAGAGGTCAGAGAGATTGGTGAGAAGAGCAAAAAACCAGATTGGAATGTCAACGAGGAGACTGGCTAGGCAATACAGATCTTCTAAGAGTACGATATCGTTGGAATTGATAAGGAATGGTCTTAAATATCGAAAGAGACGTAAGTGCCCCAAATACTCTCAAGCGCAGCTTCTTCGTATACCAAGATGTTGTCGTCAACTGAGGCGGGTACATTTTGCCAATGAAAAAATCATTATTTTAGATGACGAAAAGTATTTCACGTTGAGTAATTCTGAAATGAAGGGAAACGATTTTATATGGACAACGTAGAGGAATGCCCTGACAATGTTAGATACAAACATAAAGCGAAATTTGTAGATAAAATCCTTGTCTGGTGCGCAATTTCTCACATGGGTGTATCCCGACCTTTTGTGGGAAGAGTGAGGGGTGAAGCTTTGAATAGTCAGAGCTATATTGATAACTGCCTTTTCAAATAGCTTCACTTTGTCCGCGAACATCATGCTAATGACGATATCATGTTTTGGCCAGACCTAGCATCATGCCATTATTCAAGAGATACCCAAAACTGGCTTCGACAACACCACATACCTTTTGTTCCCAAAAACGATATTCTTCCAAACTTGCCGCAGGCTCACCCAATAGAGGATTTTTGGGCTGTACTGTCTAGAAAGGTTTATCATGGAGGCTGGGAAGCACAAGATGAGGAACAATTAAGACGACGAATTTACGAGAAATTAAGAGAAATTGAACTGAATTCCGTCCAGGACCTCATGAGAGACATTCGAAGAAATTTGCGTCTGGTAGAGCAGAATGGGCCACTCCACATAATTCGATAGTATAGTTTACTTAAGTATTGAGTTGTAATTTATGATAACTAATTAGTGTTTAAATAAACTTCTTTATTAAAGAAAAAACCGATAAATATTGTGTGCCAAAACTTTTAGGACATACGTTATTATTTAATTTAAATAAAATTAAACAAGTTTATATAAATTAGTAAAATAAGAATAAAATACTAATTGAAGTTAAAATTAATTGTAATATTCGTAACAGTTTTCCAAATTTATTATTGAAAGGTTTCTTTTCTTCTCATGATGATTTTCAATAATGTTTAAAAAATATTCTGATTAATGTAAACTCTGAACTATGTTACTTGTTGGCACAGGCTGCAACATGGATATCGAGGAAATGTTGCTCGACGATGGCTTTACAGACACCATTATTTTATTAGATATTTGTAGTTTCTTTTCAATCAACTCGCCGATATATCCTTCTGCAACGGTACTGGAATTCCAGCCCCCATGGCGCTTTAAAGTCAGCAAGTCACCTCCTGCATTAACTAATAGCTTTGTTTGCGGGTCTTGTAATGAACTGATTCGGAACCAGAATCGAACTGGTTTAGAATTGTTTTAAAGCGCATGTCTAGTTATTTATTAGTTATTTTTATTTACCGCGAACGATTTTCTATACAGCTGAGGATGTATTCTAACCTAGCTTTTGGGTAGAATTTTTTATGGTTAAATTGGATACTACAGAAAAAAAATTAAATTCAAACAAAAAGGTAAATTGTTATACTGTCGAAAGCCACTCGAGGTCTCTCGGCGGAAGACGAGGGATTCCCTGCCTCCTCTCTTTTAACATAACATAATGTGTATTTAACTAAAGATAAAATTCAAACAACAAAAAATGGTAAAATCGTGTAATATTGTCTATACTTTTTAATTAAATCTTTATTTATTTTATTGCATACATACATTCATACGGAATACAATTAAAAATCCTTTGTTTATATACGCTAAGAATCACAAAAATATAAAAAAAATATTCAACAGTTATATTAACCCGCATAAAAAGTGGCAGAAACAAATAAACTGTAATACAACGGTTTATTTCTGTTCCACAAAAACAGCTGACCATGTCGACAATGCGCATGAAATTCCGAGCTGAACTTTTAGTTCCAATAAAAATCCCAGGACTGCTAATCAGGTTACGAACCGGTAACGAACTGATTCTATTGTATACACAATCAGTAACTGTTACTAAAAATTCATAATTTTACTAAACGCGAACGCTGCTTTTTTCACTGCGCATATGAATAGTCTTAGAACCGGTTCAGAATCGAACCCGCGAACAAAGCTAATATTGTGGTCGATGATCGCCGAAAGCAGTGACCAGTTTAGTTTTCTGGACTCGGCAGATTCAGGAATTCTTCCTATTTTGTTAATACCAATTAAGAATAAAACCTTTTTTCTGTTATATTTTGGGGACGAAGGCTACGATATTTTTTGCAGATTTCATAAAAAGTAGTTGTAATGGTAAACGATCAAGGTAATTAAAAAAAAAATAAATTACCGCATTAAGTAAATCCAATTAACTTACTTTCCGAAATATGGCCATTCAAATCAGGTATTTGGGTAATAACGTATGTCCTAAAAGTTTTGGCACACAATATTTATTTTGGTATACGAAGAAGCTGCGCTTGAGAGTACTTGGGGCACTTATGTCTCTTTCGATATTTAAGACCATTCCTCCTCAATTCCAACGATATCGTACTCTTAGAAGATCTGTATTGCCTAGTCAGTCTCCTCGTTGACATTCCAATCTGGTATTTTGCTCTTCTCACCAATCTCTCCGACATCTTAAAGCGAAAACTTCAAAATAAATAAATCTCAACTGACAGTAAATAAAGTAAATAAACTTTTGTTTTCAAAGGCAACTTGATATTTTTTTTTTTTTTTTTAATTAAAGACAATGAGTTTTGTGCCAAAACTTTTAGGACATACGTTATTTAAATAACGCCGTATTTCAGGATTTTAGAGATCTTCTCAGGAGCTTCAAAATGATGGCCACATGATTTCCACTTATTTTTTTTTTTCGCAATAGAGCGCTCAGCTCTCACCTTAACATTTAGAGCTGTGATTGATAAATCAAAAAATGCAGACTTTAGTCTATCGTTTCAAGTTTCATCAAAATTTACGGAACTGTTCAGAAATCAGAAGGGTGTGAAGGACTTTAGGACCCCACTGTTTAATTTAATTTTAATATAATTAATCTTTGAAAAGGTAAACCAAAATTTGTAATCAATATTCTGATAGCTGCTTCCATATATAGCGTGTCCCAAATTTTAAACGATTTAAAATTAAAGCAATATTACAGATAAACTAAAAAATATCATTTGGGTCGGGGCTTTTTTTTGAACAGCAAACAAAAAATAAAAAAAAGGTCCTCACCTATAAACATCATACCTAAACAAAGTTTATTATATTTTACTTTTTGTAGGGGTGGGCAAAAACAGGCCCACAATGCTCTATTTACACTGTTTACACAGAATTGCCCCCATTACCCCTTTGCGTACGGCTCTGGTTTTATTTTTTTTATATTTGGACAATCCACGAAGGCTGAAAGCCTAAATACTAACCTACCATGGGTGTCTTAAGCAGGGTAAGAGAAAGTTTGCTAACACGGGACTTCCCAGCATTCCCAAACTGTTCGTTGCGTCGCCCCAGGGCGTTGCACAGTCGTCCCAGGGGCGTTGCGTGTTGAAGCGACAAGAAAGGCAAAAAAAGGATCTTTTTTTTGTCAAAGAACTTTTTTTTGGTATCTATTTCATTTCTAAAGCTTAAGACGCCACAGAGAAAAAGAGTTTTTTTTTTGGTTTTTAAGTATAAGCTAGGTCGCTTTTTAGGACTTAGTGGGGTAAAAAGGAAAGGCCTTTCTTTGTCCTCAATTTTATTTCTGTTGGGTGTCCCGACTTCTTGGCACTTCAAGGGCGTCGGGAGAGAGTTAGAAGCTTTCAAGCACGTCACAATCCAAATAAGTTTGGGACCCATAATTTTTATCATAAACTTGTTTTTTTTATCTTTGGACAATCCACGAAGGCTGAAAGCATAAATTCTAACGTACCGTGGGTGTCTTAAGCAAGGTAAGAGAAAGTTTGTTAACACGGGAGTTAAAAACTTGAAGATTTGGGGGAAAAGCAAAGACCTCCGCTGGCAGTAGGTTCCACAGTCTAGAAACTTTAGAAATAAAAGAACGAACGAAATGGGAAGTTCGGGGCCTGTCCAAATGGACCGTATAGGGATGCATACGTTCGGCACCACGAGTTTCTCTATTGGAAGCTGCAAGAGAAAGGGCTAGACTGGATAATTCGTCGGAGCAGAAGCCGTAAAAGTATCTATAAAAGAGCGATAGATCTCCCACAGCTCGACCATGGGCAAGAGAAAGAAGTCTTTGAGTAAGTAAAGATCATTAATAAGACGAACAGCTCTTATTTAAATGGCATCCAGAATGCTGAGGGTTGTAGGGGATGCCATTCCCCAGACATGAGAACAATATTTCAGAGAGGGTCCAATTTGGGACACATACAAAGTGTATAAATTGGAAGCAGAACAATACTTTTTGGCTCGGAAAAGAAATTCAAGCTTTTGGGAAGCCGCGGTGGCTATAGATACAATGTGTTTATGCCAGTTAAGGATATTCTCAAATGTGACGCCCACAAGGTTGAATGTGCCCCCGCTCTGCAAAACCTGGCCAGTCATAAGCAAAGGGTGAGTGTTTGATGATTTTTTCGCGACAAGGAACATAACTGTGTTTTGGATGCATTAAATTGAACGAGATTTTTGGCGCCCCAATCCAATATCAAATTGAGATCCTGTGAAAGAGGTAACGCATCCCTGCGTTTGCTTTCCAAGTCGGGTTAAAAGATTGGTTTGAGAACCTGAAAACTGGAGTGAAGGGTACTATCGTCAGCATAACTATGAATGAGATTAGTCGTAGAAGAAAGAAGGTCGTTGATGTAAAGAAGAAACAAAGTTGGTGCTAGTACTGAACCCTGAGGCACTCCAGCATTAATTTCGTAAAAGTTTGAAAAGTGGCTATCAACAATATACGTCGATTAGAAAGATAACCGGAGAGCCAAGAGCAGAGTTTAGTTGGAAGACCGTAGGAGGGAAGTTTATTGAGAAGTGCGTCATGCCAGACCTGGTCGAAAGCTTTAGATATATCAAGAGCAACGATCTGGAACTCACCTAGAAACTTAAGAGACTTGTTCCAATTGTGTGAAACGAACGAAAGAAGATCTGCTGTAGATCATTTGTGATGAAATCCGTATTGCCTGTCATCTAAAATTTTATGTTTTTCTAAGTACCTAAGAATTTTTGAGTTAATGGATTTTTCCATTACTTTACAAAGCCCTGAGAGGAGTGAAATGGGTTTATAGTTGGATGGAAGAGATTTAGATCCTTTGTTGGGAATAGGCTGGACACGTGCAGCTCTCCAGCTGTCTGGAAAAATACCCGTGTCATAAGAAATTCGAAGGAGCCTAGTTAAAATAAGTGCAAGTTCAGGAGCACATTTTTTAAAACGATTGCTGGTATTCCATCTATCCCAGACGATTTCTTGGTGTTAAGAGAAGACAGAATACGCTTAATATGTTTTACCTTAAATATAATACATAATATCATAAACTTAAATACATATACTGCTGCAGTGGATAAAAAGCAAGGAACATCAACAAAAAAATAAGCTAAAAGATCAATTACATATGTAAATTATAGAACTGAGAAAAGAGATAAGGACAATTGTTGAGCAAACAATAATTATTGTTGCGTGTATATGTATGTAATCTTTTTTAACTGCATTGGATATTAGTCACAAAATGCGCATATTTGCTACTGAATTTTAAACGGTGTTGTTGTTAAACACCTAAGACCTATTAAAAAAAAAATACTTTTAGCTAAATATTATTCAAATATTAAATGCGTAAATGCAAGATGGAAATTTATGCAGAAGGTGATCCAATTGTGCTCAGATGCATAAACAAGCTTCTGCAAAAAAAAGACTATTAAGATTTCTCCAAATTGTTTTAATTATGATTAATCTATTGTGGTATATTTATTCAACAATAGGAAAGTTTACCATTGTCTATCATATACTCCAATTCGACTCCGTCTGTATGCAAATTGTTGAATCATTAATTGATATTTGTTTGGTAGTGACAAATACTTTTGGGCTCATTATCTTTTCGAATCACACATTTTTATATGATCTTATGTTAAATCTACTTAAAATCAAATTGCAGAATGATAATCGGAGTAGAAAAGTATTTTTAGGATACATAATTGTGTTGATCGCACTCAATCTGTTAGCCTTGTCTGGGCTTCTGTATACTTTAACTGAAGTAGGTTGGGATATTGGTAAATATCTCATATCCAGAGAATATCAACACATAACTTTTAATTTTCTTATTTTGTTTGTACTTCATTTGGCTTATAAAATAAAATATTGTTTTGCGAATATCAATCATAAGTTTCAAGAAATTGAAAAAGAGTTGTTTATTGCGAAACATAATTTCATAAGTATTACTGAACAAGCTGGTTTTAAAACTGACAGTTTTGCAGCCTTAAAATCCACTAGAGCTCTTAAAATACTAATTAAGTATCACAAAAATAACTGCGATTTACTGGACAAATATAATGAAAATATTAAATTTTTGTTGGTCCTTATAATGATGTGCATATTAATCAGTCTTTTGGAAGAATGCGCGAAATTAATAGAATTTGGTGTAAAATCTACAGTTGTGCATGGAAATGATTTTAGCATTCACATTATCCTTAGGTTTACAGTGCAAATAATTATTGGTTTGGTAAGTAAATTTAAATTATAATAACCCATCTTTTTTGCTGCCTAATTAAACACTTACAGGTAAAAAAACAACAAAATTTATTGAATTTTAAATCTACAGAGTGTCTTTGAAAGTTCTTACCCAATGAAAAACTCTTTAATTATTAACTTTACAAAAAAATCCTTTTTATAAAAAATCCTGCTTGAGGAGAAAATACATTTCCACAGAAATAATTGTATGTTGGATGTACAGGATGGCTTAAAAAATACATATGTTTTCAAATTAATATAGAGGGTATTTTCTAACCAGGGCACGAAACTTTAAAGGGTAATTTCTTATGTAATTTTATAGAGAAACGTTTTTATAAACACATGTCCGGACTTGCTTCGTTTCTGAGATACAGGTTGTTAAAGTTTAAATTTTTTAAATTGATATGATTAAAATTTGGTATGTTTGTTTGATGTAATAAAGCGTTTATAAAGCTGCAACCTGATTGACCTAATTGGTTCCAGTGGGTCTCAGTGGGCACAACAGCCAATTTTACTGTGAGAAAAAATATACACCACTGGCTTTTAATGTGGGTTTTATATGTTTTTATAAAGCAAGAAAACAACAAATAATGCAACTTTTTAGTGTCAAACATTTTTTGTATTTGGCATCATATTTGAGATATTTATAAAATACTGACTTTTAAAAAAATAGTTAACGCCCTGTATCTTAATAACAAAACAACTTCGGACATATGTTTATAGAAACTTTTCTTCATGAAATGACATAAGAAATCAGTCTTTAAAATTTCTTACCGTAGATAGGAAATATTATTGAAAATAATTTAAAAATAAGTCATTTTTAAGCCACTCTGTACATACTACCTTGAAATATTTTTTGGAAATGTACTTTTCCATCAAGCCAAACTGTTTATAAAGAGACACTTTTTTCGTAAAGTTAATCATTAAAAAGTTTCCCATTAGGTAAAAGCTTTCGAAGACACCCTGTATACTAGAAGTAACGTGTGGAATTTCGACTGGTTTAATTTAAGGCACTGGCTAAACGACCGCCGGCTGCTTTGCTCAATTTTAAAAAGAAATCAGCCGTCCGGCGGTTTTTTATATCTACGTATATATAAACCACCGAAAATGTATAATTCATTTCTTATTACCGGCGGTTTTTACTAATTTTATTGATTGAAGCCGCCGTCTAGCGGTTTTGCTTATGAAAACCGCCGAATAAGTGTTAACGAACGCAGAAAGTTGGCTCAATGTGTAAATGGTCTCATAAGACTCCATACACTTTGATAGCGTCGGTCTGTCGCCCGGATTTTCAACCGGTGCTTCCAACAGAAAAACAATTGAATATCGGGTTTTTAATTTATTGCAAGAAATATACTTTTTAAATGGAACACCCTGTATAATATATTACCAATTTAAAGATCTACCAGAGCTTTAAAATTTTTTTATGTAATTTATCCAATTTTTAACAGTTTCGGAAATATGGAAACTCTTAGGAATTTGATAGTACCTGGGATTTTTAAATACAACACCCAGTATATTGCATCGCAAATAAAAGATATTTTAAAGAGCTTTAAGAAAATACTACATTTAATAAGTCTGTCACTTATAGTTCTGGAAATATGACCATCCGAATAAAAAAATTATGTTACGATTCCATTATCTCTACAACTTTAAGCTATAAGCACTAAGTTTGATGTCTTAGAAAAAATGGACATTGTATTCACTATTTTTCAGATTTGTGGTGATAGACCTATTAATTCTGGTATTTTCTTAAAGCCCTTTAAATAAATTTTTAATAGTGATGCCAATATAAAGTATGATTTATTTAAAAATGTCAGTTTTCTATAAAATTCGTGAATATGGTCATATTTCTGAAACTATTAAAAATTGGATATATCATATAAATGGAGGTTTTTTTTTAAAGCTCTCTGAAAACTCTTTTAAATGGTAATATAATATACAGGGTGTTTTATTCCGATGTTAAACCATTTTTTTGTTGGCAGCACGTTAATCAGGAGATAAAATACTACAACTTTACTAATTTATCCAACTTGGTATCTCCAATAATAAATAGGTTAGCAATAGTGCAAACTTAAGTTTGATCACCCTGTATAAGCAAAAGTCACACCATTTTGTACAAATTCTGCCTTTTTAAGCCGGCTGTCCATGAGAGCGGTTTTCCGTTAGCGGATGATAATTCAGCGTTGTGATTGGTTAGTGCAAATTTAAAATGCTTTTCCCGCCATTTTCGACGCGAATCCGCAAAAAAGTTGAGATGAAGTTAACTTTTTTGCGTTTTCCACTAGATTGTGCGGATTTTTTTAATTAATTACCAGGAACTATAACCTTAAACTAGTGGATGAGCTTGATGAGTTGTTGCTTGAAGATAAGACAAGATGTTAAAGATCCATTTTAAATAAAAGAAGTGTTATGGATGACTTTAACTACACCTATTTTAATTATTTACTACAGTATGATATTTGGGAAAAAATTATATTTTTTCTACTTTCAACACAACCAAAAAGACCAAAAAGGAGGTACAGGATTTGGGTTGGAAATTTAAGAATATCTAAGAAGCATTTTGACAAATTGTTACAGAAAGTTGAGTTAATTATTAGCAACTCCCACACAGTCCGTGAGCCAATAACTGCAGGGGAGGGTCTAGCTTGTACTCTAAGGTAAATAGGTAACAAAAAAGTGTATGTGGTAAATAAAAGACTAAGACAAGCTATTAACCAAAGTTTTGTTGGATTTATTATTATCCAATCCATTTGCCATCCCACAGACAGATGATGATCAACATCTAGTGACCTTCATAATTGTAGTATCACCAAAAGAAAAATTTAACATAAAATCATTATATTCAAAACAAAACGCTTTAATATTTTCCACCACAATGGACGTGTCCATTCCAAGCTAAATGAGTAATTACATATGTAAATTATATAACTGAAAAAAGAGATAAGCAAATTGGTAAGCAAACAAAAATTATTGCGTGTAGGTTCATGTAATGGTTTTTACCTCTAATGGTTGTTAGCCACATAACGCGCACATTAACTTCTGGATTTTAAACGGTGTTGTAAAACAGCTTTTAGAAATGCAAGATGGGAATTTATGAAGAAGGTGATCCAATTATACTCAAATGCATGGACAAACTTTTGCAAAACAAAACAATATTACGATGTCTTCAAGTTGTTTTAACTATGATTCATGTAATGTGGTACATATATTCAACAATAGGCAAATTTAATTATGTTTATGACAAACTCCATTTTGACTTGACCTGTATGCAAATTGTTGTGTCATTAATTGATATTTGGTTGGTGATGACAAATACTTTCGGGCTCATTATCTTCTCCAAACATTTATTTTTATATGATTTTATGTTGGATATTCTGAAGAGTAAATTGAAAAAAATAGTCCACACAAAAATCATTTTTAAGATACATATTTTTTTACACGTCCTCAGTATAATAAACTTGTTTATGTTTCTGCATACTCAAACTAAATTAGGCTGGGATATCAGTAAATATCTTATTTCTAGGATATTTGAACATATCAATTTTTATCTGTTAATTCTGTTTGTACTATGTTTTGCATATAAAATAAAAGACTCTTTTGCGAATATCAATCATAAGATTCAAGACATTAAAAGAGAGTTGTTTATTGCAAAAACACCGTTTTACATGTTACTGAGGAAGCTATTTTAAAAATAGACAACATTGCAGCCTATAAATCTATTAAAAGTTTAAAAACACTAACCATATATCATAACAATACCTGCGATTTACTGGACAAATATAATGACAACATTAAATTTCTATTGGTCCTGTTAATAATGTGCATACAAATATATATCTTGGAAGAGTGTTCCAAACTAATACAATTCGGAGTAAAATCTACCGTTGTGCGTGGAACTAATTTTAGCTTTCAAGTTACTTTAAGGTTTACTTTGACAATAATTATTGGCTTGGTAAGTAACTTTTAAATAATACCCTTTATTTTTCTGCATAATTACACATTACAGGTAAAAAGCTCAAGAAATAATCTGGGCTGAAGGGGCTGACCATCAGCAGTCGTTTCCAAAAAATGTGCTTCAGAACTTGCACTCATCCTAAACTCGGCTCTTTCGAATTTATTACGACACAGGTATTGTTTCGGATAGCTGAAAAGCTGCACGTGTTTTCCAAGAAAGGATCTAAATCTCTTTCATCTAACTATAGACCAATTTCACTTCCCTCAGTTCTTTGTAAAGTTATGAAAAAATTTATTAATTTACAAATCCTTAACTATTTAGAAAAACACAAAATTTTGCATGACAGGCTATATGGATTTCGCCACAAAAGATCTACAGCAGATCTTCTTTCCTTCGTATTACACCGCTGAAATAACCCAAGCAGCAAGGTGGCGTCTTATTGACGTCTCTTTTGGTCATTTCTGGTCACATTTGGTCAGCAAAGACGTCATAAGATGACGACAAAATGACGTTAAATTGACCTCTCTAAGTCACTGACAAAAGACGTCCCGTTAATGACGTCTTTAAAATGACGAATAATTGTAGCATAGACTTTTTTAAAAAGCTAAAATGATATGATATATTATTTGAAAATTGAAACAGGAAAAAACTCCTTATTGCTTGCAATTTTCTTGCAAGCAAGTAATGCAAGGTCGCATCTCTCGGGACACTGTTCTACCTGGACATGCAGATTTTAACACTAGCCGAAAGTATATCTTTTAAAGCTAATTAAGATCACCAACCGCAGACCGGTTTCGAACTATTTTGGTCTGGTACGGTGTAGGCGATAAAAAGCGAAGATGTTGAATAAACGTAGTAGTTAATTGTCCATTACGCCATCTATCGGTAGAGTTTTTTCCTATTTCACTTTTGTGAAATTATTGGTCTTATTTTTCTGTCATATGATATTTCGGTTGGATTTTGACACGAATCATATAATGTCACAAATTTTTTCTGGCGGGTTTTCTAAACATGCCGTCATTAGATTTTTATGAGCTAGTATGACGTAAAAATGACGTCAAAAACACGTCAATTAACTGACGTTAAAATGACGTCATAATCAGCTTGCTGCTTGGGAAGTCTCTTGAGTTTCTAGGTGGGTCCCAGATCATTGTTCTTGATATATCCAAAGCTTATGACCAGGTCTGGCATGCCGCACTTCTTAATAAACATTCCTCCTATGGTCTTTTAACTAAACTTTGTACTTGGCTCTCTAGTTGTCTTTCTGATCGACATATATCCGGTATTGTGGATGGCTAGCTTCTGAGCTTTAACTAAGTAAATGCTGGTGTGCCTCAGGGCTCAGTGCTGGCACCAACATTGTTTTTTTTCACATCAACTGGCTGACAACACCCAGACGTAAAAAGACAGGGCGCACAATAAGCCGAGCGGCTTCAGTGCATGGGTTATCCCGGCCCTATTCTAATCTAATCTAATCTAATCTAGATACCAGAAAACTATATTTTATCCAACACTTACATATAATATCTACATAATTGATCAGATTTTGAGGATATAAAGTGTACTATAAGTCACTAGTGACTATAGACTTTAGCTCACTAGTGACTTATACTAATTCTTTATTACTTCCAACATTTCACAATTAAAAAAATAACATAAAACAACTAATATATTATACTACAATTTATTCGTGTTTATATTAACAGTAATTGTTATATTAGATTTATCTTGGACAACGTTACATTGTGCGGAGTGTTCTTCAGGAAGTCTTTCAGCACTAGTACTTGCCTTGGTGCGCTCTTCACCCTGTATTCGTCTTGCAATCTCAAACTTGTTAGAGATGCAATCTTCTAAATATCCTTCTGCCACGGTAGAAGACTTCCACCCGCCATGGCGTTTAAGGTTGGTGATATCGGCCCCAGCGTTGACTAGAAGTGTCGCTGAAGAACGCCGCATCCTATGACCACTATATAAGATTTCATCAGGTAGTTGCAAATAATGAGCAACTACTCTCGGAATTTTCGAAATTTTATTTATTCCCACGCATTGCCTAGTGCATTTGCCTTTTTGAAAGTTGACAAAAAATCTTTTGTGAGACGTGTTCTCTGGCCTTAGGGACACATATTTTCTAAATAATTCAAGCTTATTTACCAAAAATCCTTCTTTTAAAATTGTAAAGCTTCTCGATTTGTTCGTCTTGGTATCAGGTATAGAAACATATATGTACTGGCCTTTATCTACTATATCTTCAATACTTAAACGAGTTAGTTCGTCACAACGGCATGCACCAGCGATTCCCAATATCAATGCAACCTATAAAAATCCGAACAGATAAATATTTAATACCAGAAACTAAAGTAAATTCATACCTTTGACATTAAGTGCTTGTCGTCAGGTGCCTCAGCCAAAAATTTTTCGATGTATTGCCTCTCCAGAATTTTTGCCTTTGTCGGTTTGAAATTTCTTGAATTGCTCTTCAAATAAACGACAACTTTTCCATACCTCCCTATATCCACGTTCTTATATACTTTTAAGGTCGTTTTTATCATTGAATACTTGGTCCACATTGATGAGGGAGCAACTTTTTCGATAAAAACAGAAAGTAAGCCATAATAACATCTTCATTTATAGTACCAACTCCTCGCCTTTTCCTCCATGCTTCAAAATCTTCAAATTCTTTATTGGACGTTAGTTTTGACTTCTCTGGAATTAAACTGCATGTCGCTACCGCAGCTTCTTCCAAAATTTCCGCAGGAACTTCACAATTTTCCATTTCGCAAAGCATTTTTATGTTTGTCTACAAAGTTGTTTACTAAACAAACCCGTAGTTACCAACAAAATGCATTACAACCAAACAAGCTTGCTTTCCAAAAATACAAAATTTTGTTGCTGGTGTTGACAATGACAAGTAACAAATAATGGATGACGTTTTCAAATTATTTTCGATATTAAAAACGATTTATACGAAAGTGTTGGATAAAATTTTGTATTAGACACGTGAGTTATTACATATAAGTCACTTAAGAAAATTACCTCTCTCGCCCTTCGGGCTCGAGAGTTAAACTTTTCTTGCGTGACTTATATGTAATATAACTCACTTATCTAATAAATAACTATTATCATGTATTGGTAACTTTTGGATTTGTGTAAAGTCAATTTAATTGCAATTTAATTAAATGTTTTTTTATATATAGTCGACTATGATTCACTGTAAATTAAAAGTGCGGTAGCTCACTTTATTTGTTTTAGAGCCTTTCGCGGTCGAAAGAGGTCAAAATATAGACGGTCATCCTGTATATAATATAATTACTCACATTGAGTATAAAAATTAATAAAATATGTAACAAATTAAAATGGGTTACATAAAGTTAAAATGTTAAAAATTAAATCGAACAGAGTTAAAAAAATGTTTATAATTATTGAGTGTTGCGTGTAAGAAATTCGTGTAACATTTTTAAATTGCTTTGTTTATTTATTTTATATAAAGGAAAATATTACTTATTATAAAAGCAGTTTTTTATTCCAAAAAATATTCTATACATTTTTCCATTAGAAACACCTATTTGGGAACATCCAAACTGTATGCAAAAAGAAAGAATAGCAAAATATGAAGAAACTGACCCCATTTTGTGTAAGGATATGGTAAAACTTTTGCGAAATAATAAATGGTTAAGGATTTTTTGGGTTATTTTGGTTTTATGTCATATATTTGTATATGTATATTCAACTACAGAAAAGATATTCGTGTTTATAAAAAATGTTTTTTACAGAACTTTAAAATATTTTTAAATAGTCATGAATGTTTTGCTTGTAACCACAAATACTTTATGTTTTACAATTTTGCAAAACGCCTCTATTTATACAGGGTAACTGCGGTAAGAAAATCCAAGGGCATATTTTTAAACAAATTTAATTAAAAAAGTTCATATAAACATACGTCCGGAAATGCTTTGTTTCTAAGATACAGGGTGTTAAACTTTAAAATATCTCAAATATGCCTTATTTGATTTTAATAAAATTTGGCTGTGGTATTTGGTAAAATAGAAAATTAATTTAGCTCTGAACAACTTTTAATTAGTGAGACCAGTGGCGGCGTGGGACGCATCATAGCCAATTTTATTGACAAAAAATGTTCGCTACTGAACTTTTGAAACTTTTATATTTTTTTCTGGAACACCTACAAATACAGTTTTTTGTATCTTTATATTTTTAAGAAGCTTGCTTAGTTTTTCAAAAAAAAAAATTATGTTATAACAAGAACAAATGCTTAATTAAATAACGTTTTCAACTAGTCTAACAAATTTTACTAAAAAGCATTTTTTCTATGTAGTAGTCAAATGAAAAGTTGTTGGAAATTAAATTTTCCATCAAATAACGCTTTTTAAACAAAAAAAAAGTGTTTTTCTACAAAAATATGATTTAAAAAGAAGCAAAAAAACACGAAAAACGCATTTATTATTATTTTTTTAATATATATTTTGCCCTATAACTTTTTCCATTGGGGGTTTAGGTATGAGCAATGGTATAGAAAAAGAACCTTTATTCAATCTTTACACAATGACGCTAAGTAGAAGTCTTCACAGTTCATAGTATTCGAGAAACTTTTTTTTAAGTTGGTCACTCACACCATTTTTTGGCAATTTTGGCATTTTTTCGCAAACAATGTTCTGTAAACCTTTTCCACGCTGTTTTGGGTATAGACAACAGTATATTTAGTTAAAAAAAAACAATTACCTTTCAAATATTTCTTAATACGGGGCTCTAAAACTATTTATAAGTAAGAAATGGTTCTTCAAGTTTTTCTACTTTTAACAATATCTAACCTTTACGTAAATTTTTAATTTCTCGTTATAACTTTTTTCCTTCTACAGTAAGGTATATATGAAATTAAAAAAAAGCCAATTCTCTTATCTTTCAAATGGTGTATTGTAAAAAATGCCAAGGTTAATTTTAAACAAAATAATGTCAAATAGACAATCTGCAACAATTTTTGAAAATTTTTAAGTAACCTTAAATGTCATAAACACATTGTATCTATAGCCACGGCAGCTTTAAAAAGCTTGAATTTCTCTTTCGAGCCAAAAATATTTTTCCCTTCTTATTTATACACTTTGTATGTGTCCCAAATCCGACCTCCCTTGGAATATTGTTCTCATATCTGGGGCATGGCGTCCCCCACAATCCTAATCATTCTTGTCTAGATAGATAGATAGATAGATAGATAGAATATATTACCTTAAAATGCACAATAGGTACAAAGGGGTCGTCAATATAAATAAATATAAATATAAATACTATAAAAAAATATATAGACATACACAAATATACAAAGACACATAAATACATAAAATGTAATTGTAAAAAACACACAAAAAAAAGAATACAAATGAACAGAAAACTTAGCTATAAATAATTACTATAAATAAAGTTAAAATTTTGTATAAATATATACATATAAAAGAATATTAAAATTGTCAAATCAAAACGCAAGCAAAGTAACAAAGTCTAATGTCGCATATACTCTGCAACCGAGTAAAATGCCTTGTCAATAAGAAATTGCCTAACGGCATTCTTGAATTTACCACCATGCATCTTTCTAAAATCTCTCG
The DNA here is from genome assembly GCA_014170235.1 of Listronotus bonariensis. Classification (NCBI taxonomy): domain Eukaryota; kingdom Metazoa; phylum Arthropoda; class Insecta; order Coleoptera; family Curculionidae; genus Listronotus; species Listronotus bonariensis. Next base: position 81,559 of record JACEGR010000753.1, read on the forward strand.
AAAGCTTGTTGTAGAGAGTAAGACAACCATAAAAAGGAGAGTTTTCGAAAAAGGAGGTCCTGTGTAAAGGAACATCTATAATAGTCCTGTTTCTAGTGCTGTAATGATTTAACTCTCCGAGTCTCCTAAATAGTCCCATATTAGAATTTACATAAGTCACGCACTTAAAAATAAACACACATGGCAAAGTGTGGATTCTTTTCTGGATAAATAAAGGTTTGCAGCTGTCACGCGGTTTAAGATTAAAAATTAACCTTAGTAGTCTTTTTGCGCCACAAAGACTCTCTCAGATGCATTACTACCTCCCCAGGACACAATATTATTTGAAAGATGGCTGTAAGCCAGGGAATAGTACACAGAGAGCAATCCCGATTCGTCCAGTGTATTTTTTAAGTTAAGAATTGCATAAAACGCCGAATTTAATTTTGCGCAGACATAATCAACGTGATTTTTAAAAGACATTGTGGAGTCAAAAATGGTTCCTAAAAATTTGGTTGTTTCAGAAAATTTAATATTATTATTTATTTCAAAATTTGATGATAACGGTTTTTTAATAAAGAAGACTAGGTATATCCAAAGAAGAGCTGTTCGTCTCATTTATGATCCTTTACTTACAGAAAGGCTGTCCTCTCTTGCCCATCGTCGGGCTGTGGTGGATTTACCGCTTTTTTATAGGTACCTCCATAGCTTCTGATCTAAAGAATTGTCCAGTATAGTTCCTTCACTTACGGTTCCCACCAGAGAAACTCGTGGTGCCGCGCGTATACATCCCTATACAGTCCAACTTGTCAGGCCCCGAACTTTCGACTTTGTTCGTTCTTTTATCCTTAGAGTTTCTGGAATGTGGAACCTGCTGCCCGCGGAGGTCTTTCCTTCCCCCAAATCTTTAAGTTTTTAAGTTCTGTGACAACAAACTCCCTCTTACCTTGCTTAAGACACCCACGGTACGTCCAAAGATAAAAGAAAATGGTAACCTTAAATGAAAAGTCATATTTAGAAAGCGGGGTTGTACATTTAAATGACGGCCGTGGGTAATGAGCGTGGTAATAGCCGTGAATAACACACCATATTACCTGTTTAAAGTCGCATTAATAATGTATACATTATTAAACTGTCGTAGAAAAAAATACAAATTAAAGAAAATTACGTAAAAATTAACAAAAATCGTTGCATTATGACACCTTGACTAACTATATTTTCCCTAAAATTATTCTCAGCATTTTTACAATACATTATTTTAAAGGTTAAGAAAAGGCTTTTTCTTTTGTATTACATTATATATACAGCGGATTTTCTGCGCGTATTTTAAATACGCGGACCGAAAACTGCTCTCATGGACAGCCGGCTTTAAAAAACAGTAATTATATTTGCTGAGGTTAAAAGACCCCCCACTAATTGCGTCACTGGTCAAAGGATCTCAACAATAAAATAAAGCTAAATGAGTAATTACATATGTAAATTATATAACTGAAAAAAGAGATAAGCAAATTGTTAAGCAAACAAAAATTATTGCGTGTAGGTTCATGTAATGGTTTTTACCTCTATTGGTGGTTGTTCGCCACATAATGCGCACGTTAACTTCTGGATTTTAAACGGTGTTGTAAAACAGCTAAGACATCTCAAAAAATACTTTTAGATAAATATTACTTAGATAGGTTTTTAGAAATGCAAGATGGGAATTTATGAAGAAGGTGATCCAATTATACTCAAATGCATGGACAAACTTTTGCAAAACAAAACAATATTACGATGTCTTCAAGTTGTTTTAACTATGATTCATCTAATGTGGTACATATATTCAACAATGGGCAAATTTAATTATGTTTATCACAAACTCCATTTTGACTCCACCTGTATGCAAATTGTTGAATCATTAATTGATATTTGGTTGGTGGTGACAAATACTTTCGGGCTCATTATATTCTCTAAACATTCATTTTTATATGATTCCATGTTGGATATTCTTAAGAGTAAATTGAAAAAAATAATCCACACAAAAAAGCATTTTTGAAATACATAATTATTTTACACGCCCTCAATATAATAGCCTTGTTTGTGCTTCTGTATACCCTAACTGGAGTAGGTTGGGATATCGGCAAATATCTTATGTCCAGGGAATTCGAACACATTAATTTTTATCTGTTAATTTTGTTTGTACTATGTTTTGCTTATAAAATAAAGGATTGTTTTGCGAATATCAATAATAAAATTCAAGACATTAAAATAGAGTTGTTTATTACAAAAACACCGTTATAAATGTTACTGAAGAAGCTATTTTAAAAATAGACAGCATTGCAGCCTATAAATCTATTAAAAGTTTAAAAACACTAACCATATATCATAACAATATCTGCGATTTACTGGACAAATATAATGACAACATTAAATTTCTATTGGTCCTTTTAATAATGTGCATACTAATAAATATCTTGGAAGAGTGTGCCAAACTAATAGAATTCGGTGTAAAATCTACCGTTGTGCATGGAACTAATTTTAGCTTTCATATTACTCTAAGGTTTACTTTGCAAATAATTATTGGCTTGGTAAGTAACTTTTAAATAATACCTTTTATTTTTCTGCATAATTACACACTTACAGGTTAAAAGCTCAAGAAATAATCTGGGCTGAAGGGGCTTACCAGCAGTCGTTTCAAAAAAATGTGCTTCAGAACTTGCACTTATCCTAGCTCTTTCGAATTTATTACGACTTAGGTATATTTTCGGATAGCTGAAAAGCTGCACGAGTTTCCCAAGAAAGGATCTAAATCTCTTTCATCTAACTATAGACCAATTTCACTTCTCTTAGTTCTTTGTAAAGTAATGGAAAAATTCATTAATTTACAAATCCTTAAGTATTTAGAAAAACACAAAATTTTGCATGACAGGCAATATGGATTTCGCCACAAAAGATCTACAGCAGATCTTCTTTCCTTCGTATTACACCGCTGAAATAACCCAAGCAGCAAGGTGGCGTCTTATTGACGTCTCTTTTTGGTCATTTCTGGTCACATTTGGTCAGCAAAGACGTCATAAGATGACGACAAAATGACGTTAAATTGACCTCTCTAAGTCACAGACAAAAGACGTCCCGTTAATGACGTCATAATGACGTCTTTAAGATGACGAATAATTGTAGCATAGACTTTTTTAAAAAGCTAAAATGATATGATATATTATTTGAAAATTGAAACAGGAAAACATTCCTTATTGCTTGCAATTTCCTTGCAAGCAAGTAATGCAAGGTCGCATCTCTCGGGACACTGTTCTACCTGAACATGCAGATTTTAACACTAGCCGAAGATATTTCTTTCAAATTTTAAAGCTAATTGAGATCACCAACCGCAGACCGGTCTCGAACTACTTTGGTCTGGTACAGTGTAGGCGATAAAAAGAGAAGATGTTGAATAAACATAGTAGTTAATTGTCGATTACGCCATCTATCGGTAGAGTTTTTTCCTATTTCAATTTTGTAAAATTATTAGTCTTATTTTTCTGTCATATGATATTTCGGTTGGATTTTGACACGAATCATATAATGTCACAAATTTTTTCTGGCGGGTTTTCTAAACATGACGTCATTAGATTTTTATGAGCTAGTATGACGAAAAATGACGTCACTTTAACGACGTCAAAAACACGTCAATTAATTGACATTAAAATGACGTCATAATCAGCTTGCTGCTTGGGAAGTCTCTTGAGTTTCGAGGTGGGTCCCAGATCGTTGTTCTTGATATATCCAAAGCGTATGACCAGATCTGGCATGCCGCACTTCTTAATAAACATTCCTCCTATGGTCTTTTAACTTAACTCTGTACTTGGCTCTCTAGTTATCTTTCTGATCGACATAGATCCGGTATTGTGGATGGCTAGTTTCTGAGCTTTAACTAAGTAAATGCTGGTGTGCCTCAGGGCTTAGTGCTGGCACCAACATTGTTTTTTTTTCACATCAACAACCTTCTTTTGTCCAAAACTAATTCCATTCATAGTTTTGCCGACGATACCACTTACACCACTTTTCAGGTTCATAAAGCAGTCTCTAACCCTGATTGAAAAAGCAGACGCAAAGCGATGCACATATCTCTTTCAAATAACAGGACCTCAATGTAATATTGACCCGTGGTGCTGCATGTATGCATCCCTATACGGTCCAACCGGACAGACCCCGAACTTCCAACCTTGTTCCTCTTACAACATCATGCATTTTCTTGGCCTTAACAGTCTGTGGGGGATTTATCGCTTTTTTATAGGTACTTCCATGGCTTCTGCTCTGAAGAATTGTCCAGTATAGTTCCTTCACTTACGGTTCCCACCAGAGAAACTCGTGGTGCCGCGCTTATGCAGGAATTTGCTATATTTTTACCAGAGGCGTACTTGTGGGGTAGACACAAAATATTTTTTATTAAAACATGTACGCCACTGATTTTAATAAATTTTGATAGCGCAATTAAATACTTTACTAAATGCTTAACGAAACTTGTCTCTAAGCATTTTTTCGAATATCGTTTGGTTTTCGGGATATTTGTGATTTTAATACGTACTGCAGCTACTGACCTCCATCTACGTTAAGTTATAAAAATTATCAAAGAGTGTCCTAAAGATTTGCGTACTTTTGCGCAAATAGTACGATTTTGTCTTATTATTTCAAATGCCCCCTCTATCCTTTGTAACAATTCCTGCCTCGTATTCACGACTCTTTTGTAAACAATTTCTTTAACATGTCCCCAGAGATAAAAATCTAAGGTATTGATGTCTGGTGACCTCGGTGGCCATGCGACTGGTCCTCCACGACCAATCCAGCGAGGACCATTCGCTTCATTTAAAAATTTTCTTACTTCAGCCGCAAAATGTGGTGGTGCTCCGTCATTTTGGAACCATAATCTGTTATTGTTTCTTAGATAAAGTGGCAAAATATCGGGCAATTCGTGTATTAAGAAATTGAGGTAAGACGCTCCATTTAATTTATTCGGTAGAACTACACGTCCGATTATTTTATTTCCAACAATTCCAGCCCAAATATTTAAAGAAAATTGATGTTGGAAATTTTTTGTCTGCAAAGCGTGAGGGTTTTTTCCGCCCATGTATGATTATTATGAAAGTTTATAATGCGTCTTCGTGTGAAAGATGCCTTGTCAGTAAAAAGTACATATTTAGAAAAACGCCGGTCATTTTGCAGCTGATTGAGAAACCATTGTTAAAATATTTGTCTAAGGCCATAATCCCTGGGTAAAAGTTCTTGTACCCTTGTAAAATGATATGGTTTTAGTTGTTGTTCTTGCAAAACTCGCACTACCGAAGCTTGAGAAATGTTTCCTAGTTCATTGGAAATTATTCGGGTACTGATATTAGGATAACGTTCTACCGAATTTAGTACTGCTTCTTCAGCTTGAACTGTACGAGGAAATCTTGAACGCCCGGAATTTGCTTTTAAAGGTTTGAGAGGGCCAGTTTCTCTTAAACTCCTTACGACGTACCCAAAAATGATTTTACTAGGGGCTCTTCGTAGCGGGTATCTCTCAGCATAAAGTCTGACGGCTTCTCTTGAATTTTGTCTGGTTTCACCATAAATTAACAATATATCTGTTAACTCTGACAAACTATAATTAATATAAGGCATTTATAATGAGTTAGAAAAAAATTTATGATAAAAACAATAGTGGTATAATACAATAGCCAATTTGTCAAATTTAAAGCAATTGATTTTTTTATTATTTCAAAGCCTTCTTTGATGTTTTATAGCTTAACGTAGGTGGAGGTCAGTAGCTGCAGCCCGTATTAAAATCGCAAATATCCCGAAAACCAAACGAAATTCGAAAAAATGCTTAGAGACAAGTTTTGTTAAGCATTTAGTAAAGTATTTAATTGCGCTATCAAAATTTATTAAAATCAGTGGCGTACATGTTTTAATTAAAAAATATTTTGTGTCTACCCCACAAGTACGCCTCTGGTAAAAATATAGCAAATTCCTTATAGTCAAAATATGCCTACTAATAAATGTACCTTATGTCCCAAATTTTGGCCAAATCGCTGGCGTAATTTTAAAAATATTTAAAAAAAAAACTATCAAAAATTAAACGCCTTGTATCTTGGAAACAACGCATTTGCGGACCCATGTTTATATAACATTTTTGTTTAATTTTTGGCTAAGAAATCTACCCTTAAGCGATGGCATATGTTTTTTGAATCACCCTGTATATTATTATTAAACTGATAAGATGTGTTTTTGAATATTATTATATTGCCATGACACGCACTTTTACAAAATTAAATGATGTGGGCGATAAGGGTATATTCTATTAAAAATAACTTGTCGCGTGGTAATAACGTACCTGTAAACTTTAATTGCATGCAATAAAATCATATATGTGAAGATTTACTACGGCTTTAATTGTGCTTTTAATTAGATTAAAAATGGTGCATTTCTTTCCTCTCGACAAAACTAAACTTTCATGTCAAATGCTTACGCGAAAAGTAAAAATGGAGATATATGAAGACAGTGATCCAATCATACTAAAATACATGGTGAAACTTTTACAAAAAAGAAAACTATTGGGAACTATCCAAATAGCTTTAATTTTAATCCACATATTTGTGTTCATTTATTCTACTTACAGAAAACTTAAAACTGCATTTGAAGAACTACATATTACCAATGCTAGTTTAAAATTTACAAATATTGCAATTGACTTTATTTTATTTATGACAAATAACTTTGGCTTCTTTAATTTTTCAAAAAGTAAATATTTATATAACCTTCTTTCTGATTCACTCAAACATAAATTAACAAAAGTGAACGGTACCAAAAAACGTTTATGAAAGGGATTATTTTGTTGCATGGACTTTATTTTTTATTATTATCTATAAATTTATATACATATACTTTTATCTTAGGGTGGAACATTAGCAAATTCCTTATATCTCGAGATTTTGAATGTTACTTTTTTAATTTGGTAGTTTGCTCTGTTCTATGTTTCGTTCATAAAATCACAGGAGTTTTTGAGGATCTAAATCAACAACTTGTAAATATTGAAAGAAGATTGTTTATTGCAGATACTTGCATTAAAATTATTGATAAAGAGACTGAAATTAAAATAAACAATATTGCCGTGTTATATTGTTTAAAAGATCTTAAATCTGTCACTAAATATCACGACAATATATGCAATTTACTTGACAAGTATAATGATCATATAAAAACAGTTTTGGTGTTTTTAATTATGTGTATAATACTTATTAACTTGGAGAATTTTGGCAACCTTATAGAATTCGGTGTAAAGATTAAAACTATAAATGGTATGAAAACAGCTACGTTTAGTTTTATTATTTTTCCCTTGCTAATGGCAATTGCAGTGGTAAGTGAGGATTTTTTAGATTTACTTATCCTTTTACTTTGAAATTTATACATACCTTACTCTAGAAAAATAAAATTCTTAGATATGTAAAAATGGTTTTCAATGTGTTTTGCCTTCTAAACACAAAATACAACGAAAACCATATATCTATCACATGTAAATCATAAGCTAAGGTTTTCCTAAAAAAAAAATATTGATTTGGACGATTTTGATTAAACTTTTAATCTGATTATGGTTCTTCGATCCGATTAGACGGATCGCATAAACCTAATAGTATATTTATTGTTCTACGTTTAATTGGGTGCAGATAATCCGGTTCTAAATCCTCTTAAATTTGACAAGGAAAATAATATACAATGACAAAGAGAGCAAACAAATAAAAAAAACCCTATTTTTGTGTCTTTTTTATTATTATTTTTTTTTAATAATAACGCAAACCACTAAAGAAACACTATCAAAGATTTAAGAGATATTTAAAGTTATTTTATTTCCCAATAACTCTTTTCTACACTTATCAGCTGTTTACTTAACTGTTATTTTATAAATCTTTTCAAAGACACTGAATATCATACAAACAGAACCCACGATCGCATTGAAGTCAATTCAAATCGCTTGAAATACAGGATTGACTTACGACGTTCAATTCAATCTTTAATTCAATCGGAAACGTGTATAATGCAATTTTTCTCGGGCAATGTTTTATTCGATCGGTTTAATCGAATTTAGTATAACGATATTCTCTTATTCCTATGACCCTAAAAATTTACAGATACAATAAGATATTGACTTTATGTTCTAGAGTTATGTACCTGCCAGAAGCATTAAAATGATAAGTCTAAGACCCCCTTTCCATTTTTTTTAAAGGGCCGCTAACTCTTAGATTGACATTTATATATGTAGTTTTTTGCTTACACTTTAGTTTATGTTGTCTTACTAAAGTCTTTAAATTTTCATAAAAAATAGCAAACAATTCAAAAGTAAGAAGGGGGATCCTGACTTAAGACACGCACTGTATATTGGAAAATACTAAATTTCGTAAAACTGAACTAAATTTTACTCTCAAAATTATTTCTCTTTACTTTTAGGGACAGGCTGCATTGGCAGCATTAGTAGGAGAGAACCTGGCTCAGGAAGGACAAAAACAACCGTTATATGTTACTCCATCCTGAACAAATTACCGATTCAGCTTCAAACTGAGAATGAGAAGCTTATAGAAAAGCAGCTGAATTTTCTTTTGGATCAAAGTAAATCCAGAAATGTCACTCTGCATGCCGGAGGATTTTTACATTAAATTGGGGTATTTTGGGATCAATTGCATCGACTGTTGCTACGTACTCCATAGTAATAATTCAGTTTTTACTTAAGTAAACTAAAATTTAGTAAAAGTGGCGGCTAGTAAGGAAAGGCCTGGAGGGCCACATTAAAAATAAAATACGAATCTATATCTACAAATTTTACTGTACCTAATTTTTTGATTTTATCAGATAGCCCTCGTATAGCATAATTTGATTATTTCTCTTTAGGGCTGAAAATAAACGGAGCGCTTTTCGCCAAAACGGTGACGAAGCGGTGCAAAACACACGAGTCGGCGAGCAGCGATTGCTATACCAATACCATAAAGAAGTGTCCGAGTACAGCTGCAGACTCGACTGCCGAGTCGGCGAAAACGGCTCCGTCTATTTTAAGCCTAATCTCCGGATAGACTTTCGAGAATCCGTCCTTAAACAGTTGAGCCATAGAAAGCGATCATATCGTCGTTGTTATCATTTACCCGGGTAAGGGGAAAAGTCAAAATTTTAGAGTATAATAAAAAAAAACAAATCGCGCTGTTTATTTGGTTATAAATTTTTTAAACTGTTTTAAAGGTATTTTAAACAAACGACTACTAGCTATACTTAATTGTTTCTGGTCTGATAATATTGCAAAAATCGATTTTTGTTAAAAATGAGTGGTATGATGCTAACATGTAGGTTATATAACCCTAGGGTTATATAACCGTAACCATGCGTTCACCAATCACAAATATATTTCCGAAAATAAGCAGTTTTGGGGTTATAAACAATAAGCAGAATATTTTTACTTAACAAATTTATGTTTATTTCACATTACCTTATAGTAGGTTTACATCTGACATTTATTGCATGATAATTTATGTTATTGAAAAATTCTGGCTAAAGCAAACGGTCAAAAATTGATTCTATTCTATTCTATTTTCGGTTTTTGGTTTTCACACGTTATGTATTCAGCCATCGACCAGTGGTTGTAGTCGAGAATTTATGTCCGATAGAATTTTTTATTGTTTATATTAGCCAGAATTTCTGTCTGACATAAATATCATGCAACAAATATCAGATGTAAACGTAACATAACATAATTATCGTAAAAACATCCGTTTACTGCCTTTTCTTTTTGTAAAAACTGGACAGGTAAGAAATACGTCAGAAATTGGCCAAAAAATCATTTTAAAGTCGTCTAGATATCTATGATATAACCTGCTTGCTCATTTTTTCTGTAAAATTAACCGCATACCTAAACCTGCCTGTTTTATTTTACTGAAAAAATGAACAAGCAGGTTAAGTTATAAATGATTTTTTGGCCAAATTCTGACGTATTTCTTACCTATCAAGCTTTTTACAAAGAAAACGCAGTAAACGGATGTTTTTACAATAATTATGTAAGGTAATGTGTAATAAAAATAAATTTATTAGGTAAGAAATATTTTGCTTGTGATTTATAACCCCAAAACTGCCTATTTTCGGAAATAGTTAAAACATTAAAACATAAATATCTAATAGACTGGGAGATAAAACCGGATTTTGTTGCCACAGTTTTTTTTTGCAAAATGGCACATATAACTTTCTTAGTAATAACCACGATCTTTAATTTTTTGGTTTTACATGTTTGCTTTCCCCATTGGACAAACCACTAGCCGCCACTAGTAATTTTATAAATACAGAGAATATACATAAGAAAATATATCGCTCCTAACATTGTTAAGAACAATCATACCTATTATAACGTATGTCCTAAAAGTTTTGGCACACAATATTTATCAGTTTTTTTTTTATGAAGAAATTTATTTAAACAACTAGTTATCATAAATTACAACTCAATACTTAACTAAACTATACTATCGAATTATGTGGAGTGGCCGATTCTGCTCTACCAGACGCAAATTTCTTCGAATATCTCTCATGAGGTCCTGGACGGAATTCAGTTCAATTTCTCTTAATTTCTCGTAAATTCGCCGTCTTAATTGTTCCTCATCTTGTGCTTCCCAGTCTCCATGATAAACCTTTCTAGACAGTACAGCCCAAAAATCTTCTATTGGGCGAGCCTGCGGCAAGTTTGGAGGATTATCGTTTTTGGGAACAAAAGGTATGTGGTGTTGTCGAAGCCAGTTTTGGGTATCTCTTGAGTAATGGCATTATGCTAGGTCTGGCCAAAACATGATATCGTCATTAGCATGATGTTCGCGGACAAATTGAAGCATTTTGGAAAGACAGTTATCAATATAGCTCTGACTATTCAAAGCTTCACCCCTCACTCTTCCCACAAAAGGTCGGGATACAGCCCTGTTAGAAATTGCGCACCAGACAAGGATTTTATCTGCAAATTTCGCTTTATGTTTGTATCTAACATTGTCAGGGCATTCCTCCACGTTGTCCGTATAAAATCCATCGTTTCCCTTCATTTCAGAATTACTCAAAGTGAAATACTTTTCGTCATCTAAAATAATGATTTTTTCATTGGCAAAATGTACCCACCTCAGTTGACGACAACATCTTGGTATACGAAGAAGCTGCGCTTGAGAGTATTTCGGGCACTTACGTCTCTTTCGATATTTAAGACCATTCCTCCTCAATTCCAACGATATCGTACTCTTAGAAGATCTGTATTGCCTAGCCAGTCTCCTCGTTGACATTCCAATCTGGTTTTTTGCTCTTCTCACCAATCTTTCTGACCTCTGTGCAGTAAATGCACGTGGTCTTCCACTTTTGGGAGACTCAGACATGGTATTCCCTGCTCGCACTCCGCTATTGTTCTATAAATGGTTCTGCGTGAAATGTTTTCATTCTGGAATATTCGATAGATTTCAGCTTTGGGTATCCGCCCAACTAACTTGTAGATACTTTTTCTTATTTCTAATTTATACGACATCTTAAAGCGAAAACTTCAAAATAAATAAATCTAAACTGACAGTAAATAAAGTAAATAAACTTTTGTTTTCAAAGGCAACTTGATATTATTTTGTTTTTGTTAAAATTAAAGACAATGAGTTTTGTGCCAAAACTTTTAGGACATACGTTATATTATTTTTATTAATTTATATTTAATCATAGATTTGAATATACCTACATATAGGTTGTTACCAAATGCTGTAAGAAAAATTTAACGGAAAATTCCACTATTGAAAATATTAAACAAAGTTTATATAAACATGGGTCCACAAATTTCGGGTTCTCAACATACGGGATCACAGGATACTTGTAAAAAAAAAGTTTTTTTTTATGTCTTAAATATCCTTTACCTATTTTTTTGCAATTTTAAAATGTTAATAATAGCATAACGGGGGTAATTATAACTAATTTAATTAAATTTAATAAGTCCAGTGGCTTTTCGAGCAGCAACTGACCGAACATAAAAACGAGTACGCCACTGTGTAAATGTGTGTAAAACTTGTGTGCTATTTTTAGATTAAGCAAATTAAAATATAGCTTTTATGTTTTTATTGTTTTGCGTATGGAAAGCAGCACTTTTCCGCACGCAATTTAGTGCGGAAAAGTACAAAAATTTTAAACCAAATATTTGTGAGTCGCAATGAAGGATTTTTATGTACTTCATATTTTAAAGGAAATTTTGCTTTGGTATGGTAGGATATAAGGTAGCATTGTGGTAAAATAAAAAATAAATAAATAAAATTTTAGTGTTTATGTTTTTCTTACGCTCGTATAAAAAATAGAGTTCCTAACACATGCCGTAAGTACCTTTTCCGCACTTGACCGAACTCCGCTACGAGTCGTTCGGTCAACTGCAGTCGCGTGCGAAAAAGTGGCACTTTCAGCACTAGTTAAAAAATATACTATTTTCTACTACTGTATAAATAAGAAAACTTTGTGGTCCTAGCAACGCGAATGATAACGAAAGAGAACCTTCGTGTTACTTGGTTGCTAAGCGTTGCTAGCTACGAAAGTAATATTTTCAGCGCCTGGACAAAAAGTAAGAGTAAAAAAAAAGAAAATATGCTTGTAGGAAATATTAGGATTTATTTATAAAAAGTAACTAATTTATGACAAAATATTTTAAGAAACTAGGTTAGGTATTGACATTAAAAGTAATTTTGCAATTTGAGCAATTAGCAAAAGAAATTGGAGGAATAATACTTGAATTAACAGTTTTTAAATTTGTTGTTGGGGTATCGTTATCACCTTTAACTACGTTAATATTCATATTTTTCACTGTTACTTCATTAGAGGAAATATTGGTAGGAATTTCGTGTAAAATCTTCTTAGAAATTTACACCTTATTACTATAGGATTCAGTAATATATCCTCCGCAACAGAAAAAGACTTCCAACCTCCATGCCTTTTAAGTCCAAAATATCGACATCCGAAGCATTGGCAAGGAACGTAGTTGACGTTCTTCTAAAAGAATGGCCAGTGTATCTACTGATGTCTTCAAGCTTCAAAAACTTCGCAATTTCTTTAGGTACATTTGAAATAGTGTGTTTTCCAATTACTTGATTAACACATTTACCTCTTTCATAACGATACAATAAGCGCTCATCTAGAGCATTCCTTGGTCTCAGCTTAATATATTCCTGTAGAAATCTGACATAAGGAACTGAGCCTTCATCGTTGGTTACTACAAAGTTTCTTTTAACTTTATTTTTAGACTCCACTATTTTTACTATAGCCACGTCATTTCTTATTTCTACATCACTTAGCTTCATTCTGTATATTTCGTCTGTCCGGCATACCCCAGCCACTCCCATAATGGCTATTACTTTCATTGCCAAGTAACTTTGATCAGGCGCGTTAAGTAAAAACTTTATGATTACTTCTTTTTAAAATTTTTTGACTTTTTGCCTCATAACCATCGTTTTTCCTTTTAATAAAAGCAACTAGTTTCTTGAACTCCGAAATATCTTGATTTTTGTTTACGGAAATTGTTAACTTGAGCATGGAATATACAGACCAGAGGGTTGGTGGTGATAAAGACTCGGATTTTTCTTGGAAATACGCCAACATCACATTTTTGTCAATCCGCCCCACATTTTTGTAGCAAGCCATTCAGAAAACGATTTATATGTTTGATGGTACCTCTCTTGAGATTTGTCTGGCAGAAGTGAGGCACACGCAAGGTCAGCTGCCTTTTGGATGCCATTTTCATATTCATTTAACATTTTAAAATGGGAATGGATTTATACTAAATTAACAATAATTCAATATCTGACAAGTGCTGATGACAGACAATTTCAACAATAGATGTGTTGCTATGGAGTAATTTTTAACAGGTAAAATTTCAAAATCTCTAATATTTCTATTAAAACATGATGTTAATGATTATTAAATTATGCGATACATAGAACAGTAGCAGAAAAATATAATTCATTACACGATGCGAAAGGCCTGTCAAGTGTTCGGAGGTTTTAAATAGCCTCGACTTCGCCTCGGCCATTTAAAAACCACCTCACATCAAAAAGTAAACTTTCGCATCTTGTAATGTAAATAACTATTTTGTATCTTGTTTTAGTTTATGGGAGAAAAAACACTTAATTTTATATTTTTGACCTTAAAAGAAGCATTGCATATCAACACTTTTTTAAATTACGTTTTAAGATATTTTTATTAGCAATTATGCAACAACAACAATAATACTTATTTTAAAAAGGTTTATATTCAGTCCTACAACCCGAATGGAATTATCCACACGTAACAAACAATACAAGAAAGACCCGAGTTAGCGATGCCTTTTCAACCCTGAGGACTTTTTTTGCTTTTTAAGATTTTAGGGTAAAATTTTTATTTTTGGTCTGTGTAGAAACGCCTTCCCTCCCCGGTAAAAAATGTATAAAATCAAAGATTTTTCCTAAAACCTATCATTTAACGTTATTCTGCCACTTTTTATGCATTTTCATGCAAGTACGCATTTTCATGCATATTTCCAGCTTTTATGTAGCATATAATCCGGTCCCTAGTTATCAGTTTGTTCCCTGACGATGATGTCTCGAGAATGCCACTTTAGTAACAGCCAAATTTTTCTGCATAGAATAAGCACTTACCAGAAATAAATTTATGGTAGTTTATGGAATTAATTATTTTACTAGTAAAAGCCTTTTATAATACTACTTTCATCAAGTAAATGCTGGAGTGCCTCAAGGCTCAGTTCTGGCACCAACATCGTTTCTTCTTCACATCAACAACCTTCTCTTGTCCACAACTAATTCCATTCATAGTTTCGCCGACGATAGTCCCCTTCACTCTCTCTATGGAATTAATTATTTTACTAGTAAAGCCTTTTATAATACTACTTTCATCAAGTAAATGCTGGAGTGCCTCAAGGCTCAGTTCTGGCACCAACATCGTTTCTTCTTCATATCAACGACCTTCTCTTGTCCACAACTAATTCCATTCATAGTTTCGCCGACGATAGTCCCCTTCACTCTAGTTTTCAGGTTCCTAAACCCATCACTAAACCTGATTTGGAAAACAAACGCAGATCGATGCAGATATCTCTTTCGCAGGATCTTAATTTAATATTGGATTGGGGTCAAAAATCTCGTCCATTTTAATGCATCCAAAACACAATCATGTTCCTTGTCATCCTCTACTTATGAGCGGCCAAGTTTTGCAGAGCAAAAACACCTATAATCTTGTGGCCGTTACATTTGAAAGTAACCTTAACTGGCATAACTGGCTGTTTTCTATATTCAATTAAGGATTAATAGGTGCTAGAGCAAAAACTGACCACAGATTCGTATTCAGCGGGTCTACTCTTCAATCTCCGTTTACATTGTCAAATGCATGATTAACAAAATGTCGCTAAAAAATCCGGTATCTTATGCGAACATGTATACGCAGTACCAACATAATATAAAGGAGAAGTTTGCTAAAACTGGGTAAACTCAAGATCGTTTAATAGGTAAGGTTGCCTCGTAAGCCTTGCAACATGGCGGACCATACGTCACATATGTATTTTGCTCGTTATTTAATGAAGTTTTTAACAGTGTAGTTTGTGTTTTTTGTCAATATTAAAGAAATACTTTTAAATACTTCTTTATTTCCTATTAATAAATTATTAATTATTCTAATTTTATTTATTTTTAAATATTGTATATCGCGCTCTTTCGCCCTCATAGCATTATCCGTCTAGACATCCTTGTTTGCTATGTTCGGACGCCAATAAGGAACCAGCAGTGCGGTACATATGTGACGTAATGTTTTAAAAACATTGTAATTCGGCTAAAAAATGATCTGGAGAATCCGGAAAACAAAAAATATACAGGGAATCCCATTTAATAATCAAAAGTTCCAGTCATTTCCGGTGAAAACCGAAGTTGTAGAAGTCTATCCTATACACCTAAAAATGACTTTTGTAAGTCTAACAACTCCACCAAGTTTCGATCAGTATCGATAAGGAAATAAAAAAATGGCAGCCGGAAAGTGATCTCGTGGGCATCCGGTATGTAAATAAAACTCTTTTTAACTTAAAACAGTGGTAGTAACTTAGCGCTATTCTTGTTTAGATTTTTTCCGATTTGCTTAAAAACCTGCAAAGGAAGTTAAAAAGAACAAAGGAGTTACAAACTTTCAGTTTTATTAAATTAAAATGCAGTAAACATAGCAACTAGGTACTTTTTACAATGAGATGGTGGGAAAAAGTTATAAGACTAACAGCATAAATACAGACAAAAACTTTCAGAGCAAGCCAGTTTAATTAAATTAAAATGCACGCTTGAATAAAGAACTTAGATGAAACAAGGAAAAAGTTTAAAACAAAATCTTTATAACTGTTTAGCGACGTTGTCGTATACAGGGTGTCCTAACTCTATTTATAAAGGAATTAACTTTGATCCTTATACCAAATACACAAAGAAACTTAAATTAAAATAGTATATTATACAGGGTGATTCAAATATCGATCACAAAACTTAAGGGGGTGGTTTTACTTGACAAAATAAGGGTAGAGCTTCATATATTTTTATTTTCAAAATATTATTTGTTTTCAAGTTACAAACCGTCAAAGTTTAATTTTTTCGCCATATTGCATTTATTCTTTTACCAATCCAGTTGATATTTGGCACGCAAATCGAGCTTTGCAGATTCTAAAATTTTAAGACAAAAGTACTTTTTTAAATACCGCCAAAGGAGCACTTTACCTAAAACTTAAAATGTATTTACATTATAACTTTTTATTTTGACAGATATCGCAAAGCTGGGGGCGTCATTTTATAGAGAATCAAAAACTTAGAAAATAAGGTACTCTTTATTAAAGTCGATTAACCTCGCCGTTTAGGCACCAATAGACATCAAAGTTTTCGTCAATTTCAATCAAATTACATACATATATACAGGGTCTCCAGTAACTCAAACGACAAACTTAACCAAACGATTCTAAAATGGCGCCCCCAGCTTTGCGATATCTGTCAAAATAAAAAAGTTATGTAAATAAATTTTAAGTTTTAGGTAAAGTGCCCTCTGGCAGTATTATAAAAATGTACTTTTGTCTTAAAATTTTAGAATCTACAAAGCTCGATTTGTCTACCAAATATCAACTGGATTGATTAAAAATAAATGCAAGTAGTTGAATCCAAATAAACTTTTTTTAAGTCACTTTCTTTTTCTATCTTAATAGGGCGAAATTATTTCATGTATAAATAGATTTGAAACACCCTATATACAAAGTGTATATTCGGAAGTTATTTAAGATAAAGTAGCAAAAATGCAAGTTACTTTTTAATCACAAAGATAAAACTTTATTACTTTATAAACCTGAAGTTGATAGATTAAACTGTTATTAACGTCTTTCGTAATAACATAGAGTAAGGAAATTATCCGTAGGTATGTTACTTTATGGTAATACTTACTTATTATTTAAATATAACTTGTTTTTTTTTAATAATTATGTTTAAAAATCTTGGTTAAAGCTTTTTAAAGTTTTAATTTCTTCAAAATATATATACGAAAAGTTTATATGAATTTTTAGTATTCTTTTAATTTTCTTATATCCGGAAAATTTTTCACAGTGGCCTTACACACTGTTTAAGTTTATTGTAAATAAATTTATATGTAAAAATGGTTGACACGAAGTTTCAATAAAAGACCCATATAACATTTTTTGCCGGCGTTGTACATTTAATTTACCGGCATTGCCAACACTCTTTAATGGCAAGGCATTGGCAAAAAGGTATCAAAAAGACGCGAAAGTGGGCAATTGGCCGTTATTAGGCCACGTGTTGCAGATAATGTGATGACATCCGTCATTAATAAGTTATTGGCAAAAAAATGCGTTTAAGATGATGGCATCCATCATTAATAAGTTATTGGCAAAAAGATAACAAAAAGACACGAAAGTGGGCAAATGCAGATACTTCCAAGCAGCAAGCAGACGTCTTATTGACGAAAATTGTCGCATATACTTTTTTTAAAAGCTAAAATGATGCGATATTTTATTTGAAAATTAAAATAGGAAAAAACTCCTTACTGCATGCAATTTCCTTGCAATGCAAAGTACCATCTCTCGGAACACTGTCCAACTTGGAGATGCAGATTTTTACACTAGCCGAAGATATTTCTTTCAAAGCTAAGTGAGATGTGAGATCACCTACCGCAGACCGCTCTCGAATTATTTTTGTCTAATGGGTACGGTTTAGACGATAAAAAGCGAAGATATTGCAGAAACGTAGTAGTTTATTGTCCATTACGCCATCTATCGGTATGTCAAAAAACTATTAAATATATATAATATTTTTTATCAACACGTCTTTAAAACTTTTAATAAAGTTTTAAACAAAATGTTTACAGCTCCTAACAGTCTACTTGAATATCTTGCCTTCTCGACTAGCCATCACCAATTAATCACACAACACACACTTATTAGGTAATGAATACATTTAATTATGTCTATTAAAAACTCTTTTCTTTAAAAAAGAAACTAAAAAGCTAGAAAACCACGTAGAAAATAAATGCACAAAGCGGTCACCTTCGGTCGAAATTAACGTAGCTAATTTTACCATCATTTTATTTTTATTCGCTCCAAAATACATCATAAACATTTTGTTTGACCTAATTTTTATTTGCATGATTTTTAACAATAAAATGTTATGAAAAGGCCATTTCCTTTAAATTATGTAAAAAACATAAAATAATGTTGTTTAGCTGCCATTATAAATAAAACAGATCAAAAAATTGCTTTAATGTTAGTTAAATACCAATGTTAATAATATGGTTTAAAAAGTATGAATATGCGTTGAAGGTTTGCCTTCAAAAATCCAATATTTATTTGCCTGCAACAAAAACGCGTGCTTTATTTAATCAGGATTGGTATGCCGCCATTTTTGTATGCTTGCCGGCAATTCGCCTGCATGTAAACTTTATTGGCAATTAAGTGTTTATTTAGGGTTGACTTTTTAATGCGTATAAGATGTTGGCATAATATTGCCACCAATTGCCAATGCTTTACCATCAATGCCAATATGAAAAATGTACATTGCCGGCAAATAGTGTTTGCTGGGGAGAACGTTTCTAAGATTCATTGCGATAGATGACATACAAGAGAGACCCCGAATCACTAATTTTAACTTATGCATTAACAAAAAAGAGTGTGTCATTTAAGAAGTATTTAACAACAACAAAAAATGGGAGACTATAAAAAGTGTTTATACCAAAAGCAAAGAATTGAATTTGCATCTTTTAGTCAGTACCAAAATTTTTTAATGACTCTGCACAACTAAAAAAAAAACAAAGTTGGCAAGCTCAAACAGATTTTTATTAAAATAAATTAACAAAGTATTAATCCCTCCTAAGATTTTTAAAAGTCAATTTTGTGGTGTGTTGTATCAAGTGTGAGGTAAATTATGTCCTTTATTTGTTCCTCTAACCATACTTATTTCACATGACACAGTAAGAGGTATCTAAAATAAAATAATTATATAAAAAATATAAAAATGTCAGTTAAACGAAAAAAAAATGAAATGTTGAAGATAATAACTACTTACCACTTGTTCTGGAAACTATCCAGTTTAAGTATTGCGTTACTCGTGTGTTGATTCCTGGACTGAGAGTTGCGCATCCAACTCCGTGGGAGATAATACCAACCAGATGTAAGCGATTGGTTGTAGTATCAGTCCATAAAACTGGTCCACCCGAATCTGATTGGCATGAATCCTTTCCTATATTGTTAATAAAGTTGGGAAAATTTTCTTTTTAAAAATATGTAATCGTAATACCCAAATTATTTTATTACAGGAAATAGTTTTTATACTAATACATACACCCAGTTTAAATGGTTTTATTTTAATAAAATTTTGTATAAGTACTTAATGAAGCATAATAAGTAAATGATAAAAATTTCAAAACGATTGCATTGGTTTAAAGCCCTTTTACCTTTAATAATTTGTGGATGCACCCCGATGTGTTACGCATTCTCCAACGCGCCTAGGCATGCTTCTGATCTGGTGGTCAATGTCCTCCTGTGGTATCTCATTCCAGGCAACCACCAACTCCTTTTGAAGTGCTTCTAGAGTCTGAGGAGGACGTTGCAAATTGAGCAATCTCCTACCCATCATATCCCACACGTGCTCAATTGGGAATAAGTCAGGAGATCTTGGTGGCCATGGTAACAATGTGACATCATTAGGTTGAAAGAAGTCTATTGTGACTCTTGCAACATGTGGTCGGGCATTATCTTGTTGGAAAGTTGGATTTATCAGAGTGTCAAGATAGGGTAAAAGATGGGGTTCTAGAACTTTTTGGATATAACGCTGCGCGTTCATGTTACCTCTGATGAAGATTAAAGGTGACCTGGAGCCATAAGCTATAGCACTCCAAACCATAACTCCAACAGTGTGATGAACATTCCAACAGTGTGATGAACATGTCTTTCAACAAAAAACTGTGGATTCCTCCTTTCACCACGTCGCCTTCTAACCTTGGCTCGACCATCGTGCATGCCTAAACAAAATCGAGACTCGTCACTAAAGACAATACTGTTCCATTCCTGATCCTCCGTTGTCTGCACCACTCAAGGCGATTACGTCGGTGTTCTCGAGTTAAAGGGAGAACCCAGTGTGGCCGGTATGAGAACAGGCGAAAACTTCTCATTCGTCGGTAAACACTTCGCATGCCAATAGGTCTTCCGTGTTCTGCAAACTATTCATTTGCAATGGACCTGGTAGTGGAGAAACGGTCCCTTAAGGCCAATAATCTTAGGCGGCGATCTTCACGGTCTGTTGTTCTACGGCGGCGTCCAGTCCCCCTTGCTCTTTGCGTACGACCTTCTTAAAGCCATGCCTGACAACACCTAACCACAGTGTCTACACTTCTTTGCACTCTAACTGCAATTTCCCGAAAAGAAAGTCCAGCTTCCCGAAGTCCCACTATACGGCCCCTATCAAACTTACTAAGTTGACGAAATCGTACAGGTCTTCGTACTCTAGGCATCGTAACCAATCGTAAAGAATGTCAACAACCAAAATCCGCCAAATTTGGATCTTTACTGCGGCTGCAATATTCATTTTAGATCGTTAGTGAATTAAATAATTATTTTATTATAATTAATAAATTCACTAAATTTCATTAAAATAAAACCATTTACCTGGGTGATGGGAGACATATCGGCGGCAATATCACGAAGTGGCGTAAGTGAAAAAATAGAAAAATTGACAGAGCAAATTGCAAAAAATAAGATACGCCACTTTGTAATATTGACGATGATACCGGGTGACAACAAAATTACTATCCTGCAATTTATTTTCTTCAGTGCAATCGTATAGTTTTTAAATTTAGAGACGTTATATTGTATCACTAAATGTCAATTTTAGATATAATAGCATCTGTGTATTACTTCTGGTTTAACCAAAAGTAATATAAACTTTGATATTTTAAATGGAACACCCTGTATATTTTTTAGGATTTGAATTATACAGGTCATTCCTGATATAAAACCTTTAATATATGTATAAGCTAACTCTTTTGGTTTTGGAGAAAATGGCGTTTGAAAATGTCCAAACGACAGCACATTTTGCAGTTTTATGAGGGAAAACAGATGAACATAACCGAAATTTAAAATGCTTAAAATAGTTCCTTTAAAAGACTCTACCTTTAGAGCCCATTATAATACTACTTCTGGTTTAGCCGGAAGTGCTGTAAAATTTGAACATCCAAGTATGATAACCCTGTTAATTTTAATGGAACACTCTATATATTTTTTAAGTTTTAAATTTTTGAGCTATTCCTGATATAAAACCTATGATATACCCATAACCTATCTTTTTAGTTTTAGAGAAAACTGAGTTTGAAATGGTCCGAACGACCTCAAAATAAACAGGTTCATGGATATTGTGTCGTCGTCTGGACCTTTTCAAAAGCAGTTTTCCCTAAAACTAAAAAAGATAAGTTATGGGTATATTATATATTTTATATCACGATAGCTTAGAGAATTGGGAAGAGGGTGTAAATTCATAATAACATATAATAAGTTTTAGGTTCGCAAAAAGCATTTGCAATAATTTATAATATTTTTCCAGTAAAAGCACTTTATTTTAAGTTAGATTGGTAAGTTTCAGAATTTTGACCAAAAAATTAACTTCTATCCCATAGTGCGATGACCAGCTGCATCAACCGGCATATCATAAAAGAAATATAGCAAAGGCGGCCGCGAAGACAAGCATGCCGATTTATTTGCTTTAAACTTTTTGTGTTTTTTTTCTTATCAAAGAGCACCGAATTTACATTTTTAAACTGTTCTTTCTATACACAAATACTTTTTCATTTAAACCTATTATTTTTGTCTAAATTTTATTTAATTATAGTTTATTGGCCTAAATTATTATAAAACTCTCTTACCATATGCATAAGTACAAATTTCTCCAGCAGTAATAGTTTCACTTTGATCTAAAGCACATTGAGCATTGGAAAGGGCTTGTAGAGTTGCTTTTAAAAGGACATCAGAGGTTGGTCCAGAAAATTCGATTTGGCCCCAACCTTAAAATTTAAAAATCATGATAAAATCCTTACATAAAAGTTGTCAAGAAAGATAAAGAAAGGTGTATCATAATTTATTTTATTATGCAGACTATGAAATGTGTATCATAATTTATTTTATTATGCAGACTTACCCAAAATTTGGACCGGCTGATTAGTAAAGGTAGCAGATGCGTATCTAAAGGGTAAGCAGATTGGACCGACAAAATTGCTAAAAGTTATTTTGGTCAATGTCTGAAGAATTGCAATGTCATCGGTATATGTACTTGGATCATAGCTAGGGTGTATTTCGTAGGCATTTACATAGTAAATAGCTGAGTATGGAGTATCATCACCTAAAATATTATGTTATATATATTATACAGTGGCTGGCAAAATGTTCGCAACAAATGGAAAAAAAATTATTAAGAAAAATTCCGAATTTATTTTTCTGGCGATCGCCTCTGCATATCCAACCTAAAATTTCCATTTTGACATGGGTCATGTGAACAATGGTATTGCGGAAGATTTAAAAACCAAGTTCCGAAATTCTCCAAACGTTTACCTAGGACTTTAATACATAGGGATTACAAAGAGTCGGTTAGTAAGTTATGGAGAATTTTGCTGCAAAATACTTTAAAATAATATGTACATACAGGTAACTTTTTTATTTCGTTCCATTTGCTAATTTGCTTTGCAAAAAACAATTCGTGCTCAGCTTTTTAGCTAATAGTTATTTTCCTGGTTTAAAATACTAGAAATTTAACAAAAAGATGTTTGTCAAAATCAGATTTTCTTAAATTTTTAATGTACATACATAATAATAACTATGAAAAACTAAGCAAAAACTATTTTTAGGCAAGTGATTTAAGGTAATAGAGAATTATTGCACAGTAAAATAAGGCCAGGCACTAATAATACTGGCCTTATTTTGACATCTGAGCTTGCGCAGATGCGTGGTAGGATAAGGACTTCGGAACTGTTTGTCTAACCGAGCGGCTGCCGATCACAAAATCGAAAAGTTTTTATGAAGTAAAAATACTTAAAACCTTGCTTTTTTAAATGTATTTATGTAATTATGTTATAAAAATAACCCTACAACACAAAACAATAAAGAAAAACTACTTAAATTTTTCCCCTTTTTTTAGGTTAATGGTACTGTCAACATGATTTGCAATAACTCTAAATTATGGGCACAAGCACTATTGAAATAAGGCCGGTATTAATAATTCTCGGGCCTAATAAGGCAACTTGCAATAATTCTCTAATATTAAGAGAGGTCCAGGTAGCCCCGCCAAGCGGTTAACGGCGTTAACCGTCATAATTTCTAAACCCAACGTCTAATCGCTTTGATGTCTATCACTGAATACAAACAATAAAGCGAAAGCGAAACCGCTTTTAATATTTCAGTCCTGAAAAAACGTTTTGGATGCAGGTTGATGTAATTTTTCTTCTGGTTAAAATTTAAACCTTAGGGATACATGTGTATGTATTAATTTGCATTAATAATGGTATCAAAATTTAGTTGATTATTGGTATTTTATGATGCATTATTTAAATATTACATTTTGTAAGGTTTTTTTTAATTCACTTTTAAAGAAAAAAATGTGTTATCGAGTAAGACCGCCCAGAGAAAATTGTTCTATATAGCCAAGGTGGCCCCATTTAACATTTAGTTGTGTAAATTTAGAGTTTTGGTAAAAATAACACCAATCTAATTTATCTATAAAGCTTTTTATAAAAAATATGATGAAAATATTTCCTTTTTTTATATTTTTGTTTAGAAGAATATAAATGTCTAGGACATATAATCAATATAAGAAATCATGTTATATGGTGAAATTTATTTAAAAGTGTGTTATTTTATACCCAAAATTATTTTAATTTGTGGGCAACCTTGTACACCCTATGTGAGTTGTGTTATCAATATCAGGCATCTCCTCCATTGTCAGAGTTGTTATATACAGACAACCCAATAAGCATGACAGAGTAGGGTACTACGCAGCCAAAGTCGGTCTATATAGGGTCACGACATTCGGCCATATTGCTTTGACGTGTTAAGACGTCACATCTCCCATTTTTCGGCCATGTTGTTCAGTGCCGGAGATATACAGTTTATTGTATTAGTAGAACAACCGTTTACACAACAGTTTTTAATTATTATTAAGTTGTAATTTCTTTAACTTTAAATAAAAAACATTTGGAATTACATCTTTCAACAAATATCACTTCCAAAACAATGCAAAATGAAATGCGCAAATTCTAGACGCCACTGGATTGATCATCAAGCTTTGATTTTACCCAGTCTTGCCAACTTTTCTCCGTGGAGTGCCTTTCCTTGCGTCCCCGACCTCGAACCGCCTAAAAGTTGAGGATGTGTCGCAACCTTATAAATATAAATTAACCTTGCACGCAGCCACTCTACGAACAGGAACCAAAAGGTCGAGGACGACAGTCAATGTCCAAATATCCAGACCCCGTATGGGTCTGCGCCTCGCTTTGGTCTCGTGCCGTTTAATAACGATCAACTTATACTTGTATTTGTTATATTTATTTTAAAAGTTCAATATACAAATTTTAGCATAAAGTTCATTCGTGTTCGGCTTTGCCACCTTTGCCACCAATACATTACATGGGTCTTAAAAACGTAAAGTTTTATTACCTAAAACTTAGCATATCTTAATATAAACAATAGATTCGGGCAATCAACACCTTTTTAATAAAGACCTATATGTTACTGACACTTCAGAATATTTAAATTTACTTTAGGTGAACGGGGCTTCCTGGACCTCCTCCACCTAAAAAAGTGTATAAACTTAGGTTTACCTGTAGCTATATTATGTTCTCCAACTAACACAGCTAAAGTAGTCGCTGGTCTTTGATAAACACAGTGTCCAGCAGTCAAAAGATATCTGTCGGAAATTATATGAGATCCACAATGAATTCTCCCAGTGTTAAGGTTAATAAGGGCAGCCATAGCTGGAAACTCATTTATTCCAGTTTCAGTCCCTCCAACAATTTCTAGAGCCTGTTTAAAATAAATTATAGCATGATTGTATTAAACTTTTTTATAACTAAATTACGAAAGAAGACAATAGAGACATTTTGCACCTCTTATTTTGCAATTCCGTTGTGGTTAACGGTATTCTGAGACTGCGCAGTAACGCAGACATGATCCGTTATCGTTATTAACCATACCGGACTCTTTTAATTACGGATGAATACCGAAGAGCTTATCGTTATCGTTATCGTTATTGGTAAACTGCGTGGTTGCCGAATTGTAAAATTTTTAATATCAATTATTTAAGAAGGTTGAAATTTTAATACCGTATTAATTAAAATGTTATTGATACATAACGAATAATTAGCGAAAAATTCATAGCAGTAAGAAAAATAATATAGTGTAAAGAAATTAAAACGGACTTGCATTTTTAAGGATGTTTTAAATCAGTAATTAATGTACATGTTACAATCTGGCACACTTGCTTTTTGCTTATACTGTATTGTTTATATCTACTTTAAAAAACAAAATCAAGAGAACTGTTTGCATATATTAAAATATCAATATATAACTTCTGGAGAATAAAAGTAAATACTGATTTTTCGCAAACTTTAAAATCGGTGAACCACAGACAAAAATAAATAAGGTTATGGGTCGAAAGCGCAGACGCAAGATAAATTTCTTAAAAGAGGTTGCAAAATCTCTGTCTAAAACTGCTGCCGTAATCGTTATGTTTAATAACGATAACCATAAGGAGGCCAGAAATCGTCTGTTATTTTAAGAGGTGCAAAATGTCTCTATTATTAAATAAATTGATGGTATGACGTAGTTCAGTAAAATACTAAACTAATTAATGGACGTATGTCGCTACTAAGGTCACAATTTAATGACCGCCTACATGACAGTTGTCCAATAATAGGTTAGAACACTAATCATTAAAGACAAAAAGATAACCCTTTTCTTTCATTGTTAGTTTAAGTACTGTTAGATTAGTAAGTTCTTTTCAAAATTATACAGAATTAAGAAAGTTGTGAGAAATAATTAAAGATTATTTGCTTCACAATAATAGACAAATAATTTTTAAAAGGTAATTTAATCACTATGAAAATCTCGAAAGAGTTTTTATCAACACAAAAAACCACAATAAAAAATAAAATATTTTTGTTTAAGGTTTGTTTATATCGATGGTCAATATCAATTTTGCAATAATGATTGTTTCGACAAAAAATTGGGAATGTCTCTGTCTAACACATTTTATTTTATTTACAAATTGTTGTCGTTTGTCTTGGTGGGTTTACCAACCAATAGAACAGGGCGGCTTTCGCAGAAGTTTCGGAATATGACCATCTTCAAAGTATAAAAACTATAATTGAAAAATCGATTGAATATAATAGACCACTTGCCGTTGCCTTTGTAGACTTCCAAAAGGCCTTTGACACTGTTGAGCTGGACGCAGTCTTAAAATCCCTACAAGAATGTCGTGTTGACTATCGCTACACCAAGCTAATATACAACATCTATAAAAATGCAACCATGATGGTAAAACTGCACGAAAACACCAACCGCATAAAAATTGGCAGAGGGGTGCGACAAGGGGACACTATGTCACCCAAACTGTTTATCACCGTTTTGGAATATGCTTTTAAGATGCTTAACTGGAGCAAAAAGGGTATAAATATAGATGGCCTGAATCTAACAAATTTACGTTTCGCGGACGATATTGTTTTGTTGTCCGACAACCTACAAGAAATCAAAACAATGCTGCAAGATCTTCAGGAAGTGTGTGCTCAGGTAGGGCTAAAAATTAACATCTTAAAAACCAAATGTATGACAAATCTAGTTCCAAGCGGAAACACTGTTATTGGTGACTGCGAAGTGGAGTTTGTTGACAAATACATATATCTGGGTCATGAAATACGAATCTCGAGAGATAATCAGACATGCGAGTTAAAAAGAAGGATTGCCCTCTCTTGGGCTGCATATGGTAAACTTAGGGATGTAGTTTTTTTAATCTTTGGACAATCCACGAAGGCTGAAAGCCTAAATACTAACGTACCGTGGGTGTCTTAAGCAGGGTAAGAGGAAGTTTGTTAACACTTAAAAACTTGAAGATTTGGGGGGATGGAAAGACCTCCGCTGGCAGCAGGTTCCACAGTCTAGAAACTCTAGGGATAAAAGAACGAACGAAATGGGAAGTTCGGGGCCTGTCCAATTGAACTGTATGGGGATGCATACGCTCGGCACCACGAGTTTCTCTGCTGGGAACTGCAAGAGGAGGGTAGTTAAAAGAAATCTCCCAATCTGTCTAAAGCAAAAGGTTTTTAATCAGTGCATTCTACCAGTTATGGCTTATGGCGCTGAAACTTTAACTTTGACCGTCACATCCGCTAAGAAGCTCAGAATAACGCAGCGTAAGATGGAAAGATCGATGCTTGGTGTGTCAATTCGTGACCACGTTAGTAACGAAGTTCTACGTGCGAGAACAGGGGTCACGGATGTTGTCTATCAGGTGGCAAAGCTGAAATGGAACTGGGCTGGACATGTAGCCCGCATGACAGATGGCAGATGAACGAGGAGGTTGCTCGAGTGGAGACCAAGAGCTGACAAAAGAAGCAGGGGAAGACCTCCGACGCGATGGACAGATGACATAAGAAGAATGTCTACAAATTGGATGCAAAGTGCTCAAGATCGAGGACGGTGGGCAGAAATAGGGGAGGCCTATATCCAGCAGTGAATGCAAAGGGCTGAGTGATGATGATGATGATATCGTTTGTCTTTACAATACATTAAAATGGTGACGTAATCGTCTTCTTTCGTGATTTAGAATTAGAAGAATACCATTACTTCTAATTCTAAACATAAGACTAAGACCCCTAGATGCAAAAACAAATGTATCTTAGGTGACCCAAAAAAAACCCTTTGGACTTGATGTGTTAAAATAAACCCTTATACCAGGGATGGCAAACCAATAACAAGTAATGTTAAATTTTGGGTACGCGACTGCACAAAATAAATTATTTTTAATGCGGTTAGGAAAAAGTCTCTCCCCATTTTTTTATTTTTTTTTATTTTGGTCTTTACGTTTATTTACTGCTTTTCAATTATACAGCGGCCAGTGGAAGGGGCAAAGGATGCAAGTTTAAAGATGATATTTTTTTGTCTTCAAATTTTTTAGTAACTTAAAATTTTGAGAAATTTTTAATGTATTTTTATAGTTTACTTTACACCTTAGTTAATTTGCCAAACAAAACAACAAATAATAATCTGCACCATTTTTTTCAGTAATAAAAACAAACAGATGAACATAGTTGAATCCTTAAAATGTCATTACAAAAATTTACATTTATTTGCTTCCTTTATCATATAACGTATGTCCTAAAAGTTTTGGCACAAAACTCATTGTCTTTAATTTTAACAAAAACAAAATAATATCAAGTTGTCTTTGAAAACAAAAGTTTATTTACTTTATTTATTGTCAGTTGAGAATTAATTATTTTGAAGTTTTTGCTTTAAGATGTCGTATAAATTAGAAATAAGAAAAAGTATCTACAAGTTAGTTGGGCGGATACCCAAAGCCGAAATCCGTCGAATATTCCAGAATGAAAACATTTCACGCAGAACCATTTATAGAACAATAGCGGAGTGCGAGCAGGGAATACCATGTCTGAATCTCCCAAAAGTGGAAGACCACGTGCATTTACCGCACAGAGGTCAGAGAGATTGGTGAGAAGAGCAAAAAAACAGATTGGAATGTCAACGAGGAGACTGGCGTCTGGTAGAGCAGAATGGGCCACTCCACATAATTCGATAGTATAGTTTAGTTAAGTATTGAGTTGTAATTTATGATAACTAGTTAGTATTTAAATAAATTTCTTCATTAAAAAAAACCGATAAATATTGTGTGCCAACACTTTTAGGACATACGTTAAAACTAAAAAAAAGGGTTGAAATTCTTGGCAAAATTGCAACTGATATAACTGTTAGTATACTACCTGCAACAATTTGTCCATGCTTTAATAAAATAAATTTTAATGACGGTTGATCTAAAAAACTATGATTTTTAGAATATGAATATTTGGTCAATTTACCAAAAATAGGACCCATGCTAAAAAAGGGAAAATAAGGTTTTTGCCCACAGATCGCTGCACTGTAGTGCGGTCAAATATCTTACATGCTATTTAAATAGGAATCAGAATGACCTTATCGTACCGTGAGCGTATCGTGAGCGTACCTTGTGCGTACCGTGAGCGAAGCGCCCAATATGAACAGTCCTATTTAAATTGCTTGTAAGAATATTTGAATCAACCGTAAGCTGAGCGTGACCTGAGCTGTAGTGTGCAGTGACCCTGAAACTATATAAAGTCTGGTCAATTAGAGTCTCCTTTTTGTTGTGTTTTTCTAAAAAGACTTAAAATATTAAATTTGTACAGAATAGTTTATTAAAAATCAAATAAATTGATTTTTTAAATATTTTTAAAATAATGATTGAAGTAATCAATAGTACTACGTGTGCCAAAGAATCACATAAAGGTCGCACTCTTACACCGACACAGTGGAGTAATTTTGAGACCAATTTGATATGCACCATTAAAGTCAACTCGCGGTATTTATTTAATGAAATAATTACAAAAAATTTAAACATTGTAAAAGTAACACACAGTAGACCACAGTAGATAAACTGAGATTTTAATAGAAAATACTATAAATAATAAATACCCCATTATTTTTCCATCCACAGTCACATGTTGCGTTAACGTTTTCAAGTGTAGCGTTTTCTAAAAACTTTTTTAAAAGTAGTCATCGTCAACATTTAAAGACTTATCTACGTCTTCAACATTTCCAAATGCGGCAACAAAACTTAAAATCGTTGCCAGGAACAAAATATATTTCTTAATGAACCCTAAAATATAATATGCATTTATTTTTAAAAGTGCAACTAATGGCATAATGTACAGGGGGAGGGGTTGTACCAGCGTCAAAATTGGACGTTTTTATGAACCTTATAGCAGAGACAAGAATGAGACGAGCAACTGAATGTAAATAAATTATCCGAGAGAGAGATAGCTGCTGGGCCTTCCTTGTCTGTCTTCAAGGAAGGTAAACGCAGATGGCGCGTGAGTCAACTTTATTGTTTGCCCGCCAAATTCAAATTATATAGCTGTGCTATTTTTGCCCTTAATGTTAGGTACTTGTTTTTGTTTCCTATTAATATAAAATATTGGGGTTTAGTTCAATAATTACACACACCTAATTAAAAATGTCATTTATTTGGTTTTTATAAAGATTTTTTCTTACAGATAACCATGTCAATATTACCTTAAATTATCTGTTGAAAAGCACAAATTTAATATATACACTGTGATCACTAATAAAAGTCAATATTCAAAGTCCAATTAAAGGTAAAAAACCACGAAACACACAATAAATCACAGAAAATGTAAACAAACTGTCCAAACAAATCGGCCATTGAAAAATATCAAACACAAATATCGAATAACATTTCGGCGTGACTGCCTGCGGCAACATTTGTCAAGTTAAAAATATTCGATTCATGGTATATTTTCTTTCTCTTAATTAGATGTGAACCAAAAAAGGACATTAAAGTTTACATCCAGAAATTGTAAACAACTTGGCAACCAGGGCAAAGCGATGATTGCTCCATCTACGATAGCCTGCCATGATGCAAGACAAAGACATATTTATTGGAACTTGCGTTAAACCAGAAAGAGATAAATATAATGGACAAATTGTTAGGACCAGTTACTCGTCTCATTGTAGTCTCTGCTTATAGCGTTTTCGGTTTACTGGTCTCGGTTGATCTATGATCGCTCTCGATCAAATTTTCGTGTTCAGTTAACGATCTGACTCGCTCCCGCTCGGAAGTTCGTTTTCTGTTTAAAAATTTTGTTGCTTCGAAATCTCAAAGAGATCGCTCTTAGTTGATCCGAAAAATTTCGTGGAGGAGAAAAATTATACCATTAATTTTTTATTAGAAAACGAATATTTTGAATTTGGAATCAGCCTTTGAAATATGTATTTAAAAGCATGGAGCAATATCGGAGTAGGACACAGCCTTCTTAAACTCTGAGCCGTGAAGTAAGAAAGGCAATGTTGCAAACAACACTGTACAGTAGGAATATTGAAATGAGTTCCTAATAGATTACATGCTAATTATAATTATTTTTCTAAGTGTTTTAAACAAAATATAAGTATTAATTTTTTTTTTGATATTTAAGACAACATATAGGTATAATTTTAAATGCTATAGTTGCCCTAAAAAGCAATAATGTGTCTGCAAAACTTATCAGGAACTTTTCTGCCTTATACAAATTTCTTGGTAAGGATTTAAAATTGTTATGATGTTTTCTACCCCGCTTTATGCATTTTTTGCGAACAGACCAATGTAGCTTTTTAAAGTTAACTAAACATTTATTATTTAGTAATATTTGCAATAATTAAAATGAATTGAAAGCACGTGTGTTTAGTTATAAATATAAAAGCTTAATAATATAGCGTATTACATAAGATGCTCTTTAAAATAACAAACGCTTTAAATTAGGTTTTCCACTATATTTACTCTAAAACCGCCTTAGGTAAATATCTTTCAGAATATCTATATAAGTTTTGGTGAACTTACCAGGATATTTATGCGCATTAGTTGATATAGTCCTTAGGATATTGCTTGGGGTAAATTATATAATAAAATATTGCCACTGGTCCTATTTTTTAAATATGACAATTAATTACTTATTTTTTCTTTATATAATAAATACATGCTACGATTTAACCTTTAAAAACAGAAGAAAACCTTTTAAGCAATCGTTTAAACTTGTTTCTGTTTACTTCTAAACATTACTTGACATTCCTACTATGCTGTGTTGCCAGATTTCTCCTTCACGGCTTAGAATTTAAGAAGGCTGTGAGTAGGAGCGATCTTAAGGCGTTTTTCCTGTTAATACGGTTCAAAACATTTTAAAATCATTTGAGTACCTATCTCTATCTAACTCTCATATTTATATTGTCATATCGAATGCGGTTTTACCACTCCGATGAATACGGTTAACCCAAAAAAACGACTTTATTTAGATTTGTGACGTCATAGATCCTTTTTTAGCAATCTAATACGAAATACTAAAGAACCAATGTAGGTGTTATAGGTTCGTCTTTAGAATCACCAAAAATGGTTCAGTAAGATTTTTTAAACCGATTCTTGCCTTACAAAGTAAGAATTTTAATAATATTATTACATAAGGTATACAAGGGAATTTTAAAAAATGTCGTTTTTAATTTTTGCCTTTATATTCTTTATTATAAGAAAGAAATAGCAAAAAACCCCAATTTTTAGTAAAACTTTTTACGTAAAATCTACAACAAAACTAATATTACACCTGATGACCTTATGGCATTAACCTCGTAATATAACCAAATTAAAAAAGTTAGAAGACAATTTTTGAGAATTTGACTTATTTACAAAACCACACATTTTTGTTTATTGTGTTTATACTTTTAAAATTATATCAAGTCCATTATTTTAAAATATTATTGTACAAGAAAGTCTTTATACGGAGTACGCTCACAACAAATAATAAAATTCAAATATTTCAAAAAACTAGAAAAAAAAGGTGCTTTGTTATATATTTGTTATCGTGGTGACAAGGGCTATAAGTTAGAACAAAAAATAAAGGGTGTTCCTAAGGAAAAACATTATAGTGACACCTTTTAACATAAACCTGTATAAAAAATTAAATACGTTTTTTAAACTTTATGTAAAAAGATTTACAAAAATTGTATCCATGGTTTTTGCTATTTCTTATAATAAAGGATGTAAAGGGCAAAATGAATAACAACATTTTTTAATTTCTCCTCGTATCTCTTGATATAAAATTTTAACTATGTTATTTTTAGTGTCTTCAATATCGAACCCATAACACCTACTTCTAGTAATAATTGAGGTAGAGTCTATAAAAATGCCCAATTTTGCTCACCCTGTACAATTATTGACACCACGGCACTATGGGATAGAAGTTAATTTTTTTGGTCAAAATTCTGAAACTTACCAATCTAACTTAAAATGAGGTGCTTTTTACTGGAAAAATGTTATAAATTATTACAAATGCTTTTTGGAAACCTAAAACTTATATGTTATTATAAATTTACACCCCCTTAACATAATTATTTTTATTGTACAAAATAAACTAAAATGTCAGCTTGTTTGGTTAATTTAGTAGTATTCTAATTAGTAATCCGATGATTATTATCTCATATGATATACAGGGTACGACAATAGGTATGATTTTTTAAATGGAATACCCTGAATATTATATCACCACCCATAAAATCTTTTAAAATGCTTTAAAAAAATACTACATTTGATGTGTCTATCTCAATTAGTTTCGGAAATATGACCATCCAAATCTGAAAAATAATTTTAAATTATTCTTAGAAGCGTAATAGAGATACATCTTCCCAACTTTTTTATTTTTTAACGTATAAAATAAATAAAAAACACTGTTTTTTGGGTAGATTCTGTAGAATCCATATCTTTCATCAGAATGCTTTTATCTTTTAGGATATATAGTGTAGGACAAAACATATTCAATTTTAAAATGGAAAACCTTGTAAATTATAAAAAAATCTTGTATCTGTCCTTAAACTCAGAAGTAGCAAAAAGTAGGAAGGCAATTGTAAGTACAAAAACTGATAAAGAAAAAGGTAAAAAATCTTTGACAAAAATAGCAAGACTTCGCGAGACTGCATCGGAAACAAACAATAGCTCTTATTATTTAAACTCTTTTACTTTTTTAGTAAACAAGGCTAATAATAAACTAAGTAGATTAAATGTTGTATATTTATGTTTACTTAAAATAAATTTTCAAGTTTCTTATTACCCCAATAGAAGTTGTCATATCCTTTTATAATTTTGCGTACATGTAGTTTGGAGTATCTACTTTAAAATACACAGCATGAGCCATTAAAATTTCAAAGTTGCTTTTTGGCCAAAATAATGGATTTCTATCCCATAGTGCACTATACAGCATACAAAAATAGGCCCTAGACATATGTAACCCATTTTTTCTATGTATTTTACCTCCTAAATCCGTGCTCAAAATTTGCTATCAGGCACAAAAACCGGAAATATTCACAATTGAGCTCTTATAAGCAGTTTTAATCTTAAAATTATTTTTTTACTTACCCATATTAAACAAAAATAACTGATGAATAACTAATTACTTCGAGACAATATATGAACATAAAACAATAGAGATTTTAAATATCTATAAACTTGAGATATCATTTTTATCAGATACATATTTGATTTGGTTATTACAAAATCATGACTTCACATCACACAAAACTTAATACTCAATCAAAACAAAAATTTTTCGCAGTATTTATTGACTAGACGTTAGGTAATTTTTGCCCTAACACAAACCCTTATAACTATAACGATAGTAAGGATGTCCGGAAAGGTATGGTCATAAATGATAGGGGTCCCAGCAAACACTATTTGCCGGCAATGTACATTTTTCATATTGGCATTGATGGTAAAGCATTAGCAATTGGTGGCAATATTATGCCAACATCTTATACGCATTAAAAAGTCAACCCTAAATAAACACTTAATTGCGAATAAATTTTACATGCAGGCGAATTGCCGGCAAGCATACAAAAATGGCGGCATACCAATCCTGATTAAATAAAGCACGCGTGTTTGTTGCAGGCAAATAAATATTGTATTTTTGAAGGCAAACCTTCAACGCATATTCATACTTTTTAAACCATATTATTAACATTGGTATTTAACTAACATTAAAGCAATTTTTTGATCTGTTTTATTTATAATGGCAGCTAAACAACATTATTTTATGATTTTTTACATAATTTAAAGGAAATGGCCTTTTCATAACATTTTATTGTTAAAAATCATGCAAATAAAAATTAGGTCAAACAAAATGTTTATTATATATTTTGGAGCAAATAAAAATAAAATGGTGGTAAAATTAGCTACGTTAATTTCGACCGAAAGTAACCGGTTTGTGCATTTGTTTTCTACGTGGTTTTCTAGCTTTTTAGTTTCTTTTTTAAAGAAAAGAGTTTTTTAATAGACATAATTAAATGTATTCATTACCTAATAAGTGTGTGTTGTGTGATTAATTGGTGATGGCTAGTCGAGAAGTTAAGATATTCAAGTAGACTGTTAGGAGCTGTAAACATTTTGTTTAAAACTTTATTAAAAGTTTTAAAGACGTGTTAATAAAAATATTATATATATTTAATAGTTTTTTGACATACCGATAGATGGCGTAATGGACAATAAACTACTACGTTTCTGCAATATCTTCGCTTTTTATCGTCTAAACCGTACCCATTAGACAAAAATAATTCGAGAGCGGTCTGCGGTAGGTGATCTCACTTAGCTTTGAAAGAAATATCTTCGGCTAGTGTAAAAATCTGCATCTCCAAGTTGGACAGTGTTCCGAGAGATGGTACTTTGCATTGTAAGGAAATTGCATGCAGTAAGGAGTTTTTTCCTATTTTAATTTTCAAATAAAATATCGCATCATTTTAGCTTTTAAAAAAAAGTATATGCGACAATTTTCGTCAGCTTACTGCTTGGGAGTATCTGCATTTGCCCACTTTCGTGTCTTTTTGTTATCTTTTTGCCAATAACTTATTAATGATGGATGCCATCATTTTAAACGCATTTTTTGCCAATTACTTATTAATGACGGATGCCATAACTTTATCTGCAACACGTGGCCTAATAATGGCCAATTGCCCACTTTCGCGTCTTTTTGATACCTTGCCATGTGATGCGATGTGATGTGCCAATGATGCCATTAAAGAGTGTTGGCAATGCCAGTAAATTAAATGTACGACGCCGGCAAAAAATGTTATATGGGGTGATAGCCCACATAACACACAATGTTTAGAAAACGTACATTTTAGGTACACTTTAGGTCCGAACGTTCAGGACTCAAAAAAAGCCTACAAAACGTTTTATATGAACGTATTACAAACGTTTTTTAGAACCGACATGAAACGTTTTTATTTACCGTATTTTAAACTTCAATAAATAATGTGGACGGTCATTCCTCAAGCTTTCACCAAGTAAATCCTGGAGTCCCTCAGGGCTCAGTTCTGGCACCAACATTGTTTCTTTTTCACATTAACGACCTTCTCTCGTCCACAACTAAATCCATTCATAGTTTCGCCGACGATAGTACCCTTCACTCCAGTTTTCAGGTTCCTAAACCCAGCACTAAACCTGACTTGGAAAACAAACGCAGAGCGATGCAGATATCCCTTTCGCAGGATCTTAATTTAATATTGGATTGGGGCGCCAAAAATCTCGTCCATTTTAATGCATCCAAAACACAATCATGTTCCTTGTCGCGAAAAGAGTCATCAAATACTCATCCTCTACTTATGAGCGGCCAAGTCTTACAGAGCAAAGACGCCTTCAATCTTGTGGGCGTCACATTTGAAAGTAACCTTAACTGGCATAAACACATTGTATCTATAGCCACGGCAGCTTCAAAAAGCTTGGATTTCTTTTTCGAGCCAAAAAGTATTTTTCCGCTTCTAATTTATACACTTTATGTTGTGTCCCAAATCCGACCTCCCTTGGAATATTGTTCCCATATCTGGGGCATGGCGTCCCCCACAACCCTAAGTATTCTTGATTCTATTCAAAGAAGAGCTATTCGTCTCATTAATGATCCCTCACTTACAGGAAGGCTTCCCTCTCTTGCCCACCGTCGGGCTGTGGGAGATTCATCGCTTTTTATAGGTTCCATGGCTTCTGCTCTGAAGAATTGTCCAGTATAGTTCCTCCACTCACGGTTCCCAACAGAGAAACTCGTGGTTCCGCGCGTATGCATCCCTATAGGGTTCAACTGGACAGGCCCCGAACTTCTCACTTTGTTCGTTCTTTAATCCCTAGAGTTTCTAGATTGTGGAACCAGCTGCCTCCGAAGTTCTTTCCTTCCCCTCAAATCTTCAAGTATTTAAGTCCCGTGTCAACAAACTCTCTCTTATCTCGCTTAAGACACCCACGGTACGTTAATATTTAAGCTTTTAGCCTTCGTGCTGTGTCCAAAGATAAAAAAAAATAATAAAAATGAATAAAAAAGTCACAAATAATAATTTTTCACATTAAAAATTCTTTAATCGTACTTTTAAGGATAAGATATAACCTTTTTTTGCATAACTCTTAAAGTTGTTCATTGGAAAAATATATTTTCCTACGACCACTTGTGAAAATAGCAAATAGCACACTGATTTCATGCATAGAAAATGCGTTATATCACACTAGTGTTGCAAAGTACTTTACAGCACTAGTGTTGCAAAGTACTTTACAACATTGGTGTGATACATATTATGATGTCATTCTAAAAACTGCTATTGGTTTTGCAAGTGACATATTTATTGTAGTGACAGTAAAAAAACTTTTTATTTACCTTAAACGGTAGAACCCAAATTAGCGAAAATCATCTTATTTTATATTTATTAAAATTTACGAAAAAATAAAAACATAAACAAAAATAGACATAACCACAAAAACAACTTTCACTGACTGGCACAGTGTTGTCAGGTAAATAGATCAAATTAAAAATCTCCCTTCTACCTTTGAGCACGTACTTTATAGAGGCAGCCTTGCCGCTTGACCGTTCGACCTAAAGCGCCAGAGAACAAAAGCCTATAGATCAAATTCCTTCCTCTCTTTCTTCGTGTACTCAAACAACTAGTTAAATCTTTTTTTTAATCCCTAATTAAACCTAAGGCTAATACACACTTTATGAATCCACTTTCTTTTATCCATTCATAAATAGAATCAGACCCTTCCGACGTTGCCAAATGCTTTCCATATTTTGCATGGTAACTGACGTTTGGTAGTCGTTTTTTCTTACTTTTAGGACTTTAGGTTATGCATTTACAATTTTCATATTTTTTATATTTTTCTTAAAAATATGAGGAAAAACTGTTATTTTTACTTAATTTTATATGTGATGTTCAGTTTCATTAACTCGTTTTACCAATTTTACCCCACCCAGCACCCCTTTTCACTCCCCGGTCCCGTAAGTTTATTTACTGATATTTTTTAAAAAACGGAATATTTTGGATATGCACCACTTACGTTTTATTTAGAAGAGTGTCTAAAATATGTAAGAATCGATAATTTTTAAAAACACTTATAATAGCAGAAAACCGTATTAAACTATTAGCGTTATTACCTAACAAAACCATACAATTTTTATTAAGTGAGGGCCTTTTTAAATTCCAAAATGATAAAAGTTATATAATGCTTCTAGGTAGGTGATTTTCGATGTAAAAATATTGTCAAAACAGTATAATATAGCAGTGAGGAAAAGTATATATCACACTAGTGTTGCAAAGTAAATATCACCCTAGTGTTGCAAAGTTCTCAATTGTTTTTTATTTTTTCTGAACAGACAAACTTTAATTTATTTATTTTTTGGTGAATAATTTGTGGTCGTAGGAAAAATAGTGTACAGTACTCGTGTGAAAATGACTTTCTTACACTCGTGGGTTTGTCGCACTCAGTGTGAAATTAGTCATTTTCCACACTTGTAATGTAATATACTATTTTTAATTTCATGTATGTACTTTTGACAGAGGTGACAAATTTAATATTTTGCTTGGACCTTTCAATTCTTTTATTCATCAATTTTACGCGTTCAAAATTTTTAACCGCGGTAATTATCACTGACAACTTTGATGTATATTACATGAATTAAACGTCAACATAATCGATTGTTGAATACCGTTTTATAATTGGTTAATTGCCTAAAATTGATAATTGTGTTTTTAAAAACAAATGATAGACAGACAAAATGACAAGATTTGATCTCAAATAATCTTTTTTATATAATACTACGTTTAATTAAAAATTTTAATATAAAAAGTAGTTTGCTTTGTACTCGTAAAGTTTAAGGCGCTTATCTTATTAATAGAGACATTTTGCACCTCTTAAAATAACAGACGTTTTTTGACCTCCTTATGGTTATCGTTATTAAACATAACGATTACGGCAGCAGTTTAGACAGAGATTTTGCAGCCTCTTTTAAGAAATTTATCTTGCGTCTGCGCTTTCGACACATAACCTTATTTTTGCCTGTGGTTCACCGATTTTAAAGTTAACGAAAAATCAGTATTTACTTTTATTCTTCATGAGATATAAATTGATATTTAAATATATGCAAACACTTCTGTTGATGTCGTTTTTAAAGTAGATGCAAACAATACAGTATAAGCAAAACACAAAAAGTAAGGTTAGGGTTTGGTAGTAGAATAAAAAGCAAGTGTGCCAGATTGTAACATCTAAATTAATTACTGATTTAGAATATCCGTAAAAGTCCGTTTTAATTTCTTAACACTATTTGATTTTTATTATTGCAATAGATTTTTCGCTAATTATAGCCTAGGTATAAATGATATTTTAATTAATACGGCATTAAAATTTTAACCTTTTAAATGATTGATATTAAAATTTCTACAATCCGGCAACCACGCAGTTTACCAATAACGATAACGATAACGATAAGCTCTTTGGTATTCATCCATAATTAAAGGAGTCCGGTATAGTTAATAACGATAACGGATCATGTTTGCGTTACTGCGCAATCTCAGAATAACGTTAACCACAACGGAATTGCAAAATAAGGGGTGCAAAATGTCTCTAATAATATTGGGTCGGATCAATAACCGTTTTTTTGTACGTAATTAAACTTTTTATGTACAAACATGTATTAGTACAAACACTTTATACAATACAGGAAACGTATGATTGATAAGATATACAATATGTTTGCTTAAACTGTTATTAAGCATTTTTTATTGTTACGTTATACAGGGTGGCGCACCACAAATGCTTCGGTCGCTAATACAAAAAGGTATTTTTTTTATATTTTTTAACAGGGATATGTTGGTATGTTGGGAGCATAATTTAAAATTATAAGGAATTTTACAGGGTACTTAAAAAAACATATCAAACTTATGTTTTTAAATGGAACACCCTGTATATTAGTTCGTTTTTGGATTGTGTACATAAAAATAAGGTTAGCTTTATTAGCGATTCCTATACCAAAAATAAAAGGTTTTTAAGATATTTAGGATTTTTAAAAAATCACGACAAAAACAAAATTTTAATATATCCTACCCTACTTAGGTTTGACTTGTATATTATATTATATTTCTAGAAAATAAACTGTGCCAGTACGAACATTGAATTTTTTGCCAAAAATTATACAGGGTGTCCAGAAATTATTATTTAATATTAGCTACCTTAAAGTGCAAATTAATCGCTTATTTTAAATGAAATAACCTGAATATTATTATTATTTTTTTTGAAGAAAATCAAAAAATAAGTTGCTTTAGTAATTCCTATGTCAAAAATGTAACGTTTTTAAGATATTTAGGATTTTGAAAAATAAAAAAAAAAAAAATAAAACCCAATTTTTTGAAACAGGCTAACTTTTTTATTTTAAATGGAACACCTTATATATTTTCCAAAACTTTTAAAATTCAATCTTTTTCTTTAAATAAATGTAATAATGGTTGTTTGAAAAAATAATGACCTTATTGACCTTTGAGAACTATACCTGCTTGGTTGTTGTATTTTTAGTAAGAGAAAGAATTGAATTTTGAGATTCTTGGAAAATATACAGGGTGTATAATTTAAAATAAAAAAGTTAACCTACATCAAAAATTAAGTTTTGTTTGTTTTTTTTTAACAAATTATTCAAAAATTCTAAATATCTTTAAAACGATACATTTTTGACATAAATATTACTAAACAAACTTGCCCTATTTTTATTCCCAAAATTCAAAAATGGAATTATACAGGGTGTTCATCTAAAAACTTTCCACTCAAGTTATCTTCGAAACGAGACAGATTTGAGAAAATCGCCGAAACACGTCAAGATATTTATTGAGGGGGAACGTTTGTTACAAAAAATTAGACGGCGCCCCTTTAACCCCTTAACCACCAGGGCCACCACCCCAAAATTCTTAAATGAGAAGGCGGGTCGAGTAATACATCATTTTAAAGCTCCTGACAAGTACTTTATAACCCTAGAATATGAACTCAATATTGTGAACACCTAGTATAAAAAGTATACATTTTGGGAATTTTAAAAATATACATTTTTGGGAAATTTCAATTTTAATTGTGTTACTTAACATTGGGAAATTTGGGACATAAAACAATACCTGAGGTGTCAAGGTTTAAAAAGTATAAATCAAACAATTTTCTAGGTTACTCTTATAATAATAAAACAAAAACATTAAACAAGCTGAGTAGCGTAGAAATGCAAAACAACATTGGTAAATTTGATATTTAAAGAAGAGAAAAGAAATTAAGGGGATTTGATTCTTTATTAGATAAGAAAGAGTTAGTAAAGTCAAGTAAAGAGTTAAAGTTTGAGTTAAGCCCCGTACGGGCTATCCCTAGGGATATGCCCGTACTAAATTTAATTAGTTCAATAAGTTAAGTTGGTTTTTAATGCAAAGTTAGTTGTGATGGTCCACCGGTCTCATGGTCCCAAGAAGATAGTTCCATATGGTACATTTGCCCCAGTGACGTAAAGTGACCCACTATGTATGTTTCCAAAATATATACGTCACATATGGTGGAGGCGCCCCCGTTCCCAGTGACCTTTGTGAAACGTCGGTTATGGTAAGCTGTGCCCGCCCCAGTTCCAGTGCCCTTTGTGAAGCGATAGGAAAAGTCGCTCATGGTACGCCCTTCCTACCCCTCAGTGTATTTGTGGAAGAAAATGCCATATATATGGTAAAGGCGTCCCGTTCCCCGGAGAAGAAATGTGTGTGAAGTGACGAAGATGGGGAAAAAATATGTTGCGTAGCGTAGCTGCAAGGAGGTAGCAGCGTAGCTACAAGAAAAGGAAGATAAGGTATATCTTCAGTTTTGAAATATGGCTAAATGGTGTTAGCCAGAGTTGTTAAAGAAGAATATTTATTTGCGTTGAAGTTATTGTGTTACGTCGTGAAGACGGAGTTTAGAAGCAGCATGAGGCTGCATTAGCACTGGAAGCCGCAGCTCTAGTATGGGGAAGAGCTCTGAAGTTATGGTCTTGAATGGTGGGGTACAAGACTATCTAGCGGCCCTGAGGAAGCTCAGGATATGGGGAAATTGGCATGAAGTTGCAGTAACCTGATGTGGAAGAAGAAAATGGGAATGAAAGGCAGACAATGGTACGTGGAGAAGTACGGGACAAATGGCCAATGGAACGCACCATCAAGGACATGGACAGGCAGGCAAGGTGGACGCAATTTTTTTTATAAAGGCTAGTATAAGAAGAATGTGGAATATTAGGTTAATTTCTAAGTATGAATATAAAAAAAAATTGATTTTCTTTTATGTAAGAGATATTTTTTTTGTTTTTAAACTATCCAATAAATTTAAAAAAGAGCAAAAGATAAAATAGAAAAAATCACCTAATTAATAGTACATGTAAAACATAGTTAATTATTTTCTTTCCCACTGGTATATTAAATAAATCATTGAATTACCTTTTTAATGGTTCAACGTTTTGCTGACGAGACAAGGCCAAGTTCACTTTTATTGTTACAGGACAGGTCAGTTTTAAATAACACAAACTTTTTTGCTTATTTAGCTGTTTGTGTAGTACATAAATATCTAGTAAACTTAAAGATTAATAAAAAAAAATTACAATTTATGAGTAACAATAATTAGGTCATTTTTTGTCTAAAAATAATCTTACCGTTAAAACTATATTTATAGTTTGATACTGGTAGTAATATACAGGGTACCC
This sequence comes from Listronotus bonariensis, assembly GCA_014170235.1. NCBI lineage: Eukaryota > Metazoa > Arthropoda > Insecta > Coleoptera > Curculionidae > Listronotus > Listronotus bonariensis. The sequence goes on from JACEGR010000753.1 coordinate 124,912, forward strand.
TGTATATTATTTTACCATTAAAAGATCCTTAAATGAGCTTTAAGAAAATACCATATTAAGTACATCTAACTTTATTAGTTTCGGAAATATGACCATCCAAATCAGGTATTTAGGTAATTTTTAAAGTACCGCCATTTTGTAATAGGTGAAGATATTGACTTCATATTGTAGAATTATAAAGTACTCGTCAGGAGCTTTAAAATGATGTATCACTCGACCCGCCTTCTCATTTAAGAATTTTGGGGTGGTGGCCCTGGTGGTTAAGGGGTAAAAGGTTAAGGGATTAAAAGGGCCAATTTTTTGTAAAAAACGTTCCCCCTCAATAAATATCTTGACGTGTTTCGGCGATTTTCTCAAATCTGTCTCGTTTCGAAGATAACTTGAGTGGAAAGTTTTTAAATGAACACCCTGTATACTGGGTGTTCCATTTAAAATAAGCGATTAATTTGCACTTCAAGGTAGCTAATAATATATATTAATTTCTGAACACCCTGTATAATTTTTGGCAAAAAAATTCAATTTAAGTAATAGCACAGTTTATTTTCTATAAATTTAATATAATATACAGAGTCAAACCTAAATAAGGTAGGATATATTAAAATTTTGTTTTTGTCATGATTTTTTTAATCCTACATATCTTAAAAACCTTTTATTTTTGGTATAGGAATCGCCAATAAAACTAACCTTATTTTCATGTCTACAATCCAAAAATGAACTAATATACAGGGTGTTCCATTAAAAAAACATAAGTTTGATATGGATCTTTTTTTTGGAGCCCCTTGTATAATTCCTTATAATTTTAAATTATGCTCCCAATATACTCACATATCTCTGTAAAAAAAATATTAAAAAAAAAAAAACCGTTTTTGTTAGAGACCAGGGAGTTTTTGGTGCGCCACCCTGTATAAACAGATACATATATTTTTAATATTTTAAAGTAACTGTCCTAAACACGAATATGTAGTAAAATGTATTCCATTATCCATTAAGTAATAATTTCTACTTAGAAAATCGCTAAGGTTAGGTATCAAAATTAAGAAATTTTCTTGTTTTTTAATGTTAAACCAAAATCGTAAACTAACATTTAGGCCACAGATTCATTTAGAAATTTATTAAAAACCAGGTCATTTTAGTGTTCCAATCTCGCAGAGTAAAGATCCCTAAAGATGCCTCGTGCAATCGATGACGAAACGTCGGTAAACTATTTTTATTTTGGAGGCGTTCCAGGTCCAAACCCAAGAACCAAAATTCCTTAAAAGCCAGGTATTACCTCTCTGGGTAATGTAAAAAAATATTATAAAAAAAAATTGAAAAAATGCAAAAACTTTTTTTGATTTAGACTTCAAATATGCAAAGTTTAAAAACCTAGTTTGTTAGATTTTTGAGTCACGTTAGTTCTACTTTCATTTTTGAAACTTTTCTTGACGGAACAACTTCTAACTGCATATATTGCATTTAAAATTTTCAACTGTGGGTGAATTTAGAGTTAGGTTGCAAGTTCTGATGTTTTGGCAGGTTAAGCCTAATAATTGCCTGGTAGAACCCAGTATTTAGTATATTAAACCCAAGATAACCACATTAGTTTAGAATAAGTTAGGACAGCTAAACCACATTTATTTAGTGTGGGCTTATTTTAGCTTTGTAGCTACGAATTATTGCTAGAATAATTCGGAAATAGGTACAGGGTCGCGCCTTTTCGTTGACCTTGCAGGGTATAGCGAAAACTAAAAGAGATAGAACAAATCTAATTGCGCAGTCTCGATTTCAATTTTTGAGTACATATATCACGCATCTACTTAAAGTACTTCTTTATTAACACAGTTTTAAATCAGAAACTATTTGTAAATAAAAAAAACATTGATTTAAAGATATTTTTAAAAGAGGAAGGTATAGTTGCTTTAATAAGTTTTGTAATAAAAAAATATACAATAAAATATCAGTTTCCTTAAGCACTTACTAGGCTAATTTTTAACTATAATTAGGTTTTTAACATTTTTTTGTTTTTGGATTTGAAGGACAAAGTTCGTAGGATATTTAAAAGAAAAATAGCTGTTTAAAAAAATCATTATTTAAAAAATTATACCTGATGACGGTGATCGCCGGGCGGGACATAGGAAATCCCATGTAATTTTTAATGGGGTCAATTATTGGCTCCCCTAATTATTTTAGAGAAAAATTCTATTAAAGTTTATTGAAGAGCATGCAAATCTACGTCCATGGTAAAAACTTTAGATTTTTCGGTTAACCCGTTTGCTAGTTAGATGCTAATATATTTTTAAAAATTGTTACATTATTATCGCTTCATATTTATGAACAACAATAAAAATACCAGTTAGCGTGACATAACGTTGTCATTTTGAAATTTAGTGCTTTATTATTATCAAAAAATCGTGGAGCAAAAAGATTAACCATGAATTATACTACTGAAGAAAAAGTATTGATGATTAAATGGTACTATCAAGGAAATAGTAACAAAAGATGTCTGACATGTTTGCTGTTCAGTATCCGAATAGATCGATACCCGGAAAATCAACAGTCGATAGGACTATCAAAAAATTTGAGACCAAAGGCACAGTGATAAATACCTGCAGATGTGAAGCTAGAGAGTATCAAAGAGAAGAAAATGTAAGAAATGATAGAGACTTGAAAATTTTATTGCACGTGGAAGAAAATGAAGAATACAAGGAAACTTCAGGATATCATAGGAAAAGATCAATCAACAGTGCTCCGGATTTTGAAAAGGCATAAATACATTTCATACAAATATGAAAGACATCAAGAGCTAAGGGATGGGAATAAAATACGACGGCAGGAATTTTGTTTTGATGGAAAGGGCAAACATGGACAGGGAATTTTTAAGAAATATTTGTTACTGATGAGTGCACATTTACGTTAAACAAGAAACCCAATCATCAAAATTGCCGATACTGGAGCAAAGAAACACAGATTTGTCGAAACAAGGACGCAATATCCACAGCAAGTAAATGTTTGGGCGGGGTTTTTCGGACAACATATTATTAAACCATTTTTTCTTAATCAAAATTTGAATGCAGAATTTTATTTGAAACTACTCGAAGAACTAATTTTACACGCTCTAAATGATGTATCCAGGGAAAATCAGGAAATTTGGTACCAAATGGATGGCTGCCCCGCACATAATACCCTGGCTGTTCGGGAATCTTTACACAATGCTTTTAATGAAAATGTTATTGGCCTACATCACACCATAAATTGGCCAGCCAGGTCTCCTGATATTTTGCAAAATGACTTCTTTCTCTGGGACCATTTAAAAAACATGATATACAAGGATAAAAATTACTCTAATCTAGATGAGTCAAAAAATACTATTTTTGCAGAATGCAATAAAATTTACCAGTTAGCCAATATAAGAAGACAATTTTATGAACGTCTGGGTTATTGTCTAGCAGTCAATGGAAGAATATAAATTCAATGGTAAAAGCAAATCATGGCCAACTTAATTCGTTTTGGAGATACAGGGTGTTTTTCAAATTTTGTCAATTTGACCAGGCACTTTTAACTCACTTGATATAAGAGATAAAGAAAAAATGTAAATAGGAAAGTTTTAGGGATTTTTACATAGAATTCAGTGGTGTACCTACTTTTTTTATTGACTTTCATTTAAAAGTTATAACACAAAGTTGGGTTTTTAATGAAACACCCCCTTTATATTTTATCACCAATAGAAAGGTCTTTCCAAAAGCAGTAACAAACTACCACATTTAATATATTTATTTAATTTGTAATAGTATCGGAAATATAGCAAACGTCCGGAATTCGATAATAAAATAGCATTTGTTAAATAAAACACCCTGTAAATTTTACGACCAATAAAAAGACATTTGAAAGGCTTTTAAAAATTTATCACATTTAAAATTATTTTCTTCAACAGTTTCGGAAATATGAGGATCTAAAATTTAATGCGTATATCTACTATTTTTTGGATTTATATAGTCATATTTACAAAACTATAAAAGATAAATATGTATGAAATGTGGTATTTTTTTAAACCTTTTTGAAATATCTTAGCAAATATAATATAATATACAGGGTGTTTCGTTAAAAAAAAATCCTGATGATGACCGAAACTATTAAAAAATTGATATAATAAATGTATTATTTCTTATAGCTTTCAAGAAGACCTTCCTACTGGTGATAAAATATACAGGGTGTTCCATTGTTGTTAGTGTGTTAAAACTTTAAATAAAAGCCAATGAAAAAATATAGGTACGCCACTGAATTCTACCGAAAAGTTTTCTTCTATCTCTAATATCAAACGAGTTACAAGTGTCTGGCCAAATTGACAAATTTTAACAAACACTCTGTATCTCTACCACGAATCAAGTTAGCCATGGTTTTTTTCTACACGTGAATTTGTTTCAAAAATTTAAATGGAGATTATGCAATCAGATTTGTTTTATCTATTTTAGTTTTTCCCTGCAAGGTCAACGAAATGGCGACACCCTGTACATAGTTTGAAGAACTTAATATTTACAGAAAAATATATAGTTTATACAATATTTGCATATGGTTTTGGTTCTTTTGAGAATTAATCGAAAAAAAAGGATGTTAGAAAGCAAGTATTATACACAGTGGCGGCCCCTCCCCAGGACTAGTCCGAGGGGTGAGGGTGATGATGGAATTAAAAAGTGAGGACCTTTTTTTTATTTTCAAATTTGCCACCTTACACACTTGTCCTCGGCCTATGCCCCCCTCAGAAAGTCGATATGACCGCCCCTAATTGAGCCACGTGTTGCAGATACTGTGATGGCATCCATCATTAATAAGTTATGATGAAAAAATGGCATTTATCATTAAATAAGTACTGCAAGTTTTTTAATTTGAATGTTCCCCTTATAATAATTTTGTGTATGGTTGAATGTCCCAAAAGTTAAATAACATATTTAGAATTTTGTAATCGAAAAAAATTAGAAAAAAGGCAGGAAAACTTTATCATTAAAAAAATTACATTATATAAATTTTTATACAGTAATAATAAACCATAAGAAATTAACAGTATGTAATAAAATTTTAAAAAAATAGTAAATCAAAAGAAAACACTTAAAATAGTAAGTATTTAAGGGACACTTGCACTCAATTTTCAGATCCAAAACATAGGAAGAAATATTTTAAAGGAGTTAAATGTCAAAAAAAAAAAAAACTAATAAATCTATATAATATTTTTTATTAACACGTCTTTAAAACTTTTAATAAGGCAACTTCTTAATTCTTATAATTTTTTTAAGTCACTACAAACCTAAAAAGTTTTAAACAAAATGTTTACAGCTCCTAACAGTCTACTTAAATAACTCGCCTTCTCGACCAGCCATCACCAATTAATCACACAACACACACTAATTAGGTAATGAATACACTTAATTTTGTCTATTAAAGAAAAACTTTTTTATTAAAAAAGAAACTAAAAAGCTAGAAAACCACGTAGAAAACAATTGCACAAAGCGGAAAACTAAAGCATTGTCTCTGAAAAGAAATTTTGCTTCATCTGTCAAAATCGTCAAATCTTGTATTTCGGCTAAGCGGAAAATTTGAATTTGTCACCTTCGGTCGAAATTAACCTAGCTAATTTTACCAAAATTATATTTTTATTCTCTCCAATATACATAATAAACATTTTGTTTGACTTAATTTTTATTTGCATGATTTGTAACAATAGAATGGTATGAAAAGGCCATTTCCTTTAAATTATGTAAAAAAACATAAAATAATGTTGTTTAGCTGCCATTATAAATAAAACAGATCAAAAAAATTGCTCTAATGTTAGTTAAATACCAATGTTAATAATATGGTTTGAAAAGTATGAATATGCGTTGAAGGTTTGCCTTCAAAAATCCATTATTTATTTGCCTGCAACAAAAAGGCATGCTTTATTTAATCAGGATTGGTATGCCGCCATTTTTGTATGCTTGCCGGCAATTCGCCTGCATGTAAAATTCATTGGCAATTGAGTGTTTATTTAGGGTTGACTTTTTAATGCTTATTAGATGTTGGCATAATATTGCCACCAATTGCCAATGCTTTACCATCAATGCCAATATGAAAAATGTATATTGCCGGCATATAGTGTTTGCTGGGACGCGCACTGACGTGTCAAGCAAGTGACCTGGCGGCGAGGTGGTGAAATAGTGGCAGGTAAAAACTTTAGAGCCCTCGAAAATTAAACATTTTTGAGACTCAACACCATTTTATCACCGCTTTAGTTTAATGAGCGCTTCTGCATTTACTTACGCGAGTTTTGGAAATTCCACCTCACATTGGATCACCATCTTGGCCCCACGTTACTTCCTTACCATTTCAGTGGTCGCCTTACCTTATACCACATGGCCGCCATCTTTAAAATGCACAGTATCTTATGGAACATATAAAAGGAATGTTAGTGAAAATGTGATACGTTAGATTGAAATTGTTTACCCACGTATCGCCATCGATTGCACGAGGAATCTTTATTCTGCAAGATTGGAATACCAATTCCATTTTTTTATTTTACTACTTATACAAAGTTTCGGGCAGTCCTACCTTTGTCCGTTTTCAAGTAAAAGCTAAGTTTAATTACACAGTTGTTAAGTTTAAACTTAAAAATGGACGGAGATAGGACTGCCAGAAACGTTGTGTGGATTTTTAAAATAAAGAGAATGGAAGTCTGAAATTCTTTTAGTATTAGTAATGAAGAATCATTGTCTACCACATTAGGGAGATATGGCCAAAAAATAGGTCTTTCTTTTATATTTTAAAAACAAAAAGAGGATTGTATTTAAATTACTACCAGTACAACAGATAAATATTTTTTATAAAAAAAAATAAAAAAGTGACCAGTACCGACACCTTATGATTTATATTTTACTTTATTATTTCAAATCGGTTAGGGCAATAAAAAATCCAGAAGATTAATAGTTTATATGATAAATATTACTTATATATAAAAATTAAATTATTTTTTCTTTATCACCTCTTCTCTTTTAAAGTAAACATGATGTATAATTTCATATTTCAGGAGTGTAATCTAATTATTTATATTGAAATGCACAAATCCTTTGCCTTAACTACCAAATTCAAGTATATCGCATCAGCTATTTTACATTTATATCGGCCAGTAATGCAATAACAAAACAAGCATTCTGATTTCTGATTCAAATGTGCAAACCTTTATGGTAACGGTCTGATATCGAAGCATCGCTTCACGTGGCATTTAGATAGTCCACCATTCTGTCAAGAATGTTGCCGAAAGCCAAAATGCAGATTATTAAGCCGCGTCCACACTAGTAAAAATTTACGTTGTGTGCGCCATGCGGCACAAATTTGTATGTGCGTTTAAAATTTTTGCAAGTGTGGACGAGTTCGCCGCATAGAAACACACGCAAAAATTTTCGCGACATTCAACGCACGCGATCCGTCGGTTGTCGGTTTTTTCAACATCAAAGAGATTTGCGCCGCAATATTGTTTTAGTGTGGACGTATTTACGTTAACGCAATGATTTTGACAAATGTTATTATGACTTGCTGTTTAGAAATTATAGAAGTTAACTGATATCCATCTTTCTAATTTGTTCTAAACCCACCATTCTGTGACTATGTCTGATGCAATGTTAATGATAAAAAGAAAATGCGCTACCTTTATCGTCGTGCAAAATTTTATCAAAAAAAAAAAAAAAAATGGAGGAGAAAAATAGAAAAAAGACGATATTTTATTAAACATTTGTATCAAAATAAAAAACAATTTGATGGCGTAAAGTTATTATATCAACTATCCTTGGATGAAAGTACTGGGCATTTCAAATTTTTTTTGCGTATGTCTACAAATGACTTTGAGATTTTAATAAATAAGATTGGACCAAAAATTATCAAAAAGGACACCAAGCTTAGAGAAGCCATATCCGTGAAGGAAAGGTTAGCTGTCACATTACGTTTTATGGCTACTGGAGATTCATATACAAGCCTTCAATATCTTTTTAAAATATACAAACAAAGCATATCATTGATAGTTCCAGAAGTATGCAGTGCTTTAATTGACGTTCTAAAAGATTATGTAAAGGTAATGTGGTAGTAAAACTGAATTTTTATTTTTTAAAATTTATTATCTTTCAAAAACAACATCTTTAAGGCGAAAACTTTAATAAAAACTGAATTTTCATTCGAAATAATACGTATAACACATTTTGCGATTTCTTCCCAAGCGTTATTCTTTTTGTTTCTATGAAAATGCCACTTATCGCTTGGATCCCATAAAAGTCTTTGTTTTTAATATTCTTGTATCAGAAGAAGAACATCCTCTTTATTTAAATTTATCTTTTACAAAATATAAAATACTTGGCGAAAAAATATAAACAAATCCAGAATAACAAAATAGTATGCAACGCATACGATCACACACGTTTTGAGCACGAACGCATGACACACAACGTAAAATTGAACGTGGGTAGAACGTGAAATTTGCGCCGCAAATATTTGTGCCGAATTCTAGATTCAACATACAACACATTTATTTACTAATGTGGACGCGGCTTTAGACGCTAGTTCCACTGTTGCCAAGTTTTACCTTTCGATATTTTTTTAATTCGAGATTAACAGTCACATAACACTCAATCACATCAAAAACAGAACGTATAATCGAGATTTAGATGCGACATTTAGTGTTATATCAGGAATTAAGTGCAAAAAGAAGGGAAAGTATAGTAAAAATAAGGACAGTGTAAATTTCAACTTTGATATCAAATATCTCGAAACGTTTCTAAAAAGAAAATTTAGATTCAGCGCCCAAAAAAACCCCGTGTACCAAACTTCGTCAAAATCCGAGTTGCCGCAACTTTTTAGACAATTACTGACATTTTTAGTCGAGATTCGAGAATACCTCCAGAGGCAGAATTTATTAACGCTTTCTTTAGCACGGTGAGCCAGTATCGTATTGGTCATCGCTTTTAATTAGACATGCTTGTCAACGCACCGATTTACGACTAAGGTAGCTTGAGGTTTTTACGTTTTGGTGTTGAGCACATGGTGTCTTCGTATGGTCGAGGAGGTGCGCATACCTTGCGGAAAAGCGTCAGTAGTGAAAGTGATGGTTATGCGCGATACCAATAGCAGCCTTTGGCTTGAGAGCCACGATTTATGCATCTTTAGAAGTTCATCGCTGTTGTTGATTGTGTGAAGTGTTTCTTATTCATATGCTAGGAAAGTCTGGGAGTTTCGAGCTCGATTATACGGATTTTCCACGGACAAAGCCGGGAAAGCTTATAGGCAGCTTATATGACCAGAACGGGAGAACTGGCAAGTTGACTTAGTATCAGAGCCATAAAACAAAGAGAAAGCACCTGTTTTCGCACCTTTTTAGAGGGACTAGTATTAAAAAACAGGTTCATATCATACAGGGTTTGTCAAAACTTTTCAGACATTTTTTTAAATTAGGTATGGGTTTGACCTAAAGTTGCTAGGCAATTCATTCGCGATGGGTTTATATGCAAATAATATTTGGTTAAAAAAAATATATATGGTAAGCGGATCCGTGAAAGTCGCTTTCTACCAAAAAAAATGGTTATTCAAGATACAATAAAGAGATATACAGGATGTTTCCTATCTACGGTACGAAACTTAAGAAGGCGATTTGTTATGTCTGTTTATGACATTTTTTATTATAAATGTATGTCTGGACTTGTTTTATTTCTAAGATATAAAGCGTTTAAGTTTTTTAAAAAAGCCGGTATTTTTTATTATCCCTACAACCCTCTTAACTAATTTGTAATGTGATTTTTACAATTCTTTAATGTAATAAGGCGCTTGTAAAGCTCTACCTAAATTAAGATTATTGTATCCAGTGGCGTCTCAGCACGCCAATAGCCATTGTTATTAAAAAGAGCGCCACTGCCTTTTTATAAAGTTTTTATCTAGGGGAAAATGGCTTAAAATGACATACCTAATACATTTTTGTCTGTATTTCAAAAAAATAAAAATGCGATTAATTATAGCAAATTATAAAGTGCCTTTATAACTTATTCTTAGTCATTTCTTTAACCAAGGTTCACCTGATCCAACAAAGAAAAAAATATAACTACTGTTTTTTGTAATGTCTCAAAGTATGTCATTTTAGGCATGGTGTCAGATAAAATGACATAATAGCTTAGGCTAAAATGACATATACCTTCAACAGACGATTTTAAGGATTTTATAAAATAAAAACATATATCTTAAATAAATTTAAAACTTATTTGTATTATAAACATGTAACATTTATAATATGATAAGGTATGTAAATAATCTTGACTGTTTTTTAATTTAACAACAAAGTTTTATGGAAAATATCTTCTTTCTAGGGTAGACTAAGAGCATTTAGCATGAGACCACTTTAAACAACCTTGGCAAGTCGATTTCATTTTATATTTACCAACCATTAAGAAAAAAATTGACGTTAACGAACACGTTAAAATATTATGTTACTTATTACAATTATGTCATTTTACCCAAAAACGACAATTTAGCAAACATGCTTAAATTTTAAGAGTATACCTATAATAGTAATCATATTTATAATAAACATAGCTAAATTATTGTGTTTCAATAAAAAAAAAAATAACAAAATTTGTAACAAAACTATGTAACTTCGTAAAAATGAACAAATTCTAAATTAGTTAGAATTACTTTGCGGTTAGTGAATTGAAAATTGAACTTAAAATGTCGTGTAAAAAAAATCAGTGACATGCACCTGTACGGTAATTTCGATACTAACTGCAGTGATCATATTACACGCACCAACACGTTTAAGAGGTTGCTTCTAAAGCGGGAAATACAAAAATTATAAAGTGTGTCATCTTACCTCAATATGCCATTTTAGGCCAGTTTCCCCTACATATTTTTTCTGATTAAACAATTTAAATTGCAACTTTTAGGTCTTTTGTAATTTTCTTTCCTGTAGATTTGATTTCGACAAAAGAAAAGCCACTTTAACTTCTTCTAAAAAGTACTTACCCATAGACAACATAATATTAATTTTGATATTATAAAAAACAAAGATAAACAAAAAACAATTCTTTGCCTTAAAATAAATGGGCAGTCCTCTAGTTTATCGAGAATTTTCATTTTCCCTATTAACTGAGATCAAAATTATTTATTTAGGGGTTTTATTTTATATTGTTTTTATTATACCCTGTTTTATTGCAAGAGATAGTAATAAATCATTTAATTTTATAGCAATTCGCTTTCTGTGTTAGTCCGAGTATAAATATTTTTCTTCAATTCTACCTGTAATGTACTGATAAGGCATTATAATTTTAGGCCGGCAGACTCCGTTCTAATATTCGTCAACCTCCTGGATTAAATACAAAGGAATAACAGATGTTTACCCGTATTTACATGGGAATAATGTGATAAAAACCTTGACAGTGGCGGTGCGCTTAAGTTTATTTTTGGGAACTTATACCCTTTTTAAACAGTTTAGGTAAAATGAAAATCTTGTTTCTTTTATATGTGTAAAAAAACTATTTTAAAATTTATAGTATATCACTAGTGTACAGTTGGTATAATTATAGTTTTTTTTCACCCTTTCGGGGTCATCCCACCCAGGTCCGACGCAGAGGCGCACTTACAGCCTTGCCGCCCGTGGACTATTTTATTTTCGCCGCCCATTTCCTCATCTTTTTCCGTCTGAAAAAGTTTAAAAGAAAAAAAAAAAAAAAAGGTCCTCACTTCCATTTCTTTCGATTGTGGCTACAAAGAATTCCAAATCCAACAAAATTATTAACCATGACAAAATTTTGAAGAGCAAAAAAAAAAAAGATCCTCACTTCCATTTATTTGCCGCCCCCCAAAATCCGCCGCCCTAGACTTCAGCCTACTCAGCCTAATGGCAAAGGCGCCACTGGTCCGACGACCGCCCCCTAGGTGGTGCACTGCAGCCTGAAGGCTTATTGTACCTTGACCCCTACTCCTTCTCATTCACACACCATTCATTCCATAACTTGGATGGTTGTTGCTCGGTCCGCTTCCCCGAGCAGAAACACCGCGTGCCGCTGCCCAAAACACCGCTGTCGCCGGACACCCATCCAAATTATGGGCGCGCATTCCACTGCTTAACTCCGGAGATCGACGCTCGCCGATACAGCCGAAGCCGCCACAAGCGCGCCTATAATTATAGTTAATAATAACCATTTTATTAAGAAAATAATACACATTAAAAATGCATAGTCAAAAAATAATTATTTAATATATAATCTATACCTAATTAAATATGCTACATAATCTACATCTAATTATTCACATTTTTCCATATCTGACATACTATCACTACTTGAGTCATATGAGTCTACTTGTATAATTAGAGGTTTAACAGTTGTATCTAGTATTATATCCAAAGACCACATTTTATTTTCTACTTCTAATACATGTTCGACACATGTTTTCCAGTTTTCTGGGGAAGCATTAGATATGGCAATTTGAAATAGTTTTTTTATATCTACTAGTTTAAACAAAGTATTATTTCTGGCTACTTCACCTTTCACTTGTGCCCATATAAGTTCTATGGGGTTTAGTTCGCAGTGATAAGGTGGCAGCCGATATACAGTTATATTTTGTTTCTTAGCTATTTCATCAATTACAAACGTGTGTACTTAGCTTTATTTGTGGCGACTTCACATTTTACTAGCTGCAACAACTCTAGTTTAACACTATCTGTAGGGTGTTCAATATTTTGCTGCATCAACCAGGATTGAATGTCTTTTTAAGCCAGCTTAAATTTGGAACACGATCTACTTTTTTGGAGTGGTAACTTGCATTATCCATTACAATAATCGAACCCTCTGGTATTAAGTCGATCATCCGCGAAAACCATTCTTCAAATACATCAGCATTCATATCTTCGTGATAATCTCCTGTTTTTTTGGACTCAAACATTAAAAGACCTCCATCCACAAAACCATTCTCGTTTCCAATATGAGTAATAATTAGTCTACGCCCCTTTCCAGATGGAGGTTTTAAACCCGTAGAAAATCCTTCATTAAATGCCTGGCGAGCAGTTGTTATATTCCCATCTTGCCAATATTTTTTAACGGTATGTCCTTCATTTATCCAAGTCTCATCTAGATAATATATTGTCTTTCCTTCAGTACGAGCTTTTTAATTTTTCTCAAATAATCTCTCCTCCAATGGACAATTTCTGCATTCTCTATTAATAAAGATTTTCTTCGGAATTTTTTCCACTGAAAATTTAGACCTTTTAAGATTTTCCAAAGTTTAACTCTACTTATTTCCGGCACGTGTGGAGGATTTTTCGCAGCTTGAAACATGACATCTAAAGTAGGGATTTTTTTGGTAAAATAACTATGTACAATTTGTCGAATTGCTTGTTTTGTGTCGTCTGTTATATAAAGTTCTGTTTTACAATACTGTAATACTTTGAACAATACTCTAACAGTTTATAACCACTCAGTTGCACATACGGAAAGATACTAAAATATATATAAAATTTTTAATCCTTATTTAACGCAATTCGGTGTATTTCTACCTGTTCTTTGCACAGAGACTGGTGCGCCTATGGTTTACAACCTTCTAACCGTCTCGAGACATTTTTATTGCTATCTCTTGCAAAAAATAAAGTATAATACTTTTTACAGTGACTTGAGGTGGCTTATTTTTTTAACAATTCAAAAAACTTTACATTAATAAATATTACATTTTTAATTGCCTAATCGGAAAAAAAATACAATATGCTTCATTAAAAGTCAGGGGCTTACTTTTTTTATTAATATTGGATGTGGTGGCCCCAGCTCACAAACACCAATTTTGCCAATTTGATTGATTTAAGTCCCATAATTAAAATAAACTTAATTGTTTTTTAAAAAGTAAAAAGTCAAGGTTGTTCTAAAGTTATTCTAATAAAAAAATCTGTATTGTTAAATCTATAATTTTATTAGATTTGAATAAACATAAACTTGATATACAAGGGGGTAATATTATCCTTGCCCTATACATAAACAACAAAAAAGATGTTTGTTTGTTGTCATTCCATACATGTGTATATCACCTAAAAACGAAAATCCTGACGGCAATCTTAATTTAGAAATATATTTCATGTCAAGAACAATATCCTCTGTCATTTTATAAATACCCTAAAATAAAAAGAACATATTATGTTTATTATATTTTTCATTGTTTATATCATCTTTTTTATTTGACTTTTTGTTTTTCTACTCGCATGCTCAAAGTAATTACTTTACCCAAGCAGCACGCTGACGTCATTTTTTGGTCATTTTTGGCCATTTTTGTCATCAGACCAAAATTATGACATCATTTTAACATCGAAGCGACGCCATTTTTTCGTCATTCTAGCTCATAAAAATCTAATGACGTCATGTTTAGAAAACCCGCCAGAAAAGTTTTGTGACATTATATAATTCGTGTCAAAATCCAACCAAAATACCACATGACAGAATAATAGGGTTAATAATTTTACAAAATTGAAATAGAAAAAAACTCTACCGATAGATGGCGTAGAGACCGGTCTGCAGTTGGTGATCTCAATTAGCTTTAAAAGAAATACCTTCGGCTAGTATTAAAATCTGTTTCTCCAGGTTGGACAGTGTCCCGAGAGATGGGACCTTGCAGTGCAAGGAAATTGCAAGCAGTAAGGATTTTTTCCTATTTAAATTGTCAAATAAAATATCGTATCATCATAGCTTTTGAAAAAAAAGTATATGCGTCAATCATCAATTTTAGGCGAAGAATCAATTCTAAAACGGTATTTACCGATCGGTTATGTTGACGTTTAAACAATGTAATATCCGTCAAAGTTGACATCAATTATTACCGCGGTTATAATTGGTTGAACGCCTAAAATTGATAAATTTTTCGTCATTTTAAAGACGTCATTATGTAGTCAATAACGGGACGTCTTTTGTCTGTGACTTAGGCAGGTTATTTTAACGTCATTTTGTCGTCATCTTATGACGTCTTTGCTGACCAAATATGATCAAAAATTATTTAAAAAGAAACGTCAATAAGACGTCAGCTTGCTGCTTGGGTACGCATCCTTGTGAGCGTAAAGTTAAGCTATACAAGAATACAATTTTTATTTATAATACAGGGTGTAAAAATAACTAGCATTATTCTGTAAGTGTTAGTTTGCCACTGGCAAACTTATAAATACAACAGTTTTACGAGTAAAGAATTCCTAAATATTTTTTTATTGCATTTAAAAATTATTTTATTATATCAAGTACTATAAAGGTCATTTAAGAAAAATTGATAAACACGATTTGCCGGCAATGTACATTTTTCATATTGGCATTGATGGTAAAGCATTGGCAATTGGTGGCAATATTATGCCAACATCTTATACGCATTAAAAAGTCAACCCTAAATAAACACTTAATTGCCAATAAATTTTACATGCAGGCGAATTGCCGGCAAGCATACAAAAATGGCGGCATACCAATCCTGATTAAATGAAGCACGCGTTTTTGTTGCAGGCAAATAAATATTGGGTTTTTGGAAGGCAAACCTTCAACGCATATTCATACTTTTTAAACCATATTATTAACATTGGTATTTAACTTAACATAAAAGCAATTTTTTTGATCTGTTTTATTTATAATGGCAGCTAAACAACATTATTTTATGTTTTTTACATAATTTAAAGGAAATGGCCTTTTCATAACATTTTATTGTTAAAAATCATGCAAATAAAAATTAGGTCAAACAAAATGTTTATTATGTATTTTGGAGCGAATAAAAATAAAATGATGGTAAAATTAGCTACGTTAATTTTGACCGAAGGTGACCGCTTTGTGCATTTATTTTCTACATGGTTTTCTTGCTTTTTAGTTTTTTTTTTAAAGAAAAGAGTTTTTTAATAGACATAATTAAATGTATTCATTACCTAATAAGTGTGTGTTGTGTGATTAATTGGTGATGGCTAGTCGAGAAGGCAAGATATTCAAGTAGACTGTTAGGAGCTGTAAACATTTTGTTTAAAACTTTATTAATAGTTTTAAAGACGTGTTAATAAAAATATTATATATATTTAATAGTGTTTTTGACATACCGATAGATGGCGTAATGGACAATAAACTACTACGTTTCTGCAATATCTTCGCTTTTTGTCGTTTAAACCGTACCCATTAGACAAAAATAATTCGAGAGCGGTCTGCGGTAGGTGATCTCACTTAGCTTTGAAAGAAATATCTTTATCTTCGGCTAGTGTAAAAATCTGCATCTCCAAGTTGGACAGTGTTCCGAGAGATGCTACTTTGCATTGCAAGGAAATTGCATGCAGTAAAGAGTTTTTTCCTATTTTAATTTTCAAATAAAATATCGCATCATTTTAGCTTTAAAAAAAACTATATGTGACAATTTTCGTCAATAAGACGTCAGCTTGCTGCTTGGGAGTATCTGCATTTGCCCACTTTCGTGTCTTTTTGTTATCTTTTTGCCAATAACTTATTAATGACGGATGCCATCACTTTATCTGCAACACGTGGCCTAATAACGGCCAATTGCCCACTTTCGCGTCTTTTTGATACCTTTTTGCCAATGCCTTGCCATTAAAGAGTTTTGGCAATGCCAGTAAATTAAATGTACAACGCCGGCAAAAAATGTTATATGGGTATACATTCCTTGAGCTAACATATTATGATTTGACCAAACATATCCAAAAGTTGATAATATTGCAGCGTCCAGACTTGCAACAATTCGCCGCGCCAAATAGCGCGCCACATGGCCTCACATAGCGCGTACGTAGACGTAGACGGAATTCCCGTCGCGTCGTTTCAAGGGCTTGGGGAATGATTCCGCGGTGATTCAGAGCTTGTCGGTTTTTGCATTCAAGGAGCGCGCAAATAGGTTGGTTTGTTTGAACGGATGTTTGGCGAATTGTTGCAAATCTGGACGCAACTTAAGGAAGATAGAGGGTGTCAAAGTGAAAAGTATTTCGATAGTTTTTAATATGGTTTAAATATTGTATTAAACCTTAGTATCCAAGGGTTTTTAGACATAAGCTATTTAGATCAGATAATAATTTTTATGTGTAAACTAGAGGGCGCCAGCTACACTATTTATTTATTTAAATTGTCCTAAGTTTTTGTGCTACTCTGTATATACCATCTAAGTTAACCAGTGAACTCCCCTATGTTTTCTACATAAAAAGGTATACTTTTTAAAAACGGTTTGAGCAACTGTTTCCAAAATATTGATGCGTAGGCTCTTTTGTGCAACCGAAAAATGCCTTTTTGTACGACTGGGCGTAAAATTGCACTTTTACGCCCTAGGGCAAGAAAGTATCAAAAACGTCCGCATTTATAAATTCATAAAACAATAATAAAATTTAGACTATATATATATATATATATATATATATATATATATATATATATATATATATATATATATATATATATATATATATATATATAAAAAGGAAATTTTAACCCAAGAGGTTAGAGTTAGTAGGTTGCAGTCAGTGGTTGTTTGGGGCCGTTAAGTAAAACTCTTTTTGTTAGCCTAGCTTTCGGAAATCTTTATTCCTTCTTCAGGGCTTCTGTAAAGCAAAGAAAAAGCACATTGTATACTCTCTATTAACAAAACTGAAACTAAAGAGAACACAATCGTCTCCTTTACAATTTTAAGACTTACCAAGGTGAATTTAAGCTGAAAAATAGCATCTTGTGCCGAACAGAAAATACTTATATTCTAAAACTACTAAAATTCTACATGTTAAACACTACTTTGATTACTAAAATTAATTTAATTCGCTTTAATTTTTAAAAAATGCAGACTAACTTTTTTCAAAGACACCATTTTGCCGGTACACGTTTTGAAGACCTTGTCATTTTTTTATTATAATAATTTTTTATAAATTTATACAGTTTAAATTCCCATTGAAAATGCAAGATGGCACCAGTCATCAAAAATTTGTATTTTATTTTTATGTGAATATGCAACTGTAAATACATTTATACGTGATTCGGCTCGTTGACAGTGATTATTTTTTACAGGTTTCTGTTTTACCGATCGCCACCTTTTTTAAAAGTGGAGAAAAATTAAAGATTTCTATCCTAGAAATGATCCATCACATCTGTCTGCTTCACCCTACTGTCACTAGAGGGAAACAGGCAGATGTAAAATACCAATATGTAATTCTTGACAAGAGTCCTGTATTAAAGAAAGCCTTATAATTTGTTAATTTTACAAAATGAGAAAAATGAAAAATTATGGTGGTTATCGTTTTGTATCTTAACTTAATATCATCTTGCATGTCCAACGAAAGTTATGACTTATATTTTATGTGATTTTGTTATCATTGTTGAAATAATTATGTAATTTCTTTCCCCTTTTCCCGCCAAAAAATATTAAAAAGAAAAACCAAACAAAAAAAAAAAAAAAAGAAAAAGGGAGAAAAAAAAGACGATCGAAATCCTGGTGAGTGACCCAGCTGTCACCTGGCCCACCCAACAAAACTCTAACGTCCCTTGTGCATGTTATAAAAGCATTGATGGTTGTTTTGACTAAAAATTCTCCCTTCTTTGGTCTGGATAGGGTTGTCCCCCTCCTCAGACTTGTCACCTGAATGAGGTTAGGGGCAACCTTTTAACTGTTGTTATTGTGTTCACTTCAACAATGATTTTTATAAAATTATTCAGAAATGGACCCTACAAATATTCCTGTCTCGACAGATCACTGATCGAAAGGGGTTCAAATTTATTTTTTCCAAATGTAATATATTGTGATATATTATATATATATATATATATATATATATATATATATATATATATATTTACTAACCACAATTTGAAATATTAAAAGCTGGAAAATTTACTTCTAACTACAGAGATTGCTTCTATATTAATTTCAGTCGTAGAAAAAATACTGTTTGCACCTCTGGCGTAAAGCACTTTTACGCCCACAGCTGATTGTTGCTCTCGCGGAGCTCAGGCAACAAACTTCAGCCGCGGGCGTAAAAGTGCTATTTTACGCCCTTGTTACAAAAATAACTATTTAAACCGCGTATCCATTAGCTTTAATGTCATTTCATGATATTATCGCGGGTGCAAGATTTAGACACATGTCTTAGTTTCATGTAATAAAATAAAAAATATTTTAAATAAAATAAGTCTTTAGACAACTACATTTTATTATTTTTACTTTATTTTAAAATAATGTTTTAAAAGCCAGAAGGAAGGTTCAAACTACCATCGCAAAATTTGGCCCTATTCCTTCTTGGATCATAATTATGGTTTGCTCAAATATTTCGTAAGATATTTGGGTAACAAAGTAGGTACATAAAATAAAAATTTTAAACAAAAATAAACCATGAATTATGCATTCTGGTACCCTTTTGTGTATCAAATTTTAATGGCATATTCTATTTAAAAATAAGCCCTAGTCTTTTTATATAAACATATGTTCAGAAACGCTTTCTTTTAAAGATACAGGGTGTTAAAATTCTAAGAAAAAAGACATTTTTTTAATTTCAAAATTGCTCTAGGTATTTAATTGGTATTTGGAACATTGCTTTACAGCAGCAATAGACATTTTTTTCAGTGTAAAATATTTAAATAAATTTCCAGTTACGTCTGTGTCATATTTGTATGAACTATTTTTCAAGAAAAATACCACACCACTCCTTTTTCTAAAACAAAAATTATTTTTAAAACCTCCATTAAAATTAAAACAAATTTGGTCTCTCGACTTTTTCAAAAAAATAAAAACCACTTTAATGCATGACGAATTTGTGAAAATAATGACAAAATTGGTAAACATTTGATTTTCAAAATAATTTTTATTTTAGGAAAAAAAACGTAGTGGCGCACCAATACTTTGGGAAAATAGTCTATATAAATATACGGACGTCACTTATATTTTTTCTTTTTAATATTTTGCATACAAAAAAATATGTATTTTGCTGCTGTTAAGCAATAAACGAAATATCAGTTAATTATCAAAAGCGGTTTAAAAATTATGATTTTTTTCTTAGCAATTTAACACCCTGTATCTCTGAAACGAATATGACATTGAAATTTGACGCATGAATTTTGGAACACCCTGTATTATTTATTTGTTTTTCAAATACGTCCATATTTTTCGAAAATTCCAATACTATCAACACCTTTTAAATGCCAGTGTTTCAGGCATGATTTTACAATTTAGGTATACCAATTCTTTAAATTGTTATGTTTTCATATTATGTGCCAAAAAGTAAATATGGAGTAAAATAAAAAATATATATATATTATTTCGACTTTCTTTTTCCACTTAAAACAAACAAAAAGTATTCTATTCTATTTCTATTTTTTTTTTCTTGGTTTTGGTCCCTTCAGGTCCAATCCACCACCCTCCCCCTTCCGGTCTATGCTTTCCAGGGCTTCGTCGGCGGAAAATCTGGATAATCGAGCTCGTAGCTCCCAGAAATTCCAAAAAGAAAACAAATAATTCAATGCATAAATTGTCGACTGTCAAACCAAGATCTGCTACTGGTGTTACGTATAACCTTCACTTTCACTACTGACAGTTCCCATGGCACGTCCATCTATTTTCCGCCATTTGAGAAATACCTCGTGTTCACCACCAAACAGGATACCATCAGCTTATAGGAATCTTCGCTCACAGCGCTTATATCCAGAAGAAAGGTGCCGTCAATTTAGCGTGAATCTTTCCTTGATCCCCGAAGGTAAAAAACGTTCGTACGACACCTCTAGCCGCCACTCCGGGAAGAACTTTGTAGTCCTCTACGCACGTCCGCACTGTTCGGAGGTCAAACAAAGACTACTAATAGGTTGATTTAGAAATTAATGTTGGGGATCGTCTATAGCGGAATCGCCCATTAACTACAACTACCTCATGATAAATGAATTATTTAATGTAATCTTCCCTATACTTTTGAATGCACTAAACCACTTAAATACAAATATCTTAAACGGTTGCTCCGAGCCATTCTTACAAGGTATAACTTTTATGTGTAGAAAACAAAGGGTAGTTTGCTGATTTACTCAGTGCCGGATTTAAGCAGAGGCAACATAGGCAGTTGCCTATGGGCCGCCACCACAAGAGGGCCTCCACCCACCACACCACAAAAAAACGAAAGTAATTAAAAGGGAAAAATGTTTAAAGAAAATGCGAAAGGTTGTTTCGAAGTGATGGCCATTATTTTTTTTTTTTCTTTGGGGCTGTATATGGGGCGTTAAAGCGGAAATCCGTCGCTGGGTTTACATAGATGATTTGTAAAGTGCATCAAAAAAAGTTGGGACGTTTGTAGCTTGCCACCTCTAGTTTACACATTAAAGCCGGCTGTCCATGAGAGCGGTTTTCCGTCCGCGTATTGAAAATCGCGCAGAAAATCCGCTGACACGTCTATTATTAGCGGAAAATATTAAAGCGGTTTTTTTTAATATAGTGATTTTATGTTAGAATTTTCTTTGGTTGATACTACGGTTGTGAAGGTCACTATAGATGTCAATCATCATCTGTCTGTGGGATGGCAAATGGATTGTATAATGGATAATAATAAATCCAGCAAATTGGGCAACTTTGGTTAATAGCTTGTCTTAGTCTTTTATTTACCACATACACTTTTTTGTTAAATATTTACCTTAGAGTACAAGCTAGACGCTCGTCGTGTCAAAATGCTCCTTTGACATTCTTAAATAATTGAAGTGTTTTTTATCATCATGTTGTCTTAACTCCTTTAATAAAATATAATAATGGCTATGAACTTTTCTTTCTAAAAAAATGTTTCTAACCCAAAACCTGTGCCTCCTTTTTTGTCTTTTTGGTCGTAGTGAAAGTAGGAAAAGATATTTTTTCGCCAAATATCAATAAAGTAAATAATAAAAAAGTGTAGTTAATGTCGTCCATAACACTTCTTTTATTTAAAATGGATCTTTAACGTCTTGTTTTATCATCAAGCTTGTCAACTGGTTCAAGGTTTTATTTCCTGGCTATTAATTTAAAAAATCCGCACGATCTAGTGGATAACGCAAAAAAGTTAACTTCATCTCAACTTTTTGCGGATCTGCGTCGAAAATGGCGGGAAAAGCATTTAAAATTTGCACTAACCAATCACAATGCTGAATTAAAATCCGCGAGCTGAAAACCGCTCTCATGGACAGCCGGCTTAAACAACTATATGTTTGGTATTTTGGCACAGGAAATATATGGTTTTTCTGTGTACTTCTAGAGTTTGTCCACAATTTCAGTAGACTCCCTGTACATGTTATTATAACATTTTACCTTTTTTACAGGGCATCGAAATTTGGGCTTCATAGTATCTAAAAAACTAGTCCAAGGCCCAGTCATACCAATAATTTTACAAAAGTATGGAAGGGTTATTTTGGGTAATGATTCGCAGGTGTCAAAGGAACTTCCGTCTGAACACCTTTTAAATGAGAATTCAGCCTAAAATTAAAAATTAAATTAGGAAGTGTGTACTTAAAAAAAAACACATATTTTATAAGAAAAATCGAAAATCATTTTTGACATGTAAAAAAATTTAAAGAGAAACAAAAAGGTTAACAACATTAAACTTTTTCATATACATTTTTGATTTCTAAGTCTAAATCTAATTTTTAGGCAAATTTAGTAAGTATAAAATTATCTATCGTCCTGTGCAAATACGGGATCTATAACAAAAATAAGCAAATTATAGATTTATTTTATAGTATTGGTGATTGCCTGATATTTTAAATTTTGCAAAAACAAGTCAAGTCCAATATTTTTTTAATAACAAGCAAAATAAAAAAAATCATCCTTCAACTTTTGCTGCAAGAGTCACCACTACCAAAAAAATACACTAAAAATCTTAAAAATACCTAATAACGTATGTCCTAAAAGTTTTGGCACAAAACTCATTGTCTTTACAACATTTTGGTATAGGAAGAAGCTGCGCTTGAGAGTATTTGGGGCACTTACGTCTCTTTCGATATTCGTCTTAAATCATTCCTCCTCAATTCCAACGATATCGTATTCTTAGAAGATCTGTATTGCCTAGCCAGTCTCGTCGTTGACATTCCAATCTGGTTTTTGCTCTTCTCACCAATCTCTCTGACCTCTGTGCGGTAAATGCACGTGGTCTTCCACTTTTGGGAGATTCAGACATGGTATTCCCTGCTCGCACTCCGCTATTGTTCTATAAATGGTTCTGCGTGAAATGTTTTCATTCTGGAATATTCGACAGATTTCAGCTTTGGGTATCCGCCCAACTAACTTGTAGATACTTTTTCTTATTTCTAATTTATACGACATCTTAAAGCGAAAACTTCAAAATAAATATCCCAACTGACAGTAAATAAAGTAAATAAACTTTTGTTTTCAAAGGCAACTTGATATTATTTTGTTTTTGTTAAAATTAAAGACAATGAGTTTTGTGCCAAAACTTTTAGGACATACGTTAATCTACTTTTCTCCAAGAAATCGTTTTTCGGCTCTCCTGTAAAATTATCAAAAACGGACTTGGTCGGTTCTTGCATTGGGCCCTTCAATTGGCACTAGCTAAAAGACCGCCGGCGGTTTTGCTCAATTATAAAAAGCTAACCACCGTCCAGCCGCGTTACCTAGTTAAGTATAGGAAATCCTTTGAAAATATAAATTAATTTGTAATTACCGGCGGGTTTTACTTATTTTATCGGTAGATGCGGCCGCCCGGCGGTTTTGCTTATAAAAAATATTAAAAACCGCCTAATAATAGATAAAGTAACCTAACCTTAATAATTATTTGTTTTATTGTTTAATAATATTTTTTTATTAATTAAATAACAAAACTAAAACTGGGAGACACGTTTGACACATACAAATTTTTGTTAAGCTCTTGATAAATTTTTAAATGTACCTACATTGTTTTGAAAAAGAAAAGCCAGGAATACCTATTTTAGCGAAAAGCAAACTGATCGTTTAATAGAACTAAAACTAAAGTATTACCAATTAAAGTGCGCATGTATTGAGGGTGATACAAACTTTAAAATTCTCAGGAGGGAGAAAAAGTTAAAGTAACTAATTAAGTATTCCTAAACACTGCTTATTTCTTTAATCATATTATTACCATTTAGGAAAAATAATTCTTGTGGGCGAGTAGCTACAGGGTTATGAGAGTAAAATAATAATAATAAAAAAAAATTATTATTATTATTTTTTTATTATTTGATAATTTTTTTATAGTTTTTTTTGTTTTTATTTTTTATCGTTCATAATTTAATTTTCAGACAAATAATTTCCCACTTTACCGGTTTTTGAAAACCGATTATCCGAAAAACCGGTATTTGAAAACCGCTTTTTTAAAACCGGTTAACCGATATTCGAAAACCGGTTTTTCAAAACCGTTTAACCGGTATTCGAAAACCGGTTTTCGGTTTTGGCCAAAACCGCGGTTAACCGAAAACCGGTTATCCGGTTAAGCGAAAAACCATTTAATTAATAAAAATGTTACAAAATATTTCTGATTTAAAGAAAATCAAAACGATCATGTGGTAAGAGATTTTTTTGTTTATTGCTATTTTGCAACATATACCTTTATATCCTCTAAAATATCTTCACTAACAAGTGCATCCAAACGAACAAGGTACGTATCATTTACTAATTTTAATTTGATGTTACTCATTGAAATTGGAAGTCTGTTTCCTTTTGAATCTGTACAGCTATTCTCCAATTTTTGAAATCGAAAACCAGTATTCTAAAATAAAACAAATTGGTCAATAAATAATTCTTTTAAAAAACCGTATCTCGACTTAGTATTTCTACAGGAATTAATATCAAATTTTTAAATTAATTTTTAAGGGTCTTCCTCGAAAAAACAATTTTTATACGATTTTTATTAAAACTTCTAATACATATACTTATATAGTAAGAACATTTTAAAAGCGCAAATTCGGTACCCTTTGAAAATAATACAAAAAAAATAAAAGAGGCCGCTTGCAATCGGACTATTTTATACAAAGGCGCCGCTATCCTTTACAGCCACGCGCCAATACACTATGGGATAGAAATCCATTATTTTGGCCAAAAAGCAACTTTGAAATTTTAATGGCTTATGCTGTGTATTTCAAAGTAGATACTCCAAACTACATGTACGAAAAATTGTAAAAGGATATGACGACTTCTATTGGGGTAATAAGAACTTGAAAATGTATTTTAAGTAAACATAAATATACAACATTTAATCTACTTAATTTATTATTAGCCTTGTTTACTAAAAAAAGTAAAAGAGTTTAAATAATAAGAGCTACTGTTGTGTTTCCGATGCAGTCTCGCGAAGTCTCGCTACTTTTGTCAAAGATTTTTTACCTTTTTCTTTATCAGTTTTTGTACTTACAATTGCCTTCCTACTTTTTGCTACTTCTGAGTGTAAGGACCGATACAAGATTTTTTTATAATTTACAAGGTTTTCCATTTTAAAATTTAATATGTTTCGTCCTACACTGATATCTTAAAAGATAAAAGCATTCTGATGAAAGATATGGATTCTACAGAATCTACCCAACAAAACAGTGTTTTTATTTATTTTATACGTTAAAAAATAAAAAAGTTGGGAAGATGTATCTCTATTACGCTTCTAAGAATAATATAAAATTCTTTTTTCAGATTTGGATGGTCATATTTTCGAAACTAATTGAGATAGACACATCAAATTTAGTATTTTTTTAAAGCATTTTAAAATATTTTTTGGTGGTGATATATTATTCATTAAAAAAATCATACCTATTGTCGTACCCTGTATATCATATGAGATAATAATCATCGAATTACTGATTAGAATACTACCAAATTAACCAAACAAGCTGACATTTTAGTTTATTTTGTACAATAAAAAATAATAATGTTAAGGGGGTGTAAATTTATAATAGTAAGTTTTAGGTTTCCAAAAAGCATTTGCAATAATTTCTAATATTTTTCCAGTAAAAAGCACCTCATTTTAAGTTAGATTGATAAGTTTCAGAATTTTGACCAAAAAATTAATTTCTATCCCATAGTGCGATGACCAGCTGCATCAACCGGCATATCATAAAAGAAATATACCAAAAGCGGCCGCGAAGACAAGCATGCCGATTTATTTGCTTTAACACGTTCGCTACCGAGGGTCATTTTGTGTTTCGACCCCATAAACCACTTTATTATTTTTTGTAAAATTACTTTATTTTGATGTTTATTGAAGTGCTAATTAGTTGTAGTGTTGGAATTCAACATATTTGAGTGTTTATTTAACCCGACTCATATATGAGTCGGTGGTCCATTTTATTACATTTATTTTTTAAATAGACCTGGCTCACATACGAGTCGTAAATAAAAGTTACTTTCACTAGATATAGGTATTTACTAACAGTATATAGGTACATTTTTGATATCAAAAATCGTTAATAAAAAAAATAATTCTAAGAATCTAAAAAGCTAAACCAAATTCTAAAAAAAATATATTTTTTGTACAAAATTTTTGGCAAAAGACTACATAATTTTTTTTTCTAAATATCTAAAAAAATAACTAAAAAAAAATTGCTTCTATGATATCTTTGACATAAAAAAACTAAACAAAAATATATTCTAAATATCCAAAAAATGAACTAAAATAAATACTATACTTATACTAAATGCTACACCCAGACCACCTGACACACATACGAGCCGAAGCATTACACAGACCGTGTTTTAAAACAAAACCTCTACAGGAAACCCCGAATTTTTAAACTCGCATTTAGTATTATAATGTAGCCGGCTCACATTTGAGCCAGCGGTCTATTTTAAAATTGTACTGGCTCATATATGAGCCGCTTGGTAGCGAACGTGTTAAACTTTTTGTGATTTTTTTCTTATCAAAGAGCACCGAATTTACATTTTTAAACTGTTCCTTCTATAAGTAGATAGTGTGCTCTATACATAAAAAAATATTTTTAATGACCTTGCAGCACTAAATTTTAAAATTTAAACTATTAAAATTTGCATATTTAACATGTCCTATCATTACAGACGTTCTAGCCAACGTTTATTTAAATCTCATTCAAACTTTTCTTACAATCGTTACCACAAACTAAGAATCAAAATTAAGGATATAGCAAATGCTTTTTTTTAAACACACAAACAAGCAGTACTCATTTTATAAGAAATAAACGTTTTTTTAAAGTTAGGTACCTTCTACGGAAGAGAATTGTATAACTTTATAAAATGATTAATATTAGAGACATTTTGCACCTCTTAAAATAACAGACGTTTTTTGGCCTCCTTATAGTTATCGTTATTAAACATAACTATTACGGCAGCAGTTTTAGACAGAGATTTTTCAGCCTCTTCGAATAAATTTATATTGCGTCTGCGCTTTCGACATATAACCTTATTTTTACCTGTGGTTCACCGATTTTAAAGTTTACGAAAAATCAGTACTTACTTTTATTCTTCTTAAGTTGTATATTGATATTTTAATATATGCAAATAATTCTCTTGATTTTGTTTTTCAAAGTAGATGTAACAATACAGTATAAGCAAAACACAAAAAGTAAGGTTAGGTTTGGTAGTAGAATAAAGAGCAAGTTTGCCAGATTGTGACATGTAAATAGATTACTGATTTAAAACATCCTTAAAAATGCAAGTCCGTTTTAATTTTTTTACACTATTTTATTTTTCTTACTGCTATGGATTTTTTGCTAATTAGGGCCTATGTATCAATGATATTTTAATTAATACGGCATTAAAATGTCAACCTTCTTAAATAATTGATAATAAAAATTCTACAATCCGACAACCACGCAGTTTAACAATAACGATAAGCTCTTCGGTATTCATCCGTAATTAAAGGAGTCCGGTATGGTTAATAACGATAACGGATCATGTTTGCGATACTGCGCAGACTCAGAATAACGTTAACCACAACGGAATTGCAAAATAAGAGGTGCAAAATGTCTCTTTATAAAAACTGAATAAGTCTAATCTAACTTAAGATCTCATACATATTCATATACAGGGTGATTCAAAAATCGATCACGAAAATTAAGGGGGTGATTCTTCTTGACAAAATAAGGGTAGAACTTCATATAATTTTTTTCAAAATGTCATTCGTTTTCGAGTTACAAGCCGTTAAAGTTCAATTTTTATTTTGGTTTTTTCGCCATATTGCATTTATTTTTTATCCAATCCAGTTGATATTTGGCACACAAATCAAGCTTTGCAGATTCTAAAATTATAAGACAAAAGTACTTTTTAAATACCGCCAGAGGGCACATTACTTAAAACTTAATTAAATTTATTTACATCATAATTTTTTTATTTTGACTGATATCGCAAAGCTGGGGGCGCCATTCCATAGACAATGAAAAACCTAAAAAATAAGGTACTCTTTATTAAAGTCGATAAACCTCACCGTTTAGGCACCAATAGACATCAAAGTTTTCATCAATTTCAATCAAATTACCTACATACATACAGGGTGTCCAGTAACTCAACCGACAAACTTTACGGGGCGATTTTACAACAGAAAATAAGAAAAAAACTTTATATAAACATAACAAACAAAAAAAAAATTGTTTAATTTTTAACACCCCGTAGTTTAAAAACTAAGACGTTTACGACATATGTTTATATGAAGTTTTTTTCTTATTTTTTGTTGTAGAAACTTGGTTAAGTTTGTCGGTTGAGTTACTGGATTAATCGCAAAATTATTATTTTTGTTTAATAGAACTTTGTTATGTAGAATTACCCCCTTGATTTTCGTCATTGAATTTTGAATCACCTTGTATAAATAAGATTCAGTTTCATATTTAAAAAAAAAAAATTATTTATTACCAATTTGGCCAAAATATTCAATCCAGATGATATAAAATAAATTAAAAATAAAAAGTACTTAGCCGAAAAATGATGCATGATTGCGAACACAAAACTGGTACAAAATTTAGAGGTTGGAAAAGAGCGGCCATGGGAAAATAATAAAATAAATAATCTAGATAAGAACTACTTATATGTTCTTGTTTATTTTTATAGTATAAAATATAAATTATATTTAAATTAATGTTCGATAATGTTAATGGTACACTGATTTATATCATATATTCAAAAACCTCCAATTAGTTGGTCATTATCGGAATTAAAAAATAATTAACCACTTGTAAAAGTATTTTAAATTATATTTTGTGCAAGAAACCTTGTATATATTTAAAATATAAAAATAAAAGATTATTGGGCATTAATAAATGGTGACTTTCTTTAGACATAATATGGCCCCTTATTTATAGAAAACAAAATAACCTAATAGAATAGCGTAGTCCGATCAAAACGGCGATACGTGTTTTATGTTCGTTAAAAATGATCACATCCGCATTTTAAGCTTAGTTCATAAGCTTGCGAAATACGATTTGCGAATTGCGAAACTTCTTCTGATTGGTCATTTTGTAACGACTTTCGAATGTTTCGTTACAAATTGACCAATCAGAACACGATTCGCGATTCGCAAATCGCATTTCGCAAGCTTATGAACTAAGCTTTAGACCGTTTGACGATTAAATGTCGGGCCTCACATAATCGCAACTAGCCCGTGGCTGTGCGTGTCCCTGGTAAAATGATGGATGCGGTGCAAAAATTTTGTATTTAATCAAACCGCAGTTATATAAGCCATAGCCACGGTTTAAATTACATCTGATTATAAATTAAATCTTCACATTTAAGGTAACACAGGCTTAAGGTTTGGCCACATATAACAACACCGAGTCCTGCACCGTAGCACGGCCGTGTCTCGGTTTTGAAATGTACCGTTGTAATTAAATGCCGTAGGTCTAATATCACCGCTCCGTGCCCGACCACATACCCCCCACCGTATTTTAACAAGAAAACATTAGCTTATTTGATTTCTCGAAATATTAATTTAAAAAAAACTTATAAAACAAAAAATAACAATGTATTCGTAAGTTTTACTCACATATTATTCACAAGATGTAACAATAGAATTAATTTTACACTTTTTAATACTTATTAAATCACTTCTTCTTGTATTGTTTGTTTACAAACATTAACCTTTAACCACTGATTTTAAATATTTATACGTAATGAACTGAAATAAAAGGTGACGCCCGTAAACTCAAAGCCTTGTTCGGGGAACATCGGCGCTATCCGATTCACGTATGATTTCATTTGCTGGGCATGTTTCAGAGTCTACGACACGATGCGGGTCTTGTGAGACATCGGTGCCGTTATGTGTGGCCAAAATTTTACGTATACTGCACTTAAAGTTTGAAAAAATGGAACAGAGATAAGTAGGTAAATCTGTTTTAATTAAGTTAAGAGATATACATACATAAAACAAAAGACTTAGCTTAACATAATGCTTTCTAGGTATTTAAGGGCATTAAAAGTGCTTTTGCATTTTTCTCTATCACCATGAAATCGGGCTCGGTGCGGTTATGTGTGGCCCGACCTTAAACGATCCAAAGCAGATTATTACATTGGATCTGCTTAACACTGTTTACCATTTAATATTTTTTAAAGAAAGACACTTATATTTTAATACAAAATACAATTTTAAAACTCGTAACATAAGAACTACTACAATAATCAAAAGTCAATTAAAAACACTAGCTTAGTTTACACCGGACGGACCAAATTTTTGGTCCGAGGTCTAAATGACGTCACGAGTACTTTTTCTCCGTGTAAACACCCGATGATTTAAATTTGGTATACGAATTTCATACGCGTCAACTAGGTAAGATTTAGGAAAATAGTAAGCCGTGTAAACAGTTGCGAACTTTTTCCTGACCTATTCAATTTTTTAAAGAAAACAATGCAATTTTATTATGATGGTCATAATACAAGCTAAATCGCGAACATATTGGGAAAACTTAAGATTTGGATGGTCATATTATTGAAACTAATAAAGGTTACTATGACAAATGTAGTATTTTTTAATGTCACCAGTAAAAGATCTTTTTACTGGTGATATAATATACAGGGTGTTTTTTTAATTATACGTTTTGTCAAACCCTGTATATCTTAAGAAATAACAAAAATCTGATAACCGATTTGGAAACTGCGAAACCACCTTAACAAGCGAGTATTTTAATTCATTTTTTAAATTTAAAAATCAAATTTTAAGGAGAGTTTTAAAAATGTAACTTGACACCCGATAAAGAAATTTCATTGCCTTATTTAAAAATTTGTATTTCCTCTAAGAATAGAGATACTAATATCACAAATTATCAGAATACCCAGATGCGAAAGTGCGGTGAAATACGCTTACTTGTTTCTATGACCTTGAGAAAGAATAAATGGAAAATCTGCACCATACATGGATCGTAATATCTTTAATTTGTAAAGTTAAACCGCACCAAGGCGCTAAGGAGAGATAGACTTTTATAGTAATTAATTATGCCGCTTTTTTATGTGGGGAAAACGGGACAAAAGAATAATATACTATTTGAAAATTAAATTTTTCTTTATTAAAAAATATTACAAACTAAAAATTTTACCTATGCTTTGAAGGATAAAATATTGTTAGTAGATGTCACGTTTAGATCAATTTGTAATAAAATGTCTATACCTGGTTGCACAAAACATTTCAAAAAACGATTAAACTAATGGGGCTTTAGAATGTTTAACAAAACGCCATATTTTTAAATATAAAACGTTGTCTAAAATTAATTAAAGGTATTTCGTTTTACTAGCTTAATTGGTAAATAAAAGTTTTGTGTAACTGGGGATTAAAACAAAATAATTGAAAGCAGAGTAACAAGAGTTTCTAAAGAAACCCCGACGCAATCTTTTAAAGCAATGCAGATGTTGCCATAGTAATAGAAGTATGTTATTTTTTTAAATACTGAGGAAACACCTATTTTTTTTATTTGAAATAAAGCCTTTCAAATGGTAGTGCAGCTATAAATAAAAAAAATTGTTTCCCTCGTTTAGGCACATGTCTAAGTATTTTGTAAAAACTTTGTATTAATGTTAAATAGTTTTTAAAAAAATATTACTTTTTTAAGATTTATTTAATATTTACCTAATAAGTAATTTTTTGGAAGAAGTTTTTTTCCGCTCCCGGTACAGTATAAATATACACATTTATATCCCACATTAAACGGTTAAAAAATTTAACAAGACACTATACTAACACTTTAATAATAATAATAAAAAATAAAAGTTCACAAATATCTAAACACAATTAACTAACTTATGCTCACGTTCTATACCAACAAAAATATGACACCTAGATGAGTATTGGGTCACGTACTAAATCGTGGGGTGTATATCCACCACGCAGTAGGAGGGACCATAGTGGTGTGAGATTTCAACGAACACGCTTAGTTTCGCATCTGGCTATTCTGATAATTTGTGCTAATAATAACAAAAAATGTTAAGGACAGATTAGACTTTAAAATCCAATACAGTGGTAAAAAAATAATCCACAGGGTGTTTGAAAATTTGGGTCAAAATACAGCATGTGACTCTTCCCTGTATTACAACTAATCCTATAATACTTTTTGTAATTCCCATACCAAATAATATGCTTGATGAAAGGAGCTGCGATAAAATTAAAAGATAATTAAAATCGTTTAAACAACCAAAAAGTTATTTAAAATTGAATTCAAACAATCTATTTTTTGGCCAGGAGTGTATAAATAACTGAAACGAAATATAAACGTAAATTTCCCTATAAAAATATGCTAGCACGCATGTTTCTAATAAATTCAGGTTCCTAAACTCATCACTAAACCTGACTTGGAAAACAAACGCAGAGCGATGCAGATATCTCTTTCGCAGGATCTTAATTTAATATTGAATTGGGGCGCCAAAAATCTCGTCCATTTTAATGCATCCAAAACACAATCATGTTTCTTGTCGCGAAAAGAGTCGTCAAATGCTCATCCTCTACTTATGAGCGGCCAAGTTTTACAGAGCAAAGACACCTTCAATCTTGTGGGCGTCACATTTAAAAGTAACCTTAACTGGCATAAACACATTGTATCTATAGCCACGGCAGCTTCAAAAATTTTTCCGCTTCTAATTTATACACTTTATATTTGTCCCAAATCCGACCTCCCTTGGAATATTGTTCCCATATCTGGGGCATGGCGTCCCCCACAACCCTAAGCATTCTTGATTCTATTCAAAGAAGAGCTATTCGTCTCATTAATGATCCTTTACTTACAGAAAGGCTTCCCTCTCTTGCTCATCGTCGGACTGTGGGGGATTTATCGCTTTTTATAGGTACTTCCATGGCTTCTGCTCTGAAGAATTGTCCAGTATAGTTCCTACACTCGCGGTTCCCAACAGAGAAACTCGTGGTTCCGCGCGTATGCATCCCTATACGGTCCAACTGGACAGGCCCCGAACTTCTCAGTTTGTTTGTTCTTTTATCCCTAGAGTCTCTAGATTGTGGAAACTGCTGCCCCCGGAGGTCTTTCCTTCCCCCAAATCTTCAAGTATTTAGGTCCCGTGTCAACAAACTCCCTCTTACCTTGCTTAAGACACCCACGGTACGTTAGTATTTAGACTTATAGCCTTCGTGGTTTGTCCAAAGATAATAAAAAAAATAATCAAGCATAAACTACCACGAGGGTGCTGCTTTAAGCAGTTAAGAAATATCTTTTGTCTCATTTGGCTAAAGAAAATAATTTTTTATTCTGTTGATTTAAAAATTAAATCTTTTAAAATGGAATACGTTATTTAGGTTTATTTTACAAAAATTATATGAAATATCATAAAGTTAAGAAATACGGTTATTTGGTACAAAAGAAGAAAGAAAAATGCTTTGTTTTAAATAAGTTCTTCCTGGCTATCCCAGCTCGCAGACAAACCTATCCTGCTGAATTAAATCCCATAAAAAAAATTAGCTTGATTGGTTTTTAACAATAAAAGAAATAAAATAAGGATTTTTGATGCTGTATTGTTAAATCTATAATTTTATTAGATTTGGTTACATATAAAATTAATATACAAAGAAGGTAATATTATCCTTGCCCCATACATTTACAACATAAAAGATGTTTGTTTGTTGTCATTCCATACATTTGCGTATCAATTAAAAAATAATAGCCTGATGCCATCCTCAATTTCGCCATATAGTTCATGTCAAGGACAATATCCTGTGTCATTTTATAAATACCCTAAAATAAAAATAACAGATTATTCTTATCAGGCGTTTTAATTTTTGTTTTATATAAAAATGAGACGGGACCAAGACCAAACATATACCTAATACTATTGGCCTAAGGAGGAATACTTTGGTAAAGAAAATTATTAATTTGGAATTTGCAACAAAAAGTTAGTTTTTGGTTAGCCCCCCAGCAAACACTATTTGCCGGCAATGTACATTTTTCATATTGGCATTGATGGTAAAGCATTGGCAATTGGTGGCAATATTATGCCAACATCTTATACGCATTAAAAGTCAACCCTAAATAAACACTTAATTGCCAATAAATTTTACATGCAGGCGAATTGCCGGCAAGCATACAAAAATGGCGGCATACCAATCCTGATTAAATAAAGCACGCATTTTTGTTGCAGGCAAATAAATATTGGATTTTTGAAGGCAAACCTTCAACGCATATTCATACTTTTTAAACCATATTATTAACATTGGTATTTAACTAACATTAAAGCAATTTTTTGATCTGTTTTATTTATAATGGCAGCTAAACAACATTATTTTATGTTTTTACATAATTTAAAGGAAATGGCCTTTTCATAACATTTTATTGTTAAAAATCATGCAAATAAAAATTAGGTCAAACAAAATGTATATTATGTATTTTGGAAGCGAATAAAAATAAAATGATGGTAAAATTAGCTACGTTAATTTCGACCGAAGGTGACCGCTTTGTGCATTTGTTTTCTACGTGGTTTTCTAGCTTTTTAGTTTCTTTTTTAAAGAAAAGAGTTTTTTAATAGACATAATTAAATGTATTCATTACTTAATAAGTGTGTGTTGTGTGATTAATTGGTGATGGCTAGTCGAGAAGGCAAGATATTCAAGTATAGACTGTTAGGAGCTGTAAACATTTTGTTTAAAACTTTAATAAAAGCTTTAAAGACGTGTTAATAAAAAATATGCTATATATTTAATAGTTTTTTGACATACCGATAGATGGCGTAATGGACAATAAACTACTACGTTTCTGCAATATCTTCGCTTTTTATCGTCTAAACCGTACCCATTAGACAAAAATACTTCGAGAGCGGTCTGCGGTAGGTGATCTCACTTAGCTTTGAAAGAAATATCTTCGGCTAGTGTAAAAATCTGCATCTTCAAGTTGGACAGTGTTCCGAGAGATGGTACTTTGCATTGCAAGGAAATTGCATGCAGTAAGGAGTTTTTCCTATTTTAATTTTCAAATAAAATATCGCATCATTTTAGCTTTTAAAAAAAGTATATGCGACAATTTTCGTCAATAAGACGTCAGCTTGCTGCTTGGGAGTATCTGCATTTGCCCACTTTCGTGTCTTTTTGTTATCTTTTTGCCAATAACTTATTAATGATGGATGCCATCATCTTAAACGCATTTTTTTGCCAATAACTTATTAATGACGGATGCCATCACTTTATCTGCAACACGTGGCCTAATAACGGCCAATTGCCCACTTTCGCGTCTTTTTGATACCTTTTTGCCAATGCCTTGCCATTAAAGAGTGTTGGCAATGCCAGTAAATCTTAATCGTAGTTAAATCAGATTTTTTTGCCACGAGGTAAAATATTAAGTATTTTGGAAAAAGTCCTGTCTAAATCTATTTGACCAAAATTGTCAAACCTAGAGAAAACATATCTATCCATTAGCCCTTAAAAAAGATAGGCGCAACAGATAAAAAATTATAATTAGGTAAAAAGCGTGCAAATTAAATTTGGTCCACCCTGTATGAAGTTATGTTTGGTTAAACCTTAATATTTTTGGCACAGAAAATTTGTGGTTTTTCTGTGTACTTCTAGAGTTCGTCCACTTTCTGGGACTCCCTGTATTGTATATGTTACTACAACATTTTACCTTTTTACAGGGCATTGAAATTTGGGCTTCATAGTATCTCTAAAACTAGTCCAGGGCCCAGGCATACCTAGAATTTTACAAAAGTATGGAAGGGTTACTTTTGGAAATGTCTCGCAGGTGTTAAGAGAACCTGCATCTGAACACCTTGTAATTGTGAATTCGGTCTAAAATTAAAACTAAAATTAGGCACTGGCTAAACGACCGCTGGCGGTTTTGATCAATTATAAGAAGAAAACCGCCGTCTGGCGGTTTTATACAGTATGTCCGCGGATGCGGTTAACGAGAGGACAAATGGACCAAAAATTGAAAGATACGAAAAAAGTCATTCTTGATAAAAAAGTCTGCTTGTTGAAAAATATGATTCACGATGAGAAAATATATTTTTATCATACAGGGTGTCTCAAAAATGCAAAAACATAAAATCAAACAAAAGCAAACAGTCATTTTTAGGCGTTTTAACGTGAAATGATAAATAAAAAACTTGCTCCAAATTTACTTCTAATTCTGATTCCGAACTTACTAAAGAAAATTTTAATTGACGAAAAATTAAAAAAAAAAACATTTTTTCAAGTTTCAGTTTTTGTCAGATATTGGAGTAAAGAGAATCCTGAATTTAGAATTCCCTCAAGACGTCAATACTTTAAAAAAATTAATGTGTGGTGTGCCATTTCATACTATGGTATCATTGGACCTTATTTTTCGAAGGTACTTGTAACAGAGCGAGCTATTTGCAACTACTAGATACATTTTTTGCAATAATCTTGAAGGGCTGCCCCTGGAATATCGCAACACAATGTATTTTCAACACGATGGGTGCCCTGCACATTGCGCTGGAGAGGTCAGAAAATGGCTGAACAGAAAATTCGGTGTGAGATGGATAGGAAGAAATGGACCAGTTTTATGGCCCCCAAGAAGCCCCGATCTGACATTAGCCGATTCTTTTCTTTGGGGCCGTCTAAAGCAGCTTACTTATGCACAACCTCTAGTAAATAATGTTGAAATATTAAAACTAAGAATTAGGCGAGCAGTGGAATCATTACCAATTGAAGAGATTCAAGCCAGTTTTGATCATATTAGGAAGCAGTTGGAAAAATGTGTTGAATATGGGGGAGGGGTTTTTGAACTATGACTATTGTGTATTATGTTTCGTCCATCATAAATTTATTTTAATTAGTTATTAGTAATGAAAAGGTAATAAATAAGTAAAAGTAGTAAAATGTGTACTTGCAAATATTTTTATTTTTTATTTTTAATAAATTTAAATTTTCTTCAGTAAGTTTGGAATCAGGAATAGAAGTAAATTTGGAGCAAGTTTTTTATTTATCATTTCACGTTAAAACGCCTAAAAATGACTGTTTTCAATTTTTGGTCCATTTGTCCTCTCGTTAACCGCATCCGCGGACATACTGTATATTAACATAAAAACCGCAGAAAATTTAAATTAATTTATATTTTTTAGCAGTTTTTACTTATTTTCTCGGTAAAAGCCGCCGTCCGGCGGGTTTGCTTATAAAAACCATTGAAAACGGCCGGGAAATAGTAAGGTAATAGTAATAAATATGTTTTTCCACGACCGTTAAAAAAATGCTGTTTTTTTATTCGTTAACATGAAGTTAAATTACTCCATTCTAGAACACTACATAACGTGTTAAAAAAGTAACTTTTTAACACTTCATACTTTACACTTTGAATTAGTGTTTTGTTTCTATGCCTACTACAATAAACTTAATTAACTTATGCATTGTAACAGTAAACGCGATATCACCTGAACCAAACGGTCAAGTTACCTTTGTTTTCGTCATTATTTCTTTTAGTTAATGTGTCACTAGTTTTAAAATTTGACAGTTTGCAAATAAATTTAATAGAAATTATTGAAAATTGATAGTATTATTGAATTTCAATGACTAAGAAATTAAAAAGAAAATTATACTGTTTTAGTATTATTTCTACAAAAAGTAAGTACTTACAATTTTCTAAAATTAAATAATAAATGCATAGTTATGAAGAGGATAATTGTCTCTTAAAAATAAGGAGGCTATGCCCAGCAAACACTATTTGCCGGCAATATACATTTTTCATATTGGCATTGATGGTAAAGCATTGGCAAATTGGTGGCAATATTATGCCAACATCTAATACGCATTAAAAAGTCAACCCTAAATAAACACTTAATTGCCAATAAATTTTACATGCAGGCGAATTGCCGGCAAGCATACAAAAATGGCGGCATACCAATCCTGATTAAATAAGGCATGCCTTTTTGTTGCAGGCAAATAAATATTGGATTTTTGAAGGCAAATCTTCAGACGGATATTCATACTTTTTAAACCATATTATTAACATTGGTATTTAACTAACATTAGAGCATTTTTTATCTGTTTTATTTATAATGGCAGCTAAACAACATTATTTTATGTTTTTTACATACTTTAAAGGAAATGACCTTTTCATAACATTTTATTGTTACGAATCATGCAAATAAAAATTAGGTCAAACAAAATGTTTATTATGTATTTTTGAGAGAATAAAAATAAAATTATGGTAAAATTAGCTATGTTAATTTCGACCGAAGGTGAAAAATTCAAATTTTCCGCTTAGCCAAAATTATGGATCATCCTCCACCATCCATAGCCGAAATACAAGATTTGACAGATGAAGTAAAATTGTTTTTGTTTGTTTGTTTGGTGTAATAGTTTTCTACGTGGTTTTCTAGCTTTTAATTTTCTTTTTTAAAGAAAAAAGTTTTTAATGGGCATCATTAAGTGTATTTATTACCTAATTAGTGTGTGTTGTGTGATTAATTGGTGATGGCTAGTCGAGAAGGCGAGTTATTCAAGTAGACTGTTATAGGAATTGTAAACATTTGTGTAAACCCTTTGAAGTTTGAAGTTACTTAAAAAAGAAATATGAACTTAGGGAGTTGCCTTATTAAAAGTTTTAAAGACGTGTTAAAAAAATATTACATATATTTAATAGTTTTTTGTTTTTCACATTTAACTCCTTTAAAATATTTCCCCTATTTTTGGATCTGAAAATTGAGTGTAAGTGTCCCTTGAATACTTACTATTTTAAAGTGTTTTCTTTTGATTTACTATCTTTTTTTTTTAAATTTCATTACACACCTTTAATTTTTTTAATGATAAAGTGTTCCTGTGTTTTTCTCATTTTTTCGATTACAAAATTCTAAATATTTTATTTAACTTTCGGGACATTTAACTTATAAAACTTGCAATACTTATTTAATGATAAATGCCAATATCGTAAACGCATTTTTTCATCATATCTTATTAATGATGGATGCCATTACAG
Organism: Listronotus bonariensis; assembly: GCA_014170235.1. Lineage (NCBI taxonomy): Eukaryota > Metazoa > Arthropoda > Insecta > Coleoptera > Curculionidae > Listronotus > Listronotus bonariensis. The sequence continues at coordinate 164,160 of JACEGR010000753.1, forward strand.
TATCTGCAACACGTGGCCCAATAACGGCCAATTGCCCACTTTCATGTCTTTTTGTTATCTTTTTGCCAATAACTTATTAATGAGGAATGCCATCATCCTAAACGCATTTTTTGGCATAACTTATTAATGATGGATGCCATCATCCTGAATACATTTTTTCATCATTACTTATTAATGACGGATGCCATCACATTATCTGCAACACGTGGCCCAATAACGGCCAATGGCCCACTTTCGTGTCTTTTTGATACCTTTTTGCCAATGCCTTGCCATTAAAGAGTGTTGGCAATGCCAGTAAATTAAATGTACATGGCCGGCAAAAAATGTTATGTGGGTTACTTTTTGCAAATACGGTGATCAGTGATCGAAGCGAATACTGCAATCGGCATCGACACGACACGCATCGGATGATCGCTGATTGCGCCGATCGAAATATGATATACCTATGAATTGTTATTTAAAAATAATATGTAAAGGAAATCAGTAATTTAAGCTGATATGATATTTATATTGTTTAGACGTGGCAGGTGGCGGGCACCGCCAAGTCAAAGAGAACATAAACGTGCCGCTTTTTTTGCGAATTTTATCGTTTTTTTCTTTCGGCAGTCGGTGTAATGGGAATAAATTTGGTTAACACAAATAAAATAAAAGCTTTTAATTTTAGTTTATATCTGCTGTTTGCGTCGTAAACAAATAAGAAAGCGTGTATTTTTATAATTTTTTGTATAAATTTTATTGAATTTCATTAATTCACTACCGGTTTGTGTTATTGGAAAATACTGTATAGGTAAGTAAAGGATTGTTTTAGTAAATTATAAAAAATACAGTGCTATTGCTGTTAATTTAATTTGCAGCATAATATTTATTTTTATAAAATCAATAAATATTATGCTGCATGTCAATAAAAACCAATAGGAGCTGCATAAATAATATATTCGTATTCGTTGCCAGACACCGAGCTGTTTTTATATTTTCATTTTTAGTTAAATATTTACGTATATTTAAGTCACTGCAGTGATTAAAATCACCCATATAACATTTTTTGCCGGCGTTGTACATTTAATTTACTGGCATTGCCAACACTCTTTAGGTAATGGCAAGGCATTGGCAAAAAGGTATCAAAAGACGCGAAAGTGGGCAATTGGCCGTTATTAGGCCACGTGTTGCAGATACTGTGATGGCATCCGTCATAATAATTTATGATGAAAAAATGCGTTAAGGATGATGGCATCCATCATTAATAAGTTATGCCTTAAAAATGCGTTTAGGATGATGGCATCCATCATTAATAAGTTATTGTCAAAAAATGCGTTTAGGATAATGGCATTTATCATTAAATAAGTATTGCAAGTTTTATAAGTTGAATGTCCCAAAAGTTAAATACCATATTAAGAATTTTGTAATCGAAAAAATGAGAAAAAAAGGCAGGAAAACTTTATCAATAAAAAAATTACATAATATAAATTTTTATACCGTAATAATAAACCAAAAAATAAAATAAAAAGTATGTAATAAAATTAAAAAAAAGATAGTAAATCAAAAGAAAACACTTTAAAATAGTAAGTAGGGACACTCACACTCAATTTTCAAATCCAAAACATAGGGAGAAATATTTTAAAGGAGTTAAATGTCAAAAAAAAAAAAACTATTAAATATATATATTTTTTTTTATTAACACGTCCTTAAAACTTTTAATAAGGCAACTCCCTGATTTCATATAAATTTTTAGGTAACTACAAATTTAAAAGGTTTTAAACAAAATGTTTACAGCTCCTAACAGTTTACTTGAATAACCCGCCTTCTTGACTAGCCATCACCAATTAATTATACAACACACACTAATTAGGTAATGAATACTCTTAATTATGTCTACTAAAAACTCTTTTCTTTAAAACAGAAACTAAAAAGCTACAAAACCACGTAGAAAACAATTGCACAAAGCGGCCAAACAAAAGCAAGGTTGCCTCATCTGTCAAATCTTGTATTTCGGCTAAGCGGGAAATTTGAATTTATCACCTTCGGTCGAAATCGTCGAAATTAACCTTGCTAATTTTACCATCATTTTATTTTTATTCTCTCAAAAACACATAATAAACATTTTGTTTGACTTAATTTAATAAAATGTTAGGAAAATGCCATTTCCTTTAAATTATGTAAAAAAACATTAAATAATGTTGTTTAGCCGCCATTATAACGAAAACAGATCAAAAAAATTGCTCGAATGTTAGTTAAATACCAATGTTAATAATATGGTTTGAAAAGTATGAATATGCGTTGAAGGTTTGCTTTCAAAAATCCAATATTTAATTGCCTGCAACAAAAAGGCATGTTTTATTTAATCAGGATTGGTATGCAGCCATTTTTGTATGCTTGCCGGCAATTCGCCTGCATGTAAAATTTATTGGCAATTGAGTGTTTATTTAGGGTTAACTTTTTAATGCGTATTAGATGTTGGCATAATATTGCCACCAATTTCCAATGCTTTACCATCAATGCCAATATGAAAAATGTATATTGCCGGCAAATAGTGTTTGCTGGGTATTCTTAATTAAAAGATGTCAGGGAAATTATGTAAAAATATATTTTTTGTAACATACCGGGTGATGCATCGCCGGGTGAGACATAGGAAATCCCATCAAATTTTTAATGGGGTCAATTATTCGCTCCTTTAATTATTTTAGAGAAAAAGTCTATTGAAGTTTATTGAAGAGCATGCAAATCTACGTCCATGGTAAAAACTTTAGATTTTTCGGTTAACCCGTTTGCTAGTTAGATGCTAATATATTTTTAAAAATTATTGCATTATTATTGCCTCATATTTATGAACAACAATAAAAATACCAGTTAGCGTGACATTACGTTGTCATTTTAAAATTTAGTGCTTTATTATTATCAAAAAACCGTAGGTAACTGGTATTATTATTGTTGTTCATAAATATGAGGTGATAATAATGTTACAATTTTTATGAATATATTAGCATCTAACTAACCAAAAAATCTAAAGTTTTTACCATGTACGTAGATTTGTATGCTCTTCAATAAACTTTAGTAGAATTTTTCTCTAAAATAATTAGGGGAGCCAATAATTGACCCCATTAAAAATTACATGGGATTTCCTATGTCCCGCCCGGCGATGCATCACCCGGTATACCTTTATATCCTCTGGAATATCTTCACTAACAAGTGCATCCAAACGAACAAAGTATGAATCATTAACTAATCTTAGTTTGACATTACTCATTGAAATTGGGAGTCTGTTTCCCTTTGAATCTGTACAGCTATCCTCCAGTTTTTGAAATCGAAAACCATTATGCTAAAATAAAGAAAAAAATGGTCAATATTTCTTTTAAAAAACCGGATTTCGACTTGGCAATTCTACAGGAATTCATACCACATTTTTAATTTATTTTTTAAAGACCTTCTTCGAAAAAAACACATTTCTTACGATTTTTATTTAAACTTCGAATACATATACTTATATAAGTAGTGTCCCGAACGTCCCGTAGTGTACGAACCACTTGGTAACACTTTTAACCCCCTGTAACTTAAAATCTATTAAACGCAAACAGATAAAACAACGCGTGTTCATTTAAATCCATAAGGATAACTAGAAGCCCAAACTTTCATAAAGCTATAGCTCAAACGGTTATAAAGATATGAAGGTCCAAGAGTCGTCAATTTTCCACTGACTGATATATAAATCAAGAACCTAAGCCACTGACAGATGACCTAGAAAGACGAAAGTTGGAATCCAGCTCGGTAATTGTGTACAACCATAGAAAAATATCTAAAAATAAAAAAGTCAAAAAATAGGGGGTTAGGGGTTTTCATACATTTTTTTCTTAATTGTAGCGTTTTAATATTTGCTATATAACAAATAAGTGCTGTGCCCATACAAAAAGAAACTTGTAATACGCGCTAATAAACAACCGTTAACACGATCGCTATTTCGCTCAGACTTGGCTAATTTAGGCATACACAGGAAGCACGTTAAAAAGGTAGCAGATAATGAATGGGAAATGCGCCCTGTCATTTCTAACCGTTAAGAAACTGTAGACAATAGCATAAAAAAGAAAACTATGCAACGGAACAAAAAAAGTTTAATACCTGCTAAGTTTTTTTTACAAAAACACCAAAAACATAAATATGAAAAAGATGAGCCAAGTTCAATAATAAAATTATGCTTAGCTGTGGACTTCGCCGCAAAAAGAATAGAGATCTAAATGAGTGCCAAGTTCAAATATGTTTGAGATCTTAAAGTAGGTTGGATTTTACTTGGCCTGTTTTTATCAGAATTAAAATATATATACAGTGTGTCTCCGGATGAACTTAACTATACCTGAAAAAAGTAGTAATTTTGATAATTCGAAAAAAAACTTATTCTTCATAAAAGTTTTTGCTTCGTCTGAAATGCTAAAAGCTATAATAAAATTCGCCGTTGGATATACAGGGTGGTTTAAAATCGCGAAAATATGACTTCAAAAAGTGAAAGACATTAGAAAAACAAGTTTGAGACTACCTAATTAAAAGAGATGTGACGTCATAACACGTCAAAGCAATATGGCCGAATGTCGTGACCTTATATAGACCGACTTTGATTAAAAGTGTAAAATATTTTTTTCTGGTGGTAATGTTACAAAAAAGATTTTTTTTCAATAAAGTAAAAAAAAATAGAATAAAGGCGTTAAAAAGAATCACTCTAAAATATACGCGTAAAAAAGTAATAAAACTTTTTGTTAAATAAAAAATAAATCGTTACTATTTGTGTTACTACTTACATACACTTTAACTTTACTTGATATTGTAAATATAAAAGTAAAATCAATTATTTATAAAAAAAAAAAACATTTTAGTGTACACTTAATTTAATAATTTTTAAAATAATAGGACTTTTAAAATAACTTTTTTATGCTTTTTAATGAATTTTCAAAATATTATTTTTTTAATTGACCGGAAAATTGAATTTTCCACTCAATTTTTAAGCGGAAAATGCTATTTTACAGGACTAATTTACTTTCCGGTCCCTAGTTTACTTTCCGGTCTCTCATTTACTTTCCGGTCCCTGATATCAAAAAATCCTGTTAGCCATGACAAAAATTGTCAGAGTTCAATTGTTACTATTTGACAGTTCAATATATTGTAAAGTAAAAAAGCATCATTTTGCCAAAATGGAGTCATACATGGAAAATCCAGATGAAATAATTGAAGCAGCCTTGCCTTATTGTCGTTTAAATATAACACTAAAAATTTACACAGTTTTTTTCCGGTCAATTAAAAAAAATTATGTACGATACTCGACCGGAAATAATTTTTACGGGTCTCCTCAAAACTACAGGACTCGCCTACGGCTCGCCCTGTAAATGTTTTTCGTCGACCCGTAAAATACCATTTTCCGGTCTAGTAACGTAAATAGCTATTTCGCGATTTTCAAGCACTCTGTATATCATAAAGCAATTTTTATTATAGCTTTTAGCATTTCGACAAAGCAAACATTTTAATAAAAAAAAATTTCGAAATATTAAAAATTTACAGGTATAGTTAAGTCCATCCGTGGACACACTGTATATATATTTAAATAATTTAAAAACCTTTTTAAAATGACTGATATGTTAAAAACTTGATTGTGTAGAATTACCGCTCTAAGTTTCGTCATCGATTTTAAATCACCTTGTATAAATAAAATTAATTTTTACAGCTTAAAAAGAATTAAATTATTTGTTACCGATTTGGCCAAAATATTCAATCCAGATGGTATAAAATAAATTAGAAATAAAAAGTACTTGGCCGGAAAATGTTGCATGATGCAAACACAAAACTGGTACACAATTTAGAGCTTGGAAAAGAGCGGACATGGGAAAATAATAATATAAATGATCTAGATAAAAACTACTAATGTTTTTGTACAATTATATAGTATAAAATATAAATTATATTTAAATTGATGTTCGATAATGTTAATGGTACACTGATTTTTATCATAATATATACAAAAACCTCTAATTGGTTGGTGATTATTGGAATTTAAAAAAAAATAACCACTTATTGTATCATTAATAATGTCTTGTGCCAAAAGCCTTATTTATTATAATATAAAAATAGAACTTTCTTGGTCCTTCCCATATAACATTTTTTGCCGGCGTTGTACATTTAATTTACTGGCATTGCCAACACTCTTTAATGGCAAGGCATTGGCAAAAAGGTATCAAAAAGACGCGAAAGTGGGCAATTGGCCGATATTAGGCCACGTGTTGCAGATAAAGTGATGGCATCCGTCATTAATAAGTTATTGGCAAAAAAATGCGTTTAATATGATGGCATCCATCATTAATAAGTTATTGGCAAAAAGATAACAAAAGACACGAAAGTGGGCAAATGCAGATACTCCCAAGCAGCAAGCTGACGTCTTATTGACGAAAATTGTCGCATATATATTTTTTTTAAAGCTAAAATGATGCGATATTTTATTTGAAAATTAAAATATGAAAAAACTCCGTACTGCATGCAATTTCCTTGCAATGCAAAGTACCATCTCTCGGAACACTGTCCAACTTGGAGATGCAGATTTTAACACTAGCCGAAGATATTTCTTTCAAAGCTAAGTGAGATCACCTACCGCAGACCGCTCTCGAAATATTTTTGTCTAATGGGTACGGTTTAGACGATAAAAAGCGAAGATATTGCAGAAACGTAGTAGTTTATTGTCCATTGCGCCATCTATCGGTATGTCAAAAAAACTATTAAATATATATAATATTTTTATTAACACGTCTTTAAAACTTTTAATAAAGTTTTAAACAAAATGTTTACAGCTCCTAAGAGTCTACTTGAACATCTTGCCTTATCGACTAGCCATCACCAATTAATCACACAACACATTTAATTATGTCTATTAAAAAACTCTTTTCTTTAAAAAAGAAACTAAAAAGCTAGAAAACCACGTAGAAAACAAATGCACAAAGCGGTCACCTTCGGTCGAAATTAACGTAGCTAATTTTACCATCATTTTATTTTTATTCGCTCCAAAATACATAATAAACATTTGGTTTGACCTAATTTTTATTTGCATGATTTTTAACAATAAAATGTTATGAAAAGGCCATTTCCTTTAAAGTTTGTAAAAAAACATAAAATAATGTTGTTTAGCTGCCATTATAAATAAAACAGATCAAAAAAATTGCTTTAATGTTAGTTAAATACCAATGTTAATAATATGGTTTAAAAAGTATAAATATGCGTTGAAGGTTTGCCTTCAAAAATCCAATATTTATTTGCCTGCAACAAAAACGCGTGCTTTATTTAATCAGGATTGGTATGCCGCCATTTTTGTATGCTTGCCGGCAATTCGCCTGCATGTAAAATTTATTGGCAATGAAGTGTTTATTTAGGGTTAACTTTTTAATGCGTATAAGATGTTGGCATAATATTGCCACCAATTGCCAATGCTTTACCATCAATGCCAATATGAAAAATGTACATTGCCGGCAAATAGTGTTTGCTGGGTAGTTTTAAATATCATTAATAAAAAGTTACGTTCTTTGGGAATATGGGCCAAGATTCTGTAAGAGACATAAAAGAAGCAAAATAGGAATAGAGAAAGGAAAAAGATCCATTTTTTTTTTGTAAATACGGTTCAAAACATTTTAAAAACATTAAATTTTCTTGCTAAGCAGTGACGTCATATACGACACGTATTTAACCTTCATCAATTTTAGGCGTTCAACCAATTATAACCGCGGTAATAATTGGTGACAACTTTGACGTATAATACATTGTTTAAACGTCAACATAACCGATTGGTAAATACCGTTTTAAAATTGATTCTTCACCTAAAATTGGTGCTTGTTTGAATACATCACAGACAATGGTTTAGAAACAATATAGTTATTCTTGTCGGGCGGGCATATGCATTGAACTCGACGTCTAGAATTTGCGCATTTCATTTTGCATTGTTTTGGAAGTGATATTTGTTGAAAGATGTAATTCCAAATGTTTTTATTTAAAATAAAAGAATTTACAACTTAATAATAATTAAAAACTGTTGTGTAAATGGTTGTTCAATACAATAAACTGTATATCTCCGGCACCGAACAACATAGCCGAAAAATGGGAGATGTGACGTCATAACACGTCAAAGTAATATGGCCGAATGTCGCGACCCTATATAGACCGACTTTGGACGCCACTGGATTGATCAACAGCTTTGATTTTACCCAGTCTTGCCAACTTTTCTCCGTAGAGTGCCCTTCCTTGCGTCCCCGACCTCGAACCGCCTAAAAGTTGAGGATATGTCGCAACCTTATAAATATAAACTAACCTTGCCCAAAACTAACTTTTTATTTTCCTAAGAATCCTAAAGCATCAACACCACCTAGGTGGTTTGAGAAGCATACCCCAGAGGCATACCCTAGAGAGTATGGATGGTGGAGGGGAGGATAACCATCTTTAATGGCGGAAAAGTTGAAAAAGTGGCCATCGGAATGTAGCAAATTGGGATGGCGCCACAGTAGCCAGTGGAGGGATTTTGGTATTGCTTTCCTTTTTATTTTGCATCTATCTGTCCTTTTTCATTCTGTATCTCACTCTAATAATTCATGCTCATTGATTAAAAAATCTCCTCTGGATACTGTGGCGCCACCTTAAGTTGCTCCTTTCTACGGACACTTTTTAAAACATTCAGATGGTTATCCTCCCCTCCACAATCCATACTAGAGAGACAGAAAATAACAATTTCTGCCGTGACAAAGCAGTGCTTTAAAAATGCGGGCTAAATGGTATGGCCACTATGGCCAGAACAAAACACCGACTGCACTGTAGAGTCGGTGTTGGCCAGACTTAAGACGATTAAAAAGTAGAAGAACTTTATACTGTCATCTGTCATATATTGGAAAAAAGTTGTTTTTGTTATTAAATGTTGAAAATTTTAAAAATTTTACACTACAAAATAAATAATTTATATAACTCCTTCTACCTTACGACAACTATGGCGAAAAAAGGATTAATTTATAAATAAAAATGACCACAAAGTATGAACTACTGATGTTTGAACAAGACGAGCTAAATCAGTTTTAAACAATAATTTTCAGGAATATTGTTATACAGATTTTGAAAATATGTTTGGCAACGTTTTTTCTGTAAATCCTCTAAAGCCCAGTACCATTTTAAACAAGGAAAAATTATTAATACATTATAGAATAAATTTAAAGTATGTTTGTCTTTGGACAGTATCTATTCCTCTAGGAGCACTCATAGTTTGTGTAGTTACAGCGTGTTTATTTCAGTACGATGATGTACATGAAACCCATTGCCGAGTAAGTAAAGATAATTTTGGTAATTTTCTAGAAAATGGGAGCAACTCCGATTTTGACGAAATTTGGTATACGGGGGTTTTTGGGGCGCTGATCACGAATCTGAAAGAATTATTTGGCGGAAACGTTTCGTTCTCAAGATATCCATCATCAAAGTTCAAATTTGAACTAAGCTTATTTTCACTATATTCCCCCTTCTTTTAGCACACAATTCTTGATTTAAAGCTAAACTGTCACACAATATTTGATTTTCACCTTTTAAAACCCCGTTTTTCTACGTTTTTACAGTATTTTTGCATTAAACTGCATAGCTATACTTAAATCATTTTAATCCCAGTTTACCATGAAGCCCTATGTGTATGTATGGTTGCCGGATTATCAAAGAAAAGCCACGCAATTTAATTCAAAAATAATGTAAAAACGTAGAAAAACGGGGTTTTAAAAGGTGAAAATCAAATATTGTGTGACACTTGACTTTAAATCAAAAATTGTGTGCAAAAAGAAGGGAGAATATAGTAAAAATAAGGTTAGTTCAAATATCAACTTTGATGATGGATATCTCGAGAACGAAACGTTTCCGCCAAATAATTCTTTCAGATTCGTGATCAGCGCCCCAAAACCCCCGTATACCAAATTTCGTCAAAATCAGAGTTTCTAGAAAATTACCAAAACTAAAATTATATCTGCAATTTGCATAAAAAGTTGTTGTAGGAATGTTTTAACAGAATTAAAAAATATTTAAAAATAAAAAAGGTATGAAGGATCAAAGAAAATGCAAGAAATTAGGAAACATGCTGTAGCGAGTAAAGAACGCAAGATAATGGTTTGCGGTTTTAACTAGTAAATTAGGCTTGAAAAAGATCTTTTAAAAAGTAATAAAATATGCAGTGTGTTTCTTTTAAAAAATTGCTGTTTTATGATTATCAATAGGTTTTTCTAATCTTTAGTCCTTAAGAGGACTAAAAGAGCTACTTACTGTCTAGTTTGCCAATTTAAACAATTTTTTATTTTGGATAAAAATAAATTTACTGATGGTCACACTCAGCGTTGAATTCAGGGGTTGTTGCGTGTTGATAATCCCCTCTGGAACACAAAATCGCCTCCGTACCATGAAAATTCTCCCGGACGAAAAAAACATCCCCCCATTAAATATTTTTAAATTAGTACCTATTTTTTATAATTATGGTTTTAATGATAAAAAGTTCTTTCTACAGGTATTTAATCTTGTACCATCAATTAGCGCAGTAACTGGGATCAGTCCTCAACAGTATATTTGGAGAATTAGTATTGCAATTCATATTGGACCAAGAGTAATAATATCTGCTGTGTACAATGCATATCAGCTCAGTATGATTAATCCTTTAGCTGAACCAGAAGTAAGTATATTATAAATGTTAAAAAGTGAAGTACAGAGAGGGGTAGTATTCAAATACTATTCGAATAGATTTATGTGTTTGATATTCGGTATTCGATGGAATACTTTTTTGGTCAGTATTCGGTATTCTTTATTCTGAATATCGTTTTTGAATATTCTGGTATTCAAATACTGGTATTCGAGTACTGGTATTTGAATACCGGTATTTGAATACTGATATTTAAATACCTATATTCTGATATTCAAATCCTAAATTTAAATACTGTTTGCTTATTTTATGAATATTACGTTACTCATCTTAAGCGGGTTAAAACATGTTCGCGGTGGTTTTGCCGACGACGGGGTAAAATTTGATATAAGTCATATATATCATTATTTGCAAACTAACAGTTTAGGAAGTTAGTTTTACAAATTAAAAAAAAATGTAATTCAATATGTTTTTAAATCTTGATCTGTTGTTTCTATGGTCCTAATAGGTAAGTAATTTTGAACAGATATACATTTATTTTTGCAAACAAAAATATATCTAAATTAATTATTTTAACTTCTTTGGGGTTTTGCTATTAAAAAAACAAGTAACTTGGTACATAATATAAAAAGTGACATTGCAAACTATGCTTTCTATGTATATATGTATTTATCTCCATTTTACACAAAAGGGATGTGTATAATAAATTTTATTATGTCAGTTTAAATCATGACTATCTGGTAAATCGTAGATAGTATGTACATGTATCCCCATTCCAAAAGTGAAGTCAATAATTTAAAAAAAAGAAAAGTTATTTTTGGAAAATTTGGGAGACGTCTTGTATGCTTGAAATGATTAGTTTGCTTATGAGTGGTATGGAGTTTTGCAGAGCGGGGACACATTTAACCTTGTGGGCATCACATTTGAGAATAACCTTAACTGCCATAAACACATTGTATCTATAGCCACCGCGGCTTCAAAAAGCTTGGATTTCTTTTCCGAGCCAAAAGTATTTTTCTCCTTCCAATTTATACACTTTGTATGTGTCCCAAATTCGACCCTCTCTGGAATATTGTTCTCATGTCTGGGGAATGGCATCCCCTACAACTCTCAGCATTCTTGATGCCATTCAAAGAAGGGCTGTTTGTCTTATTAATGATCCTTTACTTACTCAAAGACTTCCTTCTCTGGCCCATCGTCGAGCTGTGGGAGATCTATCGCCCTTCTATAGATACTTTTACGGCTTCTGCTCCGACGAATTGTCCAGTATAGTCCCTCCTCTTGCAGTTCCCAACAGAAACTTGTGGTGCCGCGCGTATGCATCCCCATACAGTTCAATTGGACAGGCCCCGAACTTCCCATTTCGTTCATTCTTTTATTCCTAGAGTTTCTAGACTGTGAAACCTGCTGCCAGCGGAGGTCTTTCCTTCCCCCAAATCTTCAAGTTTTTAAGTCCCGTGTTAACAAACTTCCTCTAACCCTGCTTTCAGCCTTCGTGGATTGTCCAAAGATAAAAAAAAAAAAGTTTTTAAGCAAGAACAAGGTACGCCACTGCATTTTTGTTATGGAAAAACTTAGAAAAATAAGAATGAGTTGCTTTTTTAAGAGAAAGGAGGTTTTTTGCTCTTCAGTATTTATGAATACCCAATCGTGGTATTCATGAATACCAAGTATTCGAATACTTTTTTTGTAGGTATTTGAAAATATTCGGTATTCGGATACTTTTTTTTACGGTATTCCTATTTGTTTTCGAATACCAAATTGAAATATTCGACCCAACTCTGGTGAAGTACCCATGCCCAACCATACCACGTGCCAGCGAGATTACTTTCTGGCTGCCCTTTATCGTTATTGACAAATCTTGGTAGGGTTGTTAGACTGACCAAATGTCTTTTTATGCATGGGTGTATGATACACTTTTACAACTTCTAGTTTTACCAGAAATGATGGGATCTTTTGATGTTTTGATAGGACACCCTGTATATTTTTAATTTTCTATAGTGCCATGATCATGCTGGCCTTAACTTACTTACAACTTTTTTACCAGAGGTCTTTAACCTTTATATTTTTAGTTTTTGTTCAAGCTAGCCAAAAAAATAAAATTGGATCATATCACTTTTATAAAATTTCCAATGCAGTATTTTAAAGTGAACTTAACGATATACAACACTACGACACTTTAATGCTTTGTAGAATCCGAAAAACATAGAACATACAGGGTGTGCCATTTAAAAATAAAAATTTCCTATATTTCTGGTAAATCCGAAGTCGTTAAAGCTTATCTTATAAGCCTAAAAATGACTTTTCGTTAGAATAAGCACCCTTCCGAATTAACGATAAAGAAATTAAAAATGGCAGCCGGAAAGTAATCTTGTGGGCACCCGGTATTTTGACCCATTTTGATAGCAAAAAACTTAGGAGTAAATATAGTTATCAAGAAGCAGAATTTGCAGAAAAACCCAAAAAAATATTAAAATACACTTTATTGAAACTTAGATTTTTAAATCTTGTTTTAGCTTAAGTCCAAGGCTCAGTTGTGCTTAAATACGGCCTATCTACTTAGTCTCATTGAGGCAGGAGCATTGTGTGGGGTTACATACATTTCAAACAAGGACAACTATCGTAAGTACATGTATATTGTAAAGGGTTTACCAATAAGAGCGTCAGAACTTTAAAATTCCACTTAGTAATAACTACAAAACCCATCACTAAACCTTACTTGGAAAACAAATGCAGAGCGATGTAGATATCTCTTTCGCAGGATCTTAATTTAATATTGGATTGGGGCGCCAAAAATCTGGTCCATTTTAATGCATCCAAAACCCAGTCATCCTCTTCTTATGAGCGGCCAAGTTTTACAGAGCAAAGACACCTTCAATCTTGTAGGCGTCACATTTGAAAGTAACCTTAACTGCCATAAACACATTGCATCTATAGCCACGGCAGCTTCAAAAAAGCTTGGATTTCTCTTTCGAGCCAAAAGTATTTCTCCCCTTCTAATTCCCTTCTAATTTATACACGTTGTATGTGTCTTAAATCCGACCTCCCTTGGAGTATTGTTCTCATATCTGGGGCATGGCGTCCCCCACAACCCTAAGCATTCTTGATTCTATTCAAAGAAGAGGTACTCGTCTTATTAATGATCCTTTACTTACACAAAGGCTTCCTCTCTTGCCCATCGTCGGGTTGTGGGGATTTATCGCTTTTTTATTTATTAAAAAAAAAAAAAAAAAGAAAAACACAAGTAAAATTTTTATTTAATTGAAAAAGAAATTTATAACGTTAAGCTTTGAAAATAATATTGCTTAAATATCCTCCTCTACTTTGTTCAATTTAATGGATACTTATGGCCCAATTTGTGATTACTTTTTTAAAGATATGTTCTATACTGGTTAGGCGGATTCATTTATTCGATGGTAATTGTTTGGGTACACGCCTCAATCTAGGAACAATGGGACTTCTTCGGTCCTGGTCCTGGGGTATAGCAAGCTGACCCTGTTCAGCCCTATTGACCCCTATGAACTGGCCGGTCGCCTGAAACAAAATAAAAAAACCTTCCAAAAACCCAAAAAATTCGACGTTTCGGTGGCAAATCTGACATTCTAATAAAAAAAAGATTTAAACAATTTTGAAAAAAAATTTAAAGAAAAACTACACATACAAATAGATACTTAAATTTTAACTCAAATCACCCAATAATGGTTAAAAAGGAGTTGTAAAAAGTCTATTTGATAGAATTAAAATAATTTGTACTAATAAAAATATAAACACCGAAAAAGATTTTTAAAAGATATTTTAATACAAATACATATGTATAATATTTTTCAGATTTAAATGGTCATATTTCCGAAACTATTAAAGATAGATATAATTAATGAATTATTTTTGTAAAGCTCTTTAAAAGATCTTTTAATGGTGGCACAATATACAGGGTGTCCCATTTAAAAAAAGGTACGTTATGTCAATATATTCTGTTAATAAAATTGTTTTGTGTATTCTTTATAACAGAAAAACAAACTTGATAACTTACTGTACAATTTGGTTTTTGAATAATTTTTTTAAGTTAAGAAATAAAAAGTTATAGGCATTTAAAATGTGGACAAGTAAGATTGGACGAACTGTACGTAAGAATTCATTGATTATGGTGACTTACCAACTCTGTAATATAAGAAATACTGAAAATGATATACTTAAATTTTAGGGACGTGTTCTTAAAGGACATATTTCTGTAAATGATTAGTTATTGTAGCAAGTGTTACAAGTTAATAAATATTATGAAAAAAATGACATTTTACAGGTTTAATGTAATATGCTTATTTTTTAATAGCAATTCACGAAAAACTGTTTATCACATTTATGGTCAGTAGTTTGGGACAAATGCTGGCTTGTATCAACGGGACCAGAATTGCAGCTGAAACTTGCAATAACCTGGAATCAATTAAAAAGAATCTCAAGCACAAGGAGAATTTACTATCTGTATCTCTGTTATGCACTCTTGGTCTGGTATTTTTCTTTCTTCAGCACAGGTTTTTCTGTATTGAAATGTGTAAGTACAATTTTTTTTGGTTATGGTCTAGAAATTAGGAGCAACTCCGATTTTGACGAAATTTGGTATATGAGGGTTTTTTGGGGCGCTGATCACAAATCTGAAAAAATGTTTTTTCGAAAACGTTTCGTTTCCGAGATATCCATCATCAAAGGGAAAATGAAACTAATCTTATTTTTACTATATTCCCCCTTCTTATTGCACATAATTCTGATTTTAAGATAAAGTGGCACACAGTATTCGATTTTCGCTTTGTAAACCCCATTTTTACGTATGTTACCACTTTTTTCAATTAAATTGCATAGCTTCATTTTCACGCGTTTTCAATTATGGTGAATGCGCCGGAACAGTTTGAATCATGGTTTGCTGCGTTTTTAAAGGAAACCTTCGCAATTTATTTGATTATTGGTGTTAAATACATAGAAAACGGGGTTATAAAAGGTAAAAATTAAATATTGTGGGCCACTTTAGCTTTAAATCAAGAATTGTGTGCAAGAGATGGGGTAATATAGTAAAAATTAAAAAAATTAAGAGACCACTTTGATGATGGATATCTGGAAGGCAACGTTTCCGAAAAAAAATCTTTCAGATACGTGATCAGCGCCCCTAAAAACTCCCATATCGTCAGTGTAATTCGCAAAGTGCGTAGCTTCATTTTGGAAATTTTGGAGATGCATTTTTTAAAGCAGAATTTTACAGTGTGTGTTTTAAATTAATGGCGTCATATGGGAAACTTTAAAATTATTGATTTTACACAAAAAAGTTAATTTTTATGAAAAGTTCTGCATAGTGCAAAACGTAAAATGCAACCATCAAATATCAAATTGTATCAGTCATCTACGTAGTTTGGCATAGAACATAATTTTTCATCAAAAGTAAAGTACCTTTATTTTCGCTAATATCAAAAAAGAAAGGATATTTATAATTAAAAATTACTTGTTTCCCTAATGACGCTAAGTTACGTAGACAATAACATCAATTTTGGGCGTTCAACAAATCATAACCGCGGTACTCATCACTGACAACTTTGATGTATATTACATGAATTAAACGTCTACATAAGCGATTGGTAAATACCGTTTTATAATTGGTTATTCGCCTAAAATTGATGGCTGCAAGTATTAAGGTGTCGGTTATTTCCCAAATAATCTTTTTTAGAGATCGCCCCCTGAACTTTTAGTTTATAGCCTAAAATATACCGGGTGTTGCTCCGTCGAGCGGGACATAGGGAATCCCATGTAAGTTTTGAAGTAGTCAAATATTGGCTCCCCTAATTATTCTAGAAAAAAATGCTATTAGGATTTATTGAAGAGCACAGTAAGTTCCACCCAAAATGAAAATTTAAGCATTTTTCAACCAACCAGTAAAGAGTAAACTGCTTAATACTTCTGCAACGTAGTATCTCATTATGCACCCTGTACTCTAGAAATCAACAATAAAAACACCATATCGATTTATTAGTGACAATTTAGATCATTAATTTATAATGACATTGCCAAAACTGATCAATTTTATACGGGAATTTCAAAAGGAATCCTCGCATTTCATTTTAGTTTACAGCTATTTCCAACACATGCACTCACAGTTACAAGACAATAAAACAAATTTTTCTACATTTAGAAATCAATTTATGACGAAAATATCAGGATTTAATCAAATGCTCAAATATTCCTCCATTAACTGCCAGACAATAACCCAAACGATTATAAAACTCATTTCTTACGTTGGCTAGTTGGTACATCCATATTCTGGCACATTCAGCGGAAGAAGCATTCCTTAGCTGGACTAAATTTTCATATTTTTTATTGGTATAAAGCTTAGTTTTTAAATGTCCCCATAGAAAAAATCGTTTGGCAAAAGATCACGTCGATTTTCTTCACATTTGCAATTATTGATTACTGTGCCTGTAGTTTCAAATTTTTTTATCGTCCGTTCTATTGTCGATTTACTTGTTATTGGCCTATTGGGAAAATAGGCTGCAAACATGTCCGCTACTCTTCGATTACTATTTCCCTGGTAAAACCATTTTATAACAGTGATTTTTCTTGATTTAAGTAGTTCATTATTTAAGAATGATGTGACATTGATCTGTCTGTTAAATAATATTTCTAGTATTTTATTATAAACTTCTAATAATACAAGGCGGGTAAGAAGATAGGAGATTCGTAACTTATTTTAGCATTTATCTCTTAACTGGCGGACTAAGAAGAGCTGAAATTTGTACACTGGGTACAACTTTTCGTGCTCTTTAAAAAATCCCAATTATATTTTCTTCTAAAATAATTAGGGAAGCCAATATTGGACCACTTCAAAATTTACATGAGATTCCCTATGTCCCGCTCGACGGAGCAACACCCGGTATATCTTGTGTAAAAATGCTCCTAATTCCTGATTTAAACCGTGCCGAATTCATGTTGCTTTTACCATTTAAATAACATGGGATTTTTGGACTTTTTCTTTTATTTTTTTTTCTTAGACAAAAATAGATCGACAAATCTACTCATCGTATATTCTAATGGGAAATTTAACGATACAAAAAGTTTTCTTACGAATTTACGAATAAGTCACTCCTTTAAGAGGTATTTACCATCAAACGTTGAGTTATGATTGATTTGTGGCCTAGAGCTTTAAGAAAATACCACCTATTTATTATAGTTTATATTAGTTTAGTATCGACATAGAGTAAGGAAATTATAAGAGTTATCATGGAATAGCCGATTTAAGGACAGGTCATGCGAAAACTCCCAATATAATTTTATTCGTTTCTCGTTGAAATACCGCCAGTTAGTCATTTCAGTAAGCTTACGTGTCTCCTCACCGCTGATGTTACACGAGGCGAGGCTTCGACCGACGCATTTAAAGTGTAAACTGGAAAAATGACAAGCCTGCCGCCAGGCAGAGCTGAAGCCTGCCGCAAAAGCGGTACGAAAATTTTAGCATGCCATGGTTTCTCTTATCCGTAGGTATGTTACTTTATGGTGTCGAAGATAAAATAGACACCATATTTACTATTTTTTAGATTTGGAAGGCCATATTTTCAAAACTATAAGAGTTAGATTTATAAAACGTGGTATTTTCTTAAAGCTCTTTAAAATATTTATTTAATTGTGATGTAATATACCGAGTGTTTAATTAAAAATGCCGATTTACTATTAAATTTCCAAAGATAGCCACAACTCAATCTTAACTCAAAGTTTGATGGTAAATAACTCTTAAAGGAGTGACTTAATCGAAAATTCGAATGAGAACTTTTTGTAGAGCGTTAAATTTCCCATTAGAATACGTGATGTGTAGATTTTTCCATCTATTTTTGTCTAAGAAAAAAACAGTTTAAATCAGAAATTAAGAGCATTTTCACAAAAGATATATTTTTTAGGCTATAAACTAAAAATTAAGGTGCCATCGCTAAAAAATCTATTCGGGAAATAACGGACACCCTAGTAGGTATACGATCTCATATAGGTTTAATATCAGGAATAGCTTGTAAAATCAAATCTTAAAAACTATATATGGTGTGACCATTTATAATATTAAAGTTTTCACTCCAAAAAATAACATAATAAGTAGCTACAGAGAACGTAATTAATATTTAGGAACTTGTTTAAACCCAAGGAAAATAAACTTTTTAATTAGGAGCACTCAATTTTTTATATTTGTTCGAAAATATAGGTTATGTTTGTGACGTCACCTTTTTGCCATAATATTTTTTTATCTGACAAAATAAACCAATACTTGCAAACCATAAAATAAAATCACTAAAAAAACATTAAAAAAATGAATCTTACCCTTAATAACGATTTAAACGTAAATTCCCTGTAAAAAAATATCCAAAGGTCAGTGACTCCTGTTTACAGGTTTTAAAATTCTCTGTAACTGCAGTACTAATAACTACTTAATTTAACTATAAACAATAATAACTTATAAGCAAAAAAAAATAACACCAAAACCTCGAAAAAAACCTTCCAGTACGATTGTAAACAAAGAATTACAGGAAAAGATTACGTCACAAAATTTAGCGAACATTAAGCTTAAATGGGATCGAGCGCTCTTTTTTAAAAAGTGTATTTTCCTCTGTTTACACCAAGTACTAACACGGCCTTGTAAAAGTAGCTCTGAAAAGTTTTAAAAAAATTTCTTTCAAATTATTTTTCAATTTATACCAAGCAAAATCTACTCTTTTTCAGCTTTCAGTATTTTTGCTCTCTGTGAATATGTCATAGCTGTAGCAAATATGGCATTTCAAATTTCCATGATTAAGGACTTTCCAACAGAAGAGCTGATGGTAGCAAAATTGGTAGAAGAAACCAATATGGTTAATGCTGGCGACATTGGCGATATCCATAGTTCTTCTAAGAAAGAAGAGTAGGGCAAATGTAGAAGAAAAAAATAAAGCTCTGTTCAGGTACTCTGCCAAGTTAATAAAGTTTCTTTTGGCAGCCGCTGCTAAGAGTATGTGTAAAATTACTTATTAGTTTTTATAACATAACTCACAATGTTACATCATTTATTAACTTACCTTTTTTTTTTAATAGCAAAAATTACTCTTTTTTTTTTAATTTAATTTTATACTAAAAAGTATTGCTCAGTATTTTAGTCAATGCAAATAATAAAAGGAACCCATTGATGCAATAACAGAGACAACAATGAGACGAGCAACTAAATGTAAATAAATTATCCGAGAGAGAGATAGTTGCTGGGCCTTCCTTGTCTGTCTTCAAGGAAGGTAAACGCAGATGGCGCGTGAGTCGACTTTATCGTTTGCCCGCCAAATTCAAATTATATAGCTGTGCTATTTTTGCCCTTAATGTTAGGTACTTGTTTTTGTTTCCTATTATTATAAAATATTGGGGTTTAGTTCAATAATTACACACACCTAATTAAAAATGTCATTTATTTGGTTTTTATAAAGATTTTTTCTTACAGATAACCATATCAATATTACCTTAAATTATCTGTTGAAAAGCACAAATTTAATATATACACTGTGATCACTAATAAAAGTCAATATTCAAAGTCCAAATAAAGGTAAAAAACCACGAAACACACAATAAATCACAGAAAATGTAAACAAACTGTCCAAACAAATCGGCCATTGAAAAATATCAAACACAAATATCGATTGGATGGTCTTCTTGTTGAGTACACGCCTGGAAAGAATGGGACCGCTTCGGTCCTGGTCCCGGGTATACGGGCTGACCCTGTTCAGCCCTATTGACCCTATGAACTGGCCGATCGCCTGAAACAAAATAAAAGAAAAACCCCATATGTGTCATGACACATATGTCAAACTATTTTCAGTTTGAGATATAAAAATAATCTAAATTTTAATCATTTCTAATTTAAATATTAGTAAATATTTTATTTTTATTTTTTAACTTAATTTTTTAACTTGACAACGGTGGCAGACTTGCCACCGGAACGTCGTTTTTTAATTAGAGTTTTTTGGGTTTTTGGGGGGTTTTTCTTTTATTTTGTTTCAGGCGATCGGCCAGTTCATGAGGTCAATAGGGCTGAACAGGGTCAGCCCGTATACCCTGGACCAGGACCGAAGCGGTCCCATTCTTTCCAGGCGTGTACTCAACAAGAAGACCATTCAATAAATGAATCCGCCTAACCAATATAGAGCATATCTCCTACACAAATATCGAATAACATTTCGGCGTGACTGCCTGCGGCAACGTTTGTCAATATCGAATACTATGAATCGAATATTTTTAATATTCGATTCATGGTATATTTTCTTTCTCTTAATTAGATGTGAGCCAAAAAAGGACATTAAAGTTTACATGCAGAAATTGTAAACAACTTGGCAACCAGGGCAAAGCGATGATTGCTCCATCTACGATAGCCTGCTATGATGAAAGACAAAGACATATTTATTGGAACTTGCGTTAAACCAGAAAGAGATAAATACAATGGACAAATTGTTAGGACCAGTTACTCGTCTCAATGTCTCTGGCAATAAATAATCTGCTAAAACATATCTTAATCCATTAAAAGCCGTATCTGAATGGAGCTAAACGAAAACTATTTGAAAATGCAATATACCTTACTAAGACATAACGAGCTATTATAGTAATTACCCCAAAAATTGTGATATTAATTTTTAGAATATGCGATTCTAGTCATTTTGATATTGTTTATATAATTTATTTTATTTATTATTGCTAATTAACTAATTAAGTTCCTTGTAGCTTCCTGTGGGTTTCAGCTACAGTTTTAAAGTCAAATATTTTTGAATATCAGCAGTAATTGTTGCACTTTTGTTTAAAAAGTAGCTTTTCCTAAAAAATAGTAAAATTTTAGGTAACCTATGATTACCATAAATATTTATTTAATTAATAAATTAATTATGTAGATTCTGCAATAAATTTGTTTGCTTTGTTTTTACTACGCGGTATTTAACAAAGTATACAGGGTGTCCTACGAGAAACTGCTGCGATCGATTTCTCAAAAAGTAAGCCTTGGCAAATTTTTTAAAAATTTGGTAACATTATAAAGTCAGTCGGGGGACATATGATTAAAATATTTATATAAATCCACAATTTCTGGTTATACCGGAAGTTAATGTCAACATCATTATTTTAAATTAAACACCCTATATATTATTTATTTTTTAGATTCTGAGTGAAATTCTAAACAAAATCAATTATTAATAAATAAGTAATTAATAAGAGTATATAATAATAAGAAGAATAATAATATATAATAGGAATATTGATAATAATAATTATTATTAGCTGATGCCGGTCTGGAAATCTAAATTCTCCATAACATCTGGAGCACAAAAATAATTACTGATTCCATAATATTTAAACGGGGCGTATTTCAGGGCGACTCACTGAGTCCTCTATTATTCTGTATATCGCTGCTTCCCGTATCCGTGTCTCTTCGGAGAACTCGGGGGTATTGCTGTGGACCACCTGGAAGAACGGAGCGTAAGGTAACCCATCTGTTTTATATGGATGACCTGAAACTCTATACAACTAGTGTGCGAGATCTACAACAGTCTCTTAAAGTGGTTCACGAATATACCAAAGATGTTGGCATGGAGATCGGACTTGACAAATGTGCAAAACTTAGGCTGGTGAAGGGCCAATATGGTAACGATTTAGAGGCTGATCAATTTGCTGACAGCGCGATTCTCCGTCCGCTAAGAAATAACGAAACGTTTCGATATTTAGGTATCGACCAAAATCATACTCAGGATGTTAAAGCTGTAAAGACCGAGCTGAGAAGCAATTACAGGCAACGCTTAAGGAAAATATGGATGTCCGAACTATCAGGATTAAATAAGGTTGCTGCAACTAACATGCTAGCAGTTCCTGTATTGCTATATTCATTTGGAGTAGTTAAGTGGACACGAGAAGAGTTGCGCGAACTGGACGTTAGCACACGAAAAATGATGCATCTTCACCGCAGCATCCATCCCCGCTCATCAGTCTCCCGCATTTACCTTTCACGCCATCAGGGAGGTCGCGGCCTTTTAAGCTTGGAGTGTATGCATGATCGTTTGGTTTTAAGTCTTGCTTGTCAGGTTGCCAAAATCACGGATCCACTGCTGCAGTTAGTAAAAGAACATGAGATGGCCAATGTTGGAGCATTTTGTTCAAGGCAGCCGAGCGAGCCGCGGAGAAATTCGGTCTCAGATTTAAAATAGATTCTAATGACGAAAATTCACTTATAACACAGGAGTCTAGTGCTGTAACAGCTGCAGTTAAAAGAGCCGAACAACGGATGCTCTTAGAAGATCACATCAATAAGCCGCAGCACGGACTCTTTTACAGAAACATCAATAGACTCGATCTATCTCGAAAGCTTACGTTTGGGTTAGGCGTTAAAATCCGCCGAGCTTAAGTCTGAGACCGAAGGATTCTTACTAGCATGCCAAGATGGGGTGATAAACACATTGGTGTACCGAAGCCAATTTTCTTTCTTGACACCGCATGTCGAGCCTGTCGACAGCAACCCGAAACCCTTATGCATTTATTGTCAGCTTGTCCAGTGCATGCTGTCAATAGCTACATCCATCGGCATAACGACGCTATTCGGGTACTTTACTATCACCTGAGGCATTACTACAGCATTGATGAAACAGCAATACTGCCGTTTGCTCCCGGAGACATTAAGGCAATAGTGGAAAATGATAACTGTCGCATATACTGGAACTACGCGTTCCCAACAAAGCATCAAATTCAAGCGAATAAACCCGACATCGTTCTCCTTGGTAAGACAAACCACACCATTTATGTAAGAGTTCTCCGCCCCAGCGGAAACTAACATCGATATAAAAGAACGGGAGAAACGAGCCAAATATCAAGATCTTCTTGGCGAACTTCGGAGGCTCTATCCGGAGTATACCGTGCGATTGGTTGTCCTGATAATTGGCGTTTTGGGAGGCATAAAGAATAACATATTAAGGGAAATGAGGTACATTCCAGCATGTCAAAATACACCCGAACAACTGGTGATGAAGATGCAGAAATCTGTTGTCCTTGGATCCCTTCGTCTACTGAGGCAAATAAATTTGGCCGAAGATCACTGACCGAGCGGACGCGAGGAGTGGTCTTCGATATGGATGGCCTTCCGCACGACGCCCTATGGGGTCGGAGCCATGGGATACGTCGTGTTGGATAAGTCCAACCGTTTTTGACTTATTTTAAATTTTATGTCAAAAATGACGTTTGCATGCCATTACATACCCTTCGTTGGTTTTAAACAAAAACCTTTAATATAAATTGGAATTAGGGTCCTCGAAGTGAAAAAACATCTTTAGTAGACTGTATTGTTATTTTGACCATTGATCAATATAGAGTGGTCAAAAATAATTGTAAAATATGATATAGAATAAAACCTTAAAAGTCAATTTTTTCAAGTAGAAACCCTTATCTTTTATTTCCTTATACTATTAGGCATTAAAAATAAGGGTAAGTTTGTATAAGGAGGTCTATTCCAAAATTCATAGTTTTCAAAATACTCACACTTAAATAATATTTAATCTATTTTAACAATTCTTTTAAGTACGGCTTATTTTGGCTTCTAGTTGGCCCTGACGACAAAATGCGGTGTTATGGCCAACTACACCGTACCTACCAGTACATAAAAGCATTGTTAGAATAGATAAATATTAAATTGTTAATATTTTGGAAACTATAAATATTTGGAATAAACGTCCTTATACAAAATTACCCCATTTTTGATGTTTAGTGTGATAAGGTAATAGAAGAAGAAGGTTTCCATTTGAAAAATTGACTTTTAAGGTTTTTGCCGATATAATTTTTAACGATTATTTTTGACTGACTGACTTTATAATGTTAGTAAATTTCAAAATTTTCCAAGGCCTACTTTTCAAAAATCGATCGCAGAAGTTTCGCGTGAGACACCCTATATTATAATTTTATTGAAACAATATAGTATTCAAAAGGCAATATAAAAACATACAGGATGTTTCTTCATATTGTGCAAACATTAAAGAAAGTTATATTCGCATATTTTATATAAGGGACACACTGTATGTTACTTTAGTAAAAATCAAGAGGAATAAATCTAAAGTTTTAAAGTCTGCCAAAAGGACTTCCATATTTATAGATTAAGAACTTTTAGTCTTAGTAGTTACAAGTATTAAAGTTGTAGGAATGGATCAGTACTATCTATATACAGTGTGGTTCATTAAATGTGCAACAAATGGAAAACTTTTTATCTGCAATTTGTCAGAAAATTTAATTCCTCATAAAAATTGGTGCATGGTCCGAAACTGTATTGAAAACTAAAATTAAGCGACTTGGCAACGTTGAAGTTGCAAATTTAGAACATAATGACATTTCATAATCAAGTTTTGCTTTCTGTTGTTGCAGTTAATATTCTGTTTTTTAAAGAATTTTTATGATTTATGGGATGAATGTAATAAAAAATAATAAAATAATTAGTCTACAACTAGTGTTAAGCGTTTAGGTGGTTGCCGTCATGGATTTCGTTAAAAATTCAGCAATGAAGCAGAGACAACAATGAGACGAGCAACTAAATGTAAATAAATTATCCGAGAGAGAGATAGCTGCTGGGCCTTCCTTGTCTGTCTTCAAGGAAGGCAAACGCAGATGGCGCGTGAGTCGACTTTATCGTTTGCCCGCCAAATTCAAATTATATAGCTGTGCTATTTTTGCCCTTAATGTTAGGTAATTGTTTTTGTTTCCGATTAATATAAAATATTGGGGTTTAGTTCAATAATTACACACACCTTATTAAAAATGTCATTTATATGGTTTTTATAAAAAAAAATTTACAGATAACCATGTCAATATTACCTTAAATTATCTGTTGAAAAGCACAAATTTAATATATACACTGTGATCACTAATAAAAGTCAATATTCAAAGTCCAATTAAAGGTAAAAAACCACGAAACACAGAATAAATCACAGAAAATGTAAACAAACTGTCCAAACAAATCAGCCATTGAAAAATATCAAACACAAATATCGATTAACATTTCGGCGTGAGTGCCTGGCAACGTTGTCAAGTTAAAAATATTCGATTCATGGTATATTTTCTTTCTCTTAATTAGATGTGAGCCAAAAAGGACATTAAAGTTTACATGCAGAAATTGTAAACAACTTGGCAACCAGGGCGAAGCGATGATTGCTCCATCTACGATAGCCTGCCATGATTAAAGACAAAAACATATTTATTGGAACTTGCGTTAAACCAGAAGAGATAAATACAATGGACAAATTGTTAGGACCAGTTACTCGTCTCATTCTTGTCTCTGAATGAAGCAAAACGTGCGAAGTCAGTTTTCGTTTATCTGCAGTTTAAGTCTAAATAACGAAGAACTTACGCTTTATGGCTATATATAAAGTTTCTCGAAACACTGACTATTATCATGCTTTGTGTTATTTGGGTTGTCAGACAATGATGCCTGATATTTTTCTTAAAATTTAATAACTAATCAGGTAATTTCTGTAAATATTCTTCGCCAAATTAAATCTAGATACCCATTTTTATCAGCTGTTTGACTGCTCGGGGGTGAACAAACGGACCGAGCAACAACCATCCAAGTTATGGAATGAATGGTGTGTGAATGGGAAGGAGTAGGGGTCAAGGTACAATAAGCCTGGCCTGGGTGGGATGACCCCGAAAGGGCGAAAAAAATAAAAAAATAGTGTGCTCCTTAATTTGAATTCCTTTTAGTTTTATTAAAAGTTTTATGGTATACAGAATGGGTCAAAAAACCCTGCACCAACTCTTATAAAGAATAAAATTTCTGACAAATTGCAAATAAAAAAGTTTTCCAATTGTTGCACACTTAACGGATCACACTGTATATGAAAAATATCCTGGTATAGTGTTTGTCTAGTGACTAATTTAATTTATTTTATCTTTTATCAATTATAGGCGAGTAACCAATTATAAACTCGGTTATGTTGACGTTTGATTCATGTATTGCACGTCAAAGTTGTCACCAAGTATTACCGCGGTTATAATTGGTTGAACGCCTAACATTGGTAAGGTAAGGTAAAAAAATAGTAATTAAATCTATTCCTGCAATTAAAAAACTCAAAAGGTTTAAACGTTCCAATTTACTACTTTTTGCACAATAAAGATGTAGATAGAAAGACATTGGGTCGTTTTTTCCAATTTTATAAGACATTCCAATGTAATTTTAAAATAAATTTAACTGTAGAGTTAAAAAACCTATTTTTAAACGGCATATCAAAACAATTTGCTGGAATATATTTTCCTTGTATTAGAGTATTCATTACTTAAAAACCAAACTTACCAATCAGGTGAAAAAGAAAACTATAATAATTATAAATTTACTGGAAATCTATCAAACCATAAAAACCCTGAGAGAAAACTTCATGTAATAAATTTCAATGATGCTAGATACTTTCTTGATATAAAACAATACAAAACAAATACATTTTGCAGTATGCCATAAAAAATAGGTTTAAAAAAATACTTATTCCAATTTTTGTAGTAAATAAGCACTGAGTAGTTTATAAATAATAGTTGAGCTTAAATCCATGTAGTGGCCAAAGATTAGAGAGTAGATACATTTTTATTGAAAAATTAAATTGCCTTATTAGCTTTGATATTTAGGAAACTGCCGATTTGCAATAATTTGTATGCATATAATTTCAATTTGTGTTCTTTAATATTTAGAGGAACTGCAGCATATTTGGGATACTGCGGGTAATTTGAAACACTTCGGTATCAAAAACTATTAAGGTAATCTTTGTTTTTTCCTCATACACGTAACGTCCTAAGACACACTAAGCCACCCAAAGTCGATTGATGAGATAAGGTCACGACATTCGCCATATTGGCTAGCGCGGCTGTGACGTCAAGTCGGGCCATTTTCGGCCATGTTTGATTTTAGGCAGATCAGTGGCGTAGAATTAAGGAGAAAACAAAAAAGAACTGTATATTGTAAACAAAATTTATTGGAATATTTTAATAGACTTAACTTAAAACAAAAACACAAATGTGGTTTAAATATTGAAAATTAAAAATTATCAAAGCGACGACAGCACGATAAGGTACCTGGCAGACCAAAACATTTTCCATGGTTCCGTAAGTCAAAAACCATTTTAAAAACTTTGTATACAGGGTGTTCGCTAATGAATGGTACACAGAAAAACCACAGATTCCTTATGCCAAAATAATAAGATTTAACCAAACATACCTAATATCCAAAAGTTTATAATAAGGAAGATACGGGGGTGTCATAGTAAAAAGAAAAAGTAAATTTATTTCGATAATTGTTCTCCCCTTTTTAAATATCTTAATAAAACAGTATCTATAGATTTTTCACATTAACTTTTAAGAACGAATATTAATTTTTGTGTGTAGACTAGAGGGCGATGGGTACACTATTTAAAATTCTCTAAAACTACCCAATTTTTTGTTACTACTCTGTATGTATGTAAACTAGTAAGCTTCTCTATGCTTTCGGCACAAAAAAGGTATACTTAGTAAGAATCAGTCTTGACAACCGTTTTTAAGGTATCCACGTTTTAGTTGTTCAGTGCACCCGAAAGTATGTATGTACCTTCAATAACATCGTATTAACTATAATTACAACTGCGCTGATATCTAAAAACTCCTGGATACCGAGTTTTATTAAAATGTTTAAAACATATTAAAAATTATCAAAATGCATGAATAAAAAATATTTATATCTCTTTAACACCCCGTATCTTCCTTATCATTAACTTTTGGATATAAGTATGTTTGTTTAAATCGTAAATGGGTATTTTCGCATAAGAAATCTGTGGTTTTTCTGTGCACCATTAATTAGCGGACACTCATCTGTATCATATGTATACCTATAAAAACACGAATGACTAAAAACTATTCGACTAAACACTATCAAAATCTCTAAAATAAAACGAGTCCGAACCAATAATATGTGAAGTCTCTAAACTAACTAAAAACATTAACAACTGGAAATCCTTGCAAAATATACAACCAAAATGAAAATGGCAAATTTCCACAGTTTTTACCAAACAAAGCTTCGACAAGGCACGACTCTGTCATCAGCTGATAATGCTACCAACTTTGAACAGAACTGCCAACCGAAATCGTAATTCTCACACCCTCACGTCCCTGACAAAAGCTATCACCGGTTTTGCTTATGTCTAAACCCCTTCTCATAATAAAGAAACTCTGTAAGCCACCAAGCATTTAAAACAGGACGCCATTTTTGAGATTCCGGCTACCAGCCCCGACGGAACGAGAGTACAGATTTGAAAACTTTTTGGGAAGTATGCAACCCATGATAATACTTACTGCAATACGTAAAATATTTATTGTAATTATTCAAACAAAAAGAGACCTTTTTAGTTTATAATTTAACTTTGATTTTGTAAATATTTCCAGAATTAAAAATTTGAAATGCCATTTTAGGTTAAGATGGTATATTGTTATAGTTAAGACGATATTTATTTCATTCTCAAATCGTTGCTGCCAAGTACACAAAAAATGATAAAGCAAATAAACCCTTTTATGAACAATTCAATATTCAACCCGACGACTACGCCACGCGTTACAGGTTTTATGGTACGCCAGAGACGAAATAATAGAATGTTTTTTAAGTACGTGGTACGTATTTTCGCAATATTTTTATTTATTTATCTAGAAAATATGTAATCAGGCTCTGTCAGAGGCTATGTGCTTTCGAAAAGGTTTGTTTACTTTATCATTTTTTGTGTACTTGGCGGCATCGCTTTCAGAATGAAATAAATATAGTCTTAACTATAATTTGGAATACTAAAGGTTGTATGTTTTTTTAGTAATGAATTTAAAATAGTGCTCAAGAATACAAAAAGAGAAATAGGTGGAAAAAGAAGAAAATGGCCGATGTTAACACGTATTAGTTTCTAAAATAAAGTGTTAGCACATGGTTTATAAAAAAGATAATATAATTTAAAATACCATATTCCAAATAACCTGCACTTTTTACGTCACGCGGGCAAATGTACCATATGGAACTATCTTCTTGGGACCATAAGACCGGTGGACAAAAACTATCGTTTTCTTTTACTATAAGACTACAGGAACTATTTGAATAAATTAAGTACGGGCGTACCCCCACTAGGGGTAGCCCGTACGGGGCTTAACTAAAACTTTAACTTTATACTTGACTTCACCTTTACTACCTACTTCTTATCTAATGTTTTTCTAATTCCTTTCTCCCTCTTTAAATATTAAATTTTCCAGTGTTTGTTTTGCATTTCTACGCGACCCAGTTTGTTTAATTTATACTTTAAAACCTTGACACCTCACCTATATCTTTATTTAGCAACATTCCCAATGTTAAGTAGTTAAAATGTATACTTATTTTAAAATTCCCAAAAATGTATATTTTTAAGATTCCCAAAATGTATACTTTTTATACTAGGTGTTCACAATAGATTTGCTAGTTTGTCGTTCTTTTTGTAAGGTTCCTTGATTTTGTTCTATTTGATAGTGATAAATATTAAAATTTAATTGTTTTTCAAATAAGAAATGTATTTTTACAAAGCCATCCTTTTTTTGTTTAATTTTATTCTAAAGAAACAAACTGGTATTCCAAATATGCTGCAGTTCCTCTACCTATTTTAGCTGGAAAAAAAACTTTTTTCATTTGAATTAAATTATTATGTTTTAATTGTGATATAGCTTTTTAAGCTGATAGTTGTTTAGTTTTATGTGTTACTTATTGTGATGTAAGGTACCTGAGGTATATAAGACCCGAGGTGTTCATAAGGTTCAGGTTTATACGTTACCCATACATGCGTAAGACCAATAAATATCACGGAAAGTAAGCAGAGGCTACTTCGCGCTGCACTACGAGATTACTAACAAGCCTGTTATTTTCTTGAGAAGTGTTACATAATTTTGAAATTTTGGTCGAATGTATGGTTTTGTAGGATCTAGATTTCGGATGTTTCAGACGTGCTCTCAACTTAGCTATTTTAAATGAAACACCCTATACAGTGTGTCCAAGATAAGGGTCCTAAGCATGGGAATCTCAGTACCTATTGAAGATACAGCTTAGGTTAAATTAGGAAAAAGTTGTGTTTTTAAAGCTTATTTACATGCCGTTTAAAAACTTAAAAATTTTCATGGCCTGCTGAGATATTTGGCAAAAACCAAAATTTGACTTTATCGATTTTATTTTTTCTGACTTTATTCGAAGAGATATAAAAACTAATAACACTTTTTCATTGGCACTTTTTAGCTGCTACATGATGGTATTTTTAGATTTTATACCCGACGTTTCGTTTTCAAGAAACCATCATCAACTTTATTTTTTTATATGGCTCGAAAAAAGTACACCCTGTATCTGGTCCCATTTTTTATTACAAATTCAACGATGTATCACATGTATATTTTAATTTTTAGTTAAAAGAAAAATTGCACTTTTTCTATTTTTTTAAAGTTATTTTTAAGTAGGCCTTGCAAACAAATGCTTGGACGTTAATACCTGTTACCGTATCTGCAACATACCTAATTATCATTATAAAATAGTATTTGTTGTTATTACCCTGTTTGTCAAGTTGTTGTTTTTAGAGCAATTATTGTTCTTATTGTTACTGTTGTCTTTATACGCCATACGCATTACTAGGCTCAACAAAATCCGCGTGTTAAGAAAATATCGAAACATCAAGAACGTTTTGGGTTTAATATGTGGTGTGGAATTTTAGGAACTAAAATACCAGGTCCATGTATTTACCATAATTCATTAACTGCAGAAATTATACCTTCATTTATTTTTGCAGCACAAAATGTAGCATGTTAGCATGTCAAACTTATCTTCATGGCTATAATGTCCATCCACATATTCGACCGTAATAATACAATAAGATATTAGCTATTTACCAATAAACAATAATAGAGACAACAGTAACAATAAGAAAAATTGCTCTAAAAACAACAACTGGACAAACAGGGTAATAACGACAAATACTATTTTTCTATATACCAACATGACGAACACTGTTTAAATAATTTTTTAACACACATTAATACACAAGAACCAACAATTAAGTTTACGTTAGAAAAAGAAAACAACTCACAACTACCATTTCTTGACATTTTAATAAAAAAGATTTAAACAATTTTGAAACAAAAATCTACAGAAAACCTACACATACAAATAGATACTTAAATTTTAACTCAAATCACCCAATAATGGTTA
Organism: Listronotus bonariensis; assembly: GCA_014170235.1. Lineage (NCBI taxonomy): Eukaryota > Metazoa > Arthropoda > Insecta > Coleoptera > Curculionidae > Listronotus > Listronotus bonariensis. Next base: position 196,037 of record JACEGR010000753.1, read on the forward strand.
AAAAGGGAGTTGTAAAAAGTCTATTTGATAGAATTAAAGTCATTTGTTCTAATCAAAATATAAATATTGAAAAGATTATTTAAAAAATATTTTAATTCAAAATAATTATCCTCTTGATTTTATAAATAATTGTTTCCTTGAATTTGAAACTCCAGTTATAAGACAAAATCAAAATAGACCTATTACAAATTTATTTTTACCATACATTCCCGGACTATCAAATAAAATTCAACGAATAGGGCATAAATTTAATATTCGCACAATCTTTAAAACACAAAACACAATCAGATCTCAATTAACAAAAACAAAACCATACAACTTAAATGAAAATACAAAAAATGTCATTTATAAAATACCTTGCGAATGCAATAAGTTTTATATAGGTGAAACTTGTAGACCATTAGCCAAACGCATAAAAGAACACAGATCATACATTAAAAACACAGAATTTCATAAATCAAAAATCTGCCAACACGCATTTGATAACAATCATAGAATAAACTGGGATGCTTCGAGCATTTTAGCAAAGGAAACTTGTTCTAAAAAACGCAAAATCAAAGAAAGTGCGTATATATTATTAAATAAAGATAATTGTGTAGCATCAATTTCAGTTAATTTAAATAACACTTGGTTGCCTTTGCTTGATACTGAAGTATCTTCAGGAAGACTAAAAATTAACTAACCATTCACCTTTTTTAAAATAAACAATCAATACACCAGCAACCAGTTATCTATGTCACCATGACACTATAACCAAATAAACATGTTTTGACATTTAATGTCAAAATTTTCAGAATATCCGAGAAAAAACATAAAAAATTTGAATTTTAAAGCCTGAATAATAGTAAGTTTTCATTTTTATTATTTTATTGTTGTTTGTCTTGACAACGGTGGCAGATTTGCCACCGAAACGTCGATTTTTAATTATCTTTTTACTTGTTTAAATTTTTTTTGGTTTTTAGTACTTTTAATTTAATTTTGGCGTGTACCCAAAGAAGTACCATCCATTAAATGAATCCGCCAAACTACAGAACATATCTTCAAATACTATTTTATAATGATATTAAATTATGTTAGTGATACGGTAACAGGTATTAACGTCCAAGCATTTGTTTGCAAGGCTTACTTAAAAATATCTTTAAAAAATAGAAAACATGCAATTTTTCTTTTAACTAAAAATTAAAATATGACTTGTGATACATCGTCGAGTTTGTAATAAAAAATAAGATCAGATACAGGGTGTACGAGCCATATAAAAAAATAAAGTAACCAGTGTAACTTTATCAAATCAAAGGCCATTGACTTTTGGCATTTAACTAAAGTTTTTGTAATTTAAAACAGGTAGGTACCTATATATTTAACAAAAAGACGATTATTTTATACAAAACTCAAATATATTTTGAAATGCAACAAAAACAAAAAGTAAAATAAATGCAATAAAATAATCTACATATCTTTTGCAAATAATCTTCCTTTGGTTTCAGGTACAACATAAACAGTGAAAAATATCGATAGAACTGCTAAACCTCCAAAAATATAAAAAGTTTGGTGATAACCTAATTTTTTAGCATTATTGGAAAAAATAGGTAACGAAAAAGCAGTAAACCAGTTAACTACAACCAAGATTCCAGAGGCATATGGTCTTACTGATGGAATAAAAAGTTCACTTGAGAGTATCCACGGTATTGGACCACATCCAACACAAAATCCAATTAAATATATAATAGCAAAAATAAGTGGACAGTACTGCAGTGGCCAAAAGTTTATATCATTGTATTTTAACTGAAAATACATAGCTAAACCAAAATGTCCGACTGCCATTATAACTGATGATATAACCAAAAAAACTGTCCGTTTTGCTTTTTGTATTATAAAAATAAATGCAGCAGTAGAAGAAACTTGAACAAACCCCATTAAAACAGTTGCAAGTCCTGGTAATATAGATATTTCAGCCACATTAAAAAGTAAATCTTCGCAGGCATTAAATCCATCAATATTTGATAGCTTTTGAAATATAAAAACACCAATGCCAGAAATCAAAGCATGAACATTTGATGGCCTTGAAAATAACTTTTTCCAATCCTTTAAATCGTTTTTAATGGCATCACTATGAGTTTCTTGAAGACAGTCTAATTCTTTAAAAACTTGTTTTGGATTTCTTATTCGTTCTAATGAGTCTCTAGCTTGCTTTGTTTTTCCTTGAGATACTAAAAACGTTGGGCTTTCAGGTAATACTACAGAACAGATGAAAAAAACAATTGGTATTATGGCAGATGATAAATGATATCCTTTCCAGTAAGCAAATAACGCAATGACATGTTTAAATAATATTCCTGCACTAAGCAGCAGACTAAATCCTGCACATAATACCGCTCGATTAGTGACTTCTGATATTTCACACAGATAAATATTGTTTACTACACATACCGCCCCTAAGCCCATTCCAGCTAAAAACCTAGCAATTAGTATAGTAGCGAAGTTTGTTGCAAATGCTAGAAGTATCCAGTTGATAAAAAATAGAATCATTCCTAATAGCATAATAGGTGTTCTTCCCATAGAGTCAGCAAGCTTTCCACTAGGAATGGCAAATAGCATGGCACCTAAGTTCAAGATAGCAGCAGCAAGAGGCAAATCTTCCTCTTTTATTTTAAATTCCAAAGTTGCATTATGTGGTTTAAGATAGTTAACGGCTGCTGACCATGCTAATGCCGTTCCTGCAGAGAATCCTCCCAAGGAAGCTAAAAAAATGATGAAATTAGGTAGTAAATTTCAAATAAATTATCCAATATGTATAGCGGATGCCCAGAACATAACTAGCAAACCTTGTAGTCAAGGTTTTAAATACAGGGTGCCTACTATATTTTAACCCATTTAAATCGCAAAAAACTTTATAACAAATAAAGTAATTTTTTTCGTTTTTTTTACAGAGCCTTTGATTTAAAAAAAAAAGTATTTTTATTATATCCCCGCCATTTAGTTAAGATATTCCGTTAATACAGAAACAAAATGGCCAATTTTTCTATGTAGGGCAACTTTGTTGATTTAAATAACACCATAAACCAAATAACGGAGGAGTTTTATCTTTAATTTTAGAAAAGAGATTATCGTTCTTTAACATATTATATTTTGCAATTTTAATGTGTTTAAAGTCTTTAAATAGGGACACAATTGAGTGGGTTAGATTGTTAATAAAAGGAAGTTTTTTGAATTTTCGTTGTTCTTCATTGGCTCCTCTGTTGGTCCGTCATAAAAGTTTTAATTATAAATGAACTTTTTTAGGATATGTTTTGGATAACCGTTGTTAATAAAAATGTTGAATAGAGTCTTTAAGTTATTTTTAATAAAACTATCATCACTTATGTGTGTAACTCTATTTTTCATTGCAATTACGGTATTATATTTTTAATTTTTTGGATGTTTAGAGTAAAATTTATAAATCTGTCTGAGGCGGTTGGCTTTCTATACCAATCCAAAATAATTTTGTTATTAGCTGTTCTTATTAATTTTGTGTTTCTTCATCTGTGTTGTAGTTTACTCTCCTCTGAGGAAGCTGTTCACCAATGGCGAAATATAGAGTATATTAAGAAAAAGAGTTTTTAATTATACAGACCGCACACCCGATAAGTATTTTCTTTAAATTCATACCGTACGGTCGAGAATACATATATATATATATATATATATATATATATATATATATATATATATATATATATATATATATATATACATATATATATATAGTAAGTAAATTTTTTTACTTTTTGTTAAAAGGAAAAAAATAAAATTTTACAAATTAGGAAAAACATACAAAATGTTTTATTTTGAAATACGTATATACTGTAATAAAGAAATAATAAATGGCGTAAATATGATAAAAATCAAGATCTAAGGTTTTCTGCAAAAATCGCATCTTGAAAACTTTATTTGTTCTAAAGTTATTTGCGATCAAAAAGGGTGAAAATTAAGTAGGACAACCTATATTTGATATACCTAAATTTAGTGTTTCCAGTTAGAACATGATTAACAAAAAGATTGAAAAATGAATATTAAAACTATTTAAAGCTAATAGTAATGTTTCCAATTTTAAATAATACATTTGTTTTCAAAAAATTAATTTCTGTGGCATGTTAGGTAAAATTTAAAATTGTACTTTTACAGCATTGAAAACGGGGTTTATGAAATAATTTTTAAAATTGATCCTTTTTGTTTTTACCAAAGTAATAAAAACGGTGGTTAATATGGCATTTTCAAATGCTTTTTTCTTAAAAAGTCGTCAAAATAGGTACAAACTATATTTGTTTTAAATTTCCTGTGGTATTATTTTTTTATAGGTGATATTTGGTTTTAAACAAAAACTTGGCATTAATTCAGGTTAAACCAGAAGTGACACATAGAAGCTTAAATATTAAGAATTTTTATCATATCCATTCTGATGAAAATGACAAGTTTGCTTTTTAGTAATTTCCTAGCTACCCAGTATAAAAGAAATTTAATATACGTTGCATACCAATGGGCCTTTTCAACACATTTTTTGTGCGCATGCGTTAGAATCTGCCATCTTTTTCGTACTGTATATTAATGTGTCCGCTATCCGTGAAAATAAATTAAAATATATTGAAGTCGTTTAAGTTCAATTTAAACTTTTTAAAATGCAAAACTAAATAAGTGATTGCCATATTCTGATTTTATTAGAATTTAGATCTACGCCGCAAAAGATCTACAGCAGATCTTCTTTCCTTCGTATCACACTGTTGGAATAAGTCTCTTGAGTTTCTAGGTGAGTCCCAGATCGTTGCTCTTGATATATCCAAAGCTTTTGACCAGGTCTGGCATGCCGCAATTCTTAATAAACTTCCCTCCTATGGTCTTTCAACTAAACTCTGTACTTGGCTCTCTAGTTATCTATCTGATCGACGTATATCAGTTATTGTGGACGGCGATTCTTCAAGCTTTCACCAAGTAAATGCTGGAGTCCCTCAGGGTTCAGTTTTGGCACCAACGCTATTTCTTCTTCACATCAACGAACTTCTCTCGTCCACAACTAATTCTATTCATAGTTTCGCAGACGATAGTACCCTTCACTCCAGTTTTCAGGTTCCTAAACCCATCACTACACCTGACTTGGAAAACAAACGCAGAGCGATGCAGATATCTCTTTCGCAGGATCTTAATTTAATATTGGATTGGGGCGTCAAAAATCTCGTCCATTTTAATGCATCCAAAACACAATCATGTTCCTTGTTGCGAAAAGAGTCACTACTCATCCTCTACTTATGAGCGGCCAAGTTTTACAGAACAAAGACACCTTCAATCTTGTGGGCGTCACATTTGAAAGTAACCTTAACTGGCATAAACACATTGTATCTATAGCCACGGCAGCTTCAAAAAAGCTTGGATTTCTCTTTCGAGCTAAAAAGTATTTTTCCGCTTCTAATTTATACACTTTATATGTGTCCCAAATCCGACCTCCCTTGGAATATTGTTCTCATATCTGGGGCATGGCGTCCCCCACAACCCTAAGCATGCTTGATTCTATTCAAAGAAGAGCTATTCGTCTCATTAATGATCCTTCACTTACAGAAAGGCTTCCCTCTCTTGCCCATCGTCGGGCTGTGGGGATTTATCGCTTTTTTATAGGTACTTCCATGGCTTCTGCTCTGAAGAATTGTCCAGTATAGTTCCTCCACTCACGGTTCCCAACAGAGAAACTCGTGGTTCCGCGCGTATGCATCCCTATACGGTCCAACTGGACAGGCCCCGAACTTCTCACTTTGTTCGTTCTTTTATCCCTAGAGTTTCTAGAATGTGGAACCTGCTGCCCGCGGAGGTCTTTCCTTCCCCCTAAATCTTCAAGTATTTAAGTCCCGTGTCAACAAACTCCCTATAACCTCGCTTAAGACACCCACGGTACGTTAGTATTTAGGCTTTTAGCCTTCGTGGTTTGTCCAAAGATTGAAGAATTGTCCAGTATAGTTCCTCCACTCACGGTTCCCAACAGAGAAACTCGTGGTTCCGCGCGTATGCATCCCTATACGGTCCAACTGGACAGGCCCCGAACTTCTCACTTTGTTCGTTCTTTTATCCCTAGAGTTTCTAGAATGTGGAACCTGCTGCCCGCGGAGGTCTTTCCTTCCCCCTAAATCTTCAAGTATTTAAGTCCCGTGTCAACAAACTCCCTATAACCTCGCTTAAGACACCCACGGTACGTTAGTATTTAGGCTTTTAGCCTTCGTGGTTTGTCCAAAGATAAAAAAAAAATATTAGAATTTAGAAACTTACCTGCAAATGCTGAAAAGTATTGCGTGAATTTTGGATTAAAAATTATGTATTTCATTTGTGATCATATTTTTATCTAAAACAAATAATAAAAAACATTTATATCTAATAATAAAATTTAAAGTTTTTAAATTAACATAGAACGGAAGCTTTTACGGCCTTGGACAGCTAAGGTATCTTGGTTAATAGGTTTGGACGGCATCAATTTAAAATCGTTTACCAACGTTTCGCCATCGATTGCACGAGGCATCCTTAGGAATCTTTACTCTAAGAGAATGAAACACTAAATAATATAAAAATTTAGTGTTCCATTCTCGCAGAGTAAAAATCCCTCGTGCAATCGATGGCAAAACGTCGGTAAACGATTTTAATTTCACGAGGTCCAAAAACAAGAGCAAAGCTTTCTTAAAATTTTAAATTATTTATCATTTAGTATAAATATAGTATAAGTAACGTATGTCCTAAAAGTTTTGGCACACAATATTTATCGTTTTTTTTTATTGAAGAAATTTATTTAAACACTAACTAGTTATCATAAATTACGTCTCTTTCGATATTTAAGACCATTCCTTCTCAATTCCAACGATATCGTACTCTTAGAAGATCTGTATTGCCTAGCCAGTCTCCTCGTTGACATTCCAATCTGGTTTTTTGCTCCTCTCGCCAATCTCTCTGACCGCTGTGAGGTAAATGCACGTGGTCTTCCACTTTTGGGAAATTCAGACATGGTACTCTCTGCTCGCACTCCGCTATTGTTCTATAAATGGTTCTGCGTGAAATGTTTTCATTCTGGAATATTCGACAGATTTCAGCTTTGGGTATCCGCCCAACTAACTTGTAGATACTTTTTCTTATTTCTAATTTATACGACATCTTAAAGCGAAAACTTCAAAATAAATAAATCTCAACTGACAGTAAATAAAGTAAATAAACTTTTGTTTTCAAAGGCAACTTGATATTATTTTGTTTTTGAAAAAATTAAAGACAATGAGTTTTGTGCCAAAACTTTTAGGACATACGTTATAAAGTTCCATTGTTAAATTTTAAAAATTTATGTAAGTGTCTGTTTAATTATACATAACATATTAAAGATATTACAAAAGTACCTAGTATTTAATACAAAAACCTTCCAAACAACACAACCAACAAAAATGCCTGTTGTTATATTTTTTATGGTAAAGCTTACACTATATTAAATTTAATAAAACAAACGTTTTAAAATATTTTGGAAAATATCAATAAAATAGTTTTTGTTTAAAAAATTACTTAAATAGTACTACTTGTCTTTTTAACATTACTAATGTATGCATTGAAAATAGTTACTATTTAACTTATTGCAAAAAGCGCTGATAATACGCTTTTTAATTATTATTATTAACTAAGTAAATAGATATAAGTAAAGTATTAAGGTATATATATTTTTTAATAAGCAAAATACGTGCACACAAGGTAAGTTAGAAGTATGATAAGGCTAATTTAATCGTTATTCATAAAACTTCATTTTTTCGTAGGTGTACAGACAGTCATAAACTTTATATTTTAAAATTATTTTTGTAATTTTTTAGAAACCTGCGGCAACCCTGATTTTGACGAAATTTGGTATATGGGGGTTTTTGGGGCGCTGATCACAAATCTGAGAGATTTTTTGGCGAAAACGTTTCGTAAGTAAAGTATTAAGGTATATATATTTTTAAAAAAGCAAAATACGTACACACGTGGTAAGTTAGAAGTCTGACAAGGCTAATTTAATCGTTATTCATAAAACTTCTTTTTTCGTAGGTGTACAGACAGTCATAAACTTTATATTTTAAAATTATTTTTGTAATTTTTTAGAAACCTGCGGCAACCTTGATTTTGACGATATTTGGTATATGGGGGTTTTTGGGACGCTGATCACAAATCTGAGAGATTTTTGGCGAAAACTTTTCGTTTTTGAGATATCCATCATCAAATTTGAAACAGGTAACAGGTATTAACGTCCAAGCATTTGTTTGCAAGGCTTACTTAAAAGTATCTTTAAAAAATAGAAAACATGCAATTTTTCTTTTAACTAAAAATTAAAATATGACTTGTGATGTATCGTCGAGTTTGTAATAAAAAATGGGATCAGATACAGGGTGTACGAGCCATATAAAAATAAAGTTGATGGTTTCTTGAAAACGAAACGTCGGGTATAAAATCTAAAAATACCATCATGTAGTAGCTAAAAAGTGCCAAAGAAAAAGTGTTATTGGTTTTTTATATATCTTTAAATAAAGTCAGAAAAAATTAAATCGATATAGTCAAATTTTCGTTTTTGCCAAATATCTCAGCAGGCCATGAAAATTTTTCAAGTTTTTAAACGGCATGTAAATAGACTTTAAAAAACACAACTTTTTCTAATTTAACCTAAGCTGTATCTCCAATAGGTACTGAGATTCCCATGCTTAGGATCCTTATCTTGGACACACTGTATATTTTTCCAAAAATCAATCTACCGGCAATTCCAAGAAAAAAACATGTACTACATGTTTATACCTATCAGTCTATAGGCTTTAAGGTATCTATTTTTATATTGTTTTTTGTATACTTACTACAGCCTCACTTGAAGATTTGGTTGTTGAAATTGTCTGGATGGTTTGTGATAATTTTGCTGTTACTTATGTTTAATTAATGTATAACATGCCTAAAGAGTATAAATTATTAGTTAAAAATGAAGAATAATAATTACAAGGTGAAATTTCTAAGTTTCTGCATATGTAAAATTCGGACCAATTATGTAGTGCCTGTAAAAACGGAGTTTTTGTAGCAAAATGTATTAAACCTCAAATTTAACTTTATTATGTGTACATCCGGTCCAGGGATAGAGTTAACAAGAGAACAAATGGACCAAAAATTTAATTTCTAAAAAGTTATTCTTCATAAAAAAATCCTTTAAACAAAAATATAATTCACAAAGAGAAAATTTTGATTTTGTATAGGTACAGCGTTTGCAAAAACCTAAAAAACAAGATTTTTCTCCAATATACCTTTATTTTTTTATTTTTAAGCAGTGCATTTGGAAAATGTATTTTTAAGTTTGCAATTAAAAATAATAAAAATAAAAATACAAAATTTGGCAAAAATGCCTTGATCACATTCTTTTACAGCTGAACAATTTGTGTTATGAAGGAATTTGGAGGGAACCAGGTGTTAAAAAGCAAATTATGGTAGTTTTTAGGTTATTTTATGATAAAAATCCAAAATAATTAATCTTTGATAACACCGGAATCAGTGTTATGCAACTTTTTGATACCCCATAGAATTAATAGTCATTCAAAATGCTGTTCTAAAAGTTGTTGTATGTATAGAAAATCAACATTTTCTCTTTGTAAAACCATTTTTTTATTAAAGAAAACATTTTTATTAAGAATATCTTTTTTTAAAAACTAATTTTTAATTCATTTGTCCTCTTGTAAACCCCATCCGCGGACAGTCTGTATACACAATATAATATACTTTCATAAATTTAAAAGTTAAGTCATGTATGAATTATTATTCTTCAACACTGAATTTCATTTTAGGTTCTTTAAACTTGTGATTTTTGCCATTGGGCCAGTAGCTTATTGTTAAACAAATGTTTTTTTGTTTAAATAAATAATAAATATTCTTCTCCTAGAGATTATTTGTTTTATTTTATATCCATTGTTTTTAAATTAAAATTTATTTTAAATTGTAAATACACAAGTTGTTTATTGATTAGTAACGTTGTATAGCCGTAATAAACAATAATAATTAACTACTGTAAAGATGTAAGGTTTAGAAAATGTTTTTACATTTTCTAATTATTACTCACAGCTTTAAAACAACAAAACAAACTGAAAGAAAAATATAAAATAAAACTTTCTGTATTTTGGAAAACAGATTTTTTTCATAGAAACTTTTATAAAAAATAATTTTGGCTCTCTTCAGTTCCTTGAACACTTGTCTCATTAATTTATATACACATTATATTTTTCTTGATAGTAATAAATATTTATTTATTTATTTACTCATTAACGGGCATTGCCCAATTACAATTTTAAATAACAAGCATCTACATATATATCTAGTTATAAGCTTTTTTAATTAACAAATATTCAGGACTAAAATTTTATATTTTAGTTAACCACCAAAATACTTAAAAAGCAGTAAAAAATAACAAGCTACTAATGATTAAGAAACAAGAAAACAACATCTAAAATTAAATTTAAAATATAAACATTAAAAAAATCTAACTTTGAAAATAAAACATGAAGCCTTAATCTATAAAACATTGGACTTCATAACCCTTCGAAGCCTATTTAGGGATAGGTTAATTAAATCGTCCCCAAATTTATTGGCATGCATCATCAATATATTTATTGGGTAAAATTGCCCATACAACCTTTGGTGAAAATTTGTTTGAAAGGTAACAGAATGCCTTAATGTCATTGAAGGAACAAAGAAATTCACAGAAAAAAAAAGTTCACTACATTGCACATTCCCATGAATTAGTTTAAAAAGAAACAATACATCAGCATTTTCACGTCTAACTTTCAAACTTTGTATATTAATAGCTTTTTCAAGATCTTTAAAATTTATTGTTTTCTGAGGAATATGCAATTTAAAGGCAATGTATCTTAAAAACTTTCTCTGAACAGAATTTAACATTTTAACATATTTCTCATAATATGGATTCCAAACAACAGAACAATTTTCCAAAAGGGGTCTTACTAACGAAGTATACAATAGTTTTATTGAATTTACATTTTTAAAATCTTTGGTATTTCTTTTAATAAACCCTAAAACTCTAAGGGCTCTATTCTTGCAATATTCAGTATGGGAAGAAAATGTAAGTTTATGATCAAAGAACACCCCCAAATCTTTAATAGTATTTATGTGGCCTAAAGGCTCGCAATCAATTCTGTAAATATTTCTTTGTACGTTTAAAGATCTACTAAACTGGATTGATGTGCATTTTTTATATTTAGAATCATTCGGTCTCTTGTACACCAATTATAAAACCTATCCAAGTCCGCCTGTAAATTAATAACATCCTGTCCGCTACTTATCTTAAGAAACATTTTCATAATAAGTATTAGTAATAAAAAATGCAATATACTTTTTAAACATTTTATTTCATATAATATGTAATTTTGAACAAACATTAAAAAATTAATACCCAGGAATGATTTTTCCCCTCTTAGATGCACTTTTTAACTTCTTTACCTTCTTCTCTTTCTTTCTTTTATCAATATTTTGAGTACGCTTCTTCTGTCTTTCTTCTTTAGCCTTTTGAACTCCCGCTATCCTAGATTCCCATTTCTTTTACTTGACCTTACTTTCTGTTCATTTTTTTGACTGATTTTTTAAGTAATTCTGGATCATCTTTGATTTTTTGACCTTCAGCCTTGGCTAGAGCATTTTTCCAAGCAGTTTTTTCTTTGATTTCCAATACTTTATGTACTTCACCACTTTCTGCAAGCTTGTCAAGTTTAATTTTTTCTTCGTTAAGTTTTTGTAATAGCTTCTTTGGGTCTTTTTCCTGTTTTTTTATTTTTTTCTTGCCAAGATTAGCAAAGTCTATTTTAGAGTACACCATTTTATTTTCACTGTTAAATACTGGTTTTGTTAGGTCATGTTTATCTTTAGAACTCTCAGTTTTGACTGTAGGTGCAGGTGATTCATCTTCCTTTTCAGATTTCAGGGTTAATTTTGCAGCTCGTTCTAACTTGGACTTTGCGTTTCGTTCATCTTGCTTATTTTTTTCTTCATTCGATTTTTAAGAGTTTTTTTGTTAACTTTTCTTTATAACTTAGTTTTTCTTGCTAGTTATGGCTTTAAGACGGTCTTCTAGTTCTTGGAGTGATTTTGCTCGTGATTTCTTGTTTGAAATGGTAAGTATTTGTGGCTTTTCCGTCTCTTGTTCATCATCGTCTTCAGCTTCTAGTTCTATAAAAAGTAACAAGGTTTATACAAAATATAAGGCAAAATAAAACACCAAAAATAAACCTTAAGTGCTACACTCTACTTCTGTCAGGTAAGGCTGCTATAGATAATAAATCCGTGATAAATTTGTTTTCTGCAATTAAAATCTGCTGAACTTTCTTTAAATCAAACCTATCACTTTTGGGTAACTGCATTTTGACCAGGCATAAGAAATACAAGAAATGCACAAAACAGAGAGAGTTAGTTCTGGTTAGAAGAAATGTTTTGAGTAAATATTTTAGGTTAGGCTAGTTGGAGATATAACCATAAAATTTCTTCTTAGACAAATATTGTCTTATAACCTTTAGGGATGAAGATCATGCTCATCTTAGAGAAAATACCTACTGGAGACAGAGAAGCCGCTTAGCCTTTATCCCCAAAGATTATAAGACTATATTTACAAGAAGATACACTTAGAACAATTTACAAAAGGATACCCTTAGAACGTATACCTACTAGAGTCGGCGTTGCTGCTGTGCGTGCGACAAAAATGCTTGAGATAGAAAGGTCACAGATTAAATAACCATATGGTTTATTACTTTGTGAGAAGGTACTGACACCGTACACATAACTCGATAATAGAGTCACTGTCCCGAGACCATACGAAAAAGCAAAAGCACGTGTAATTTGATTGGTTTCAGGCGCTACAGACGGTCATGCAAAACTGTCAAATGGGAGTGTCATGATTCGTTGTGATAATTTAAATAATTTTTTGAATTCTTTTATATATACCTATATATTTTTTGATTTGATGCAATTGTTCCCATCAAAGCGCGCCGGTGTGTAGCAGGCAGCAGGCTGTGTAGCGCTGTCCATTTACAACGGGCCCCCACATAACCGGAACGAACCCGTGGCCGTGCGTTTCCCTGGTGAAATCTAGGGAATGCGGTGCAAAAATATTGTATTTAATCAAACTGCAGTAATATGGGTCAATTGTACCACGCTTTAAATTACACCTGATTATAAATTAAATATTTACAAATAAGGTAAAACAGTTTTAAGGTTTGACCACATATAACCACACCGAGTCCTGCACCGTATCACGGCCGTGTCTCGGTTTTGAAATGTAACGTTGTAATCAAATGCCGTAGGCTTAATATTATCGCTCCGTGCCCGACCACCTATACCGCACCGCATTTTAACAAGTAAACAAACATTAGTTTATTTAACAATACAATTAATTTTATACTTTTTAATATTTATTAAATCACTTTATTATGAAGCTCAAGAGATGCCTTTGTTTCTTCGAAGAGAATACCTTTTGCTATCGTACGCTGCAAGAGTTTCTGCCAACCCCAACAACCCTATTCATATTATTTTCAATTCAATATATCAGCAAACTGACAATAACCCTAAGAATCCAAATTCAGTTCCCAGAATGCTACACAACCTAATTGGTGACATATTAATCTTACCATTACAGCTCCCAACCCTATTTAAAAAAATAAACCCTAAACCCCTCATGGACAACAATGGGGTTTTTTTTTACCAAAAATGTCCTCTAATTTATAGGAGACGTGTCACAAAATTTATATCTGAATTAAAAATAAAAATATCTGAAATTTTATAAAATTAATTTAAAAAAAACAATAATTTAATAAAAATATTAACACCTCGTTCTTTAAAAACGTTTAGGACATAGGGGAAAATGGTCTGAAATGACATATTTTATAAATTTTCGCCTATATATCCAAAAATAATAATGCGATTTATTTTAATATATTGTAAAGTGCCTTTATAACTTATTCTTTGTCATTACTTAAGCCAAGGTTCACCTAATCCCGCAACCCCGTTGTCCCGCATACAAAAAATATAACGACTATTTTTCATAATGTCTTAAAGTATATGTCATTTTAGGCATGGTGTAAGATAAAATGACACAGTAGTTAGTAGCTTAGGCTAAAATGGCATATACCTTTACCAGACGATTTCAAGGATTTTATAAAGTAAAAACATAGAATATGAGCAACGCTGTTTGGTTCATCGGCAAGCAATAGAATAACAAAACAAGCACTATTAGTCACGCATGTTTAGATGCCGGGATTTAGTTAGATTGTCTTTTTTCCTCACATGGCCTATATGTTATGTTATTTAACTGAACCTGTACACATTAAATAAATATAAAACTTATTTTTATTAAGAACATTTAACATTTATAATATAATAAGGTAAGTAAATATTCTTGACTGTTTTTTGATAGAACAACAAGGTTCACAGAAAATATATCTTTGTTCTACGGGAGACTAAGCGCATTAAACATGGGCCCACTTTAAACAACGTTGGCGAGTCGATTTCATTTTATATTTACCAACCATCAAGAAAAAAAGTTTTTACGTTAACGAACACGTTAAACATGCTTAAATTTTGAGAGTATAAATAAACCTATATGAATCATATTTATAAATAAACATAGCCAAATTATTTTATTTCAATAAAAAAATAACAAAACTACGTAACTTCACAAAAATACACAACTTCTAAATTGATTAGAATTATTTTGCGGTTGGTGAATTGAAAATTGAACCTAAAATGTCGTGCAAAAAAATCAGTGACTTGCACCTGTACGGTAAATTTAATACTAACTGCAGTGATCATTGATCATATTACACGTACCAACACGTTTAAGAGGTCGCTGCTAAGGCGGGAAATTAAAAAATTATGAAGTATGTAATTTTACCTGAGTATGCCATTTTAGGCCAGTTTCCCTATAATATGTTCATGTGAGGTTTTGTTCTTATTTTTTATTGTGGAATTACCCCTTAAACTTTGTCGGTAGAGTTACTGGTTACTGGACACACTATATTACAACATTTTTTAACCTTCACTCCTTCTGAGATAATATGTTCAGATATATTGTTTTTAGATGAAAATATTATATTATAAATTTTAATAATTTTAAACCAAGAAGTTGCTCATACAAAAATGTCCATTTCCTTAAACCATGTCAATGTCAATGGTCGAATGGTATTGATTCAATTAACAATTTCGACACATGTGTAACGTTCAGTTCACATTAAATACAGTCCCAAACAAAAAACCGTCGTTATGTCTATTTAAAAAAAAACCTAAAATATTTAGTTAAAAATTTTATGATGCACTTTTTTCACATACTGTTAAGTGCTTTTTTTTACTTAATAAATACGGGGTGTATACAGGGTGTACATTTAAAAACTTTCCACTCAAGTTATCTTCGAAACGAGACAGATTTGAGAAAATCGCCGAAACACGTCAAGATATTTATTGAGAGGGAACGTTTTTACAAAAATTGGACGGCGCCCCTTTAACCCCTTAACCACCAGGACCACCACCCCAAAATTCTTAAATGAGAAGGCGGGTCGAGTGATACATCATTTTAAAGCTCCTGACGAGTACTTTATAACCCTAGAATATGAAGTCAATATCTTCACCTATTACAAAATGGCGGTACTTTAAAAATTACCTAAATACCTGATTTGGATGGTCATATTTCCGAAACTAATAAAGTTAGATGTACTTAATGTGGTATTTAAGCTCATTTAAAGATCTTTTTAATGGTAAAATAATATACAGGGTTCTTAAATAAAAAAATTAGTACTTTTTCTTCTACCCTGTATATTACTACCAGTATCACCATATATATATATATATATATATATATATATATATATATATATATATATATATATATATTATTTTATTTTACTCCAATTCTTTAGGGTGGGGCGGGGCTAGTTGAGCAATTTTTCACTTGATGGGTTATAGCTCCTCAAAAATAAGTCTTAATGGCTTATAACGCATATCTGATGGATTAGCAATTTATTCCTTATTAATAGTGTCCTTAGTAGTTTTTTTCTAATAAATCGAATTTAGGAGCTACCTACATCTATTTTAATGTAGCTAGTCAAGTATGCCCAACGTACCCCATAGGTGGGGTAAGTTGAGCAGGGTATGGGGCTAGTGGAGCACTTAGAAAGTATAGTCAAATCATGGCTTGAATGTTAGATACGTTTACAATAAAAATACATTTTAACAATTTGCTTTTTATATTTATAATCTTATAGTGACAAAACAACAAATCTTATTAATAAAACAGCAACGTACCTAGCTTAGCTTAACTATTGGATTTAATATCTATCAATTCATCTTCGTTTTTTAAACTTTTTAGGCAGTTTTATTTTGCTTCTCTTGTAATGCCTTCTGTATCTGTTAAAATTGTAGCTTTTCTTGGACCAGCCTTTGGGTATGGTCGAACTATTTCCAGAGAAAATTTATAAGTTAGATAGGTCAGCTTGTATTTGTTTGTTGCTTGTATAAAGTTCGGGTTGCAGCCTCTTTTAAATCTTGAGAAGACTTTAGTGTTTTACTGTTATAAGTCTGTATCCTAAAAATAAAAATAAAACATTTTATACTTAAAACCGTGGGGTTAGTTGGGCAACTGTAGCTCAACTAACCCCAACCTGAAATTTTAAAGAAAAAGTGAATTTATTAAAAACCGGTTAGAATTGAATTTAAAATCTTTATACATATTAAAACTGCAATAAATTTACTTAAGATTAACACTTACCTGATTGAGAACGGAATACATTTAACTATTACAGATAAAATTTTCCGGCTTGCAATTATTTTACTTTTTAATCACAAAATAAACAATGCGCACAGATACTTTTCTCGATCGCCGCGTCACCACTAGTGGTTGCACAATCAGTTCCCCTCGCGCAACCCCTTCTTTGCGCTATTTAATGGCTTTCGCGATGCGGTCGATAGTTTTTGAGATATTTTGATTGCCCAACTTACCTCTATGCACAACTAGCCCCGCCCTACCCTACTTAAAAAATTATAATAAAAAGTCTTTATTAATGCAGTTATATACATTTCTTAAGCTACAACCTTCTAATTTAAATAGAATTCAAAAACCACAATGAAGGTAAATGCATAATTTTTGCACCCAGTATACAATTAATGCACTTTGTCTTAAGCAATAACTATTACAAAATCTATTTTGCCGGCGTTACTTTTAGTTTAAATGTTTACAAAATGCAGAAGGTTTCTTCTCTTGTTTTATACCTAGTGTTTTGTATTCTTTGTGTGTGTAGGTGTAATTGTACTTTTAGGTTTAAGGATTATAGAGGATACAGTTCCGAAGAAACATGCAAAAGTAAGTGAATGAATTGCCTTTCACAATGTGAATGTTACGGTTTTGCATTAAAAAA
Organism: Listronotus bonariensis; assembly: GCA_014170235.1. Classification (NCBI taxonomy): domain Eukaryota; kingdom Metazoa; phylum Arthropoda; class Insecta; order Coleoptera; family Curculionidae; genus Listronotus; species Listronotus bonariensis. The sequence goes on from JACEGR010000753.1 coordinate 213,472, forward strand.
TTTAAGGACACCTAGTTCTGCTGGTAAATGTTATTGTGTGGCAAAAGAATGCACTTGATTTGCGTTATTATTTTATAGGTTTTTGATAATTGAAAAACAATTAAAATTTATCAAAAGGGGGTTGTCAGTAGAAATAAATAATAGTTTAAAAAACTAAAAAACACGCTTTTATATACAACCGAACTAAAAATTAGAAAATAATTTTTCATTACAAAGAGTTTGTATTACAGTAATAAAAGGTCAAACAATGAATCATAATTATATACCTCAAAATAGAATTATAATAAAATTTAAGATAATAACAGAATAATTCACTTCAGAGTAAAAAGCGTGGGGTGCATTTTACTATTTTTTCATAACTTTTCCTTATAGATATTTACAAATGAAATAATTATAACATTTAATATATTAAGCATACCCCACGCTTTTATTCTGAAGTGAATTATTCTGTTATTATCTTAAATTTTATTATAATTCTATTTTGAGGTATATAATTATAATTCATTGTTTGACCTTTATTACTGTAATACAAACTCTTTGTAATGAAAAATTATTTTCTAATTTTTAGTTCAGTTGCATATAAAAGCGTGTTTTTTTAAACTATTATTTATTTTTCATTTTTAGTTCGATATATGAATTAGTTTTCTGCGGACATGTGATATTGAATTGGTTCACGAACTATTTCGTAAACTAATCATTTCATTTAAAGCTTCACTGTTGCATGGGGTTTCAGAACGCAACTATTCCGAACAAGTTTCTGTCAGCCTTATGCTGAGAGTACGTCCGAAACTGCACGCATGCGCAGATCGCGCACTAGCTCTTTCTCTGTTACTCTCCTACAGAAAATCTATAAAGGAATTTATTTATCCTGGCGATCCTAATCAGGATAACGGGATACTGTTTGCAGATTATTGCATTGTCATGGGTCCTTGATACGTGTGCAAAGTTTCAAAGAAATCGAATCGCTGGAAGTTGGTAAAAATTAAGCTTAAAGATTCCGTTACATACATACATACAACCCAAGCTAATAAAAGCGTGTTAAAAAATGAACAAAAAAGTCTTTTATTCGTTTCCCTAAAATAACTATACAGGGAGTTCGCTAAGCTGAGAGATTCTTCTCTTCAGCTCGTCTTTCGAGACGAAAGACACTTTTTTCTTTATTGACTTAAAAAAGCCATGGGAACATCCTTCTCTGGCACAATTTTTTGTTTTCTTTAGATAATCTTATGGCAAAAGTCACTTTTACAAGCCAATAAATAGTAGGAGAGCCCACGATGCATGCTAAATGGTGATTTACTATATAATGTATACTTTTTCATCGGTAAAAGGAAGCGGCTATAGATTTTTAATATGTCAAAAAATACTGTTATTATTTCGGCTTGTAAAAATCGTTCAGATCGTATCCGATTATAGGTAAATTTTTCGTTAACCTTGAATTATACTCTTCAAAATAAAAAAAAATAGTCATGCTCGAGAAATCTCTAAAATGACGTTTTTTTACAACTTTGTAGACCTCCCACAAGGCCGTTCCTAGAATATCTGGCCCCGTGGTGCAAAAAATTATTTGCCGCCCCTGGAAGAAAATTTAATTTCAGGTTTAAAAAACTTTGAAGAGCAAAAAGGAAAGAAAAAGGTCCTCACCTCAATTCTTTTATTTTCATAATTGTTCATTATACTCTTTACTCATCTTTCCTCTCTTAGCATCATGAGCGGGTTTAAAAAAATTTAAAAACAAAAAAAACAAGATCCCCACTTCTCTATTACTTTTTCTATTTTCCGATTTTCTAAACTTTCATTACTAGTAGCGCCATTTCATTTAAACTCTTCGCCCTTTATTTCTAATTTTGCCGCCCCTGCAGCGTTGTGCCCTGGTGCCTTGCACCACTTGCACCACCAGGTAGGCACGGCCCTGGTCTCCGCTTTCTTTACGTCACTCCCAAATTATCAGAGTAGTGAAATATACACTGTTTAGCATGTAATTACCTCACCCTATTCTAATCTGACGCTCTCAAAATTTCTGATGAATATATTTTTGTTTTTACAATCATCCCTGTATACGGGACTCATATTTGGTGTAGGTACTTAACCGGGTACAAGGTATCCTCCGGTATATTATTCTGCCGCGCCGGTAGTTAATCCCGAAATCCCCCTCTTAGGCTTCCCTACCGGAATGTCGGAGTTGGGTTTCTTGTATAGGAAAAATTTCCTAAGTGTACCAAATAATAAACAAAAACAGGTTAAAAATTACGCTGACAAAAACCTAAAAAGTTATTTTTTTCTTTAATAAAAACACCCCTCTTTTATTACCTTATCCTATTTAGAATAAAAAATAAGGACAAGTTTGTACCGGATGTCAAGTTATTAAGTTTGTACACCCCCTGTAACTTTTTACTTCTTAATGTAATAAATAAATAAAAATACGAGTTTTTGGGGTAATTTTGTAGTTTTTAAATCAGTAATCGGATTTTTATTATTTTTAAAATATACAGGGTACGACAAAAGAATGCGTTTTTAAATGGAACACCTTATAGATTTTATCACCATTCCAAGAATCTTTTAAAAACTTTAAAAATATAATTATTCTTTTGAGCTAATGTTGCAGTTGTAGCACAAATTATCACAATATACAGATGCGAAAGTGCGGCAAATTACGCTTACTTGTTTCTATGACCTTGAGAAAGAATAAATGGAACATCTGCACCAATGCATGGATCGTAATATTTTTAATTTGTAAAAGGTTAAACCGCACCAAGGCGCTAAGGAGAGATAGACTTTTATAGTAACTTACTATGCAGCTTTTTTAAGTGGGGAAAACGGAACAAAAGAATAATACACTAATTGGGAATTTAAATTTTTCTTTATTAAAAAATATTACCAACTAAAAATTTTACCCATTCTTTGAACGGTAAAATATTGTTAGTAGATGTCACGTTTGGATCAACCTGTAATAAAATGTGTATACCTGGTTGCACATAACATTTTTAAAAAAGATTAAACTAATGGGGGTTTAGAATGTTCAACAAAAAGCCATTAAAAAATAACCTTGCCTAAAAACTGCTTATTAAATAAATTAATGGTATTCCGTTTTTTAGCTTAATTGTGTATTAAATAGTTTTGTGTAACTGGAGATTGAAACAGAATAATTGAAAGCCGAGTAACACAAGTTTCTAAAGAAACCCCGACGCAATCTTTTAAAGCAATGCAGATGTTGCCTTAGTAATAACCAAACCTAATTGATTTGTTTTTTTTTATTTGGAAGTATGTAATTTTTTAAATACTGAAAAACACCTCATTTTTAAAATTTGAAATATAGCCTTTTAAATGGCAGTGCGGCTATAAATAAAAAAATATTTTCCTGTTGTGTTTAGGCACATACTGATTAATATCAATAACTTTAGTAACATATCTAAGTAATTTGTAAAAGTTTTGTATTTATGTTAAATAGTCTTAAAATAGTGGTCCTTTGGGAATCTAAAAGTGATCCGCTCCCGGTGATGGAGAAACAGAATAAATATACACATTTATATCCCATATTAAACGGTAAAAAATTTAACAAGACACTATACTAACACTTTAATAATAAAAAACATAAAAGTTCACAAACAACTAAACACAATTAACTAACTTATGCTCACGTCCTATACCAACAAAAGTATGGGACTAACTGACACCTAGATGAGCATTAGGTCACGTACTAAATCGTGTGGTGTATATCCACCACGCAGTGGGAGGGACGATAGTGGTGAGAGATTTCAACGAACACGCTTAGTTTCGCATCTGGGTATTCTGATAATTTGTGGTTGTAGTATCTGTATTTTTCATCAAAATGTTTTTACCTCCTAAGATATACCTACATATACGACATACGATAAAAACTATCATTTTTTAAATGGTACACCCTGTATATTACATCAATATTAGAAAAATACTTAATTGAAAGAGCGTAACAAAAATACCATATTGAATATATCTATCTTTAATGGTTTTGGAAATTTGACCATAAAAAGTTTTATTAGACAATTTATTATTGCCGTAATAGAATACACTATGGGCCAAATTAAACTTGCACACTTTTTAACTAATAATAACTTTTTATCTGTTGTTCCCATCATTTTTATTTTTGAGGGGCTAATAGGTAGATATGTTTTCTTTAGGTTTGCCAATTGTGGTCAAATAGCTTTAAACAGGACTGGACTTACGGGACTTTTTCCAAAATGATGCATTAAACTTCGTTGCAAAAAACATAATTTTATCTACAAAAAGGCTAATGCGTTTATTTTTAATTAAATTACTGTTAAGTTTGGTCAGCATGCAACTCAGTAACCATGGTAACCTCACATTTTTGATTTTCAAAGGAAACTAAAAAAAAAGTGTGCAAAGGTCTATTCTATTTCTATTTTTTTTTCTTGGTTTTGGTCCCTTCAGGTCCAATCCACTACTCTCCCCTTCCGGACTATGCTTTCCACGGCTTCGTCGGCGGAAAATCTGGATAATCGAGCTCGTAGCTCCCAGAAATTCCAAAAGAAAACAAATAATTCCACAATCGATGCAATGCATAAATTGTCGACTGTCAAACCAAGATCTGCTACTGTTGTTACGTATAACCTTCACTTTCACTACTGACAGTTCCCATGGCACGCCCATCTATTTCCCGCCATTTGAGAAATACCTCGTGTTCACCACCAAACAGGATACCCTCAGCTTATAGGAATCTTCGCTCACAGCGCTTAGATCCAGAAGAAAGATGCCGTCAATTTAGCGTGAATCTTTCCTTAATCCCCGAAGGTAAAAAACGTTCGTACGACACCTCTAACCGCCACTCCGGGAAGAACTTTGTAGTCACTCTACGCACGTCCGCACTGTTCGGAGCCCACACAAATTTAGTAAAAATATATGCCTCTTTCTTTTAATTGAAGGCATCTCAAAGTGTTGCATAAGAAAATTGTAGAAAAAATTATAATTAACTATAGTTTTTTGACAAATTTAGACAATTTTCAAAATTTAGAATTTATCGATGAAACTTGATTAAATTACCGAAAAAAATACAAAATGAGAATTTGCTTTGGAGATTTGGATTTTATAAGGGGGGTTTTCCAAAAAAAAATTGACATAATAAGGGTGTTCCATTTAAAATATAAAAATTGATAATAACTTCCGTTATAACCGGATCTGCAACCGTGAAAATAGTCGAATCGTATGTCTTCTGGTGACAGTGAGATTTTCAAAAATTTCTTTAGCCTACTTTTTGAAAAATTAATCTTTCCCTTTTATACACCCCTAATTAACAAGCAATTTGCACAACGTTTTGTACAAACCTTTATCTATGACTAAAAGGAGTTACTTTTTATTTATGTTACTAATTTAATCATAACCATTTATAAAAAGACTTCAATTTATTAATAATAAAAATTAAAAAAAAGAAATAAACCGGCTCCAAAAAAATTAATCGCGGAAGTTCGCCGACGATAGTACCCTTCACTCCAGTTTTCAGGTTTCTTAACCCATCACTAAACCTGACTTGGAAAATAAACGCAGAGCCATGCAGATATCTCTTCCGCAGGATCTTAATTTAATATTGGATTGGGGCGCTCAAAATCTCGTCAATTTTAATGCATCCAAAACACAATCATGCTTCCTTGTCGCGAAAAGACTAATCAAATACTCATCCTCTACTTATGAGCGGCCAAGTTTTACAGAGCAAAGACACCTTTAATCTTGTGGGCGTCACATTTGAAAGTAACCTTAACTGGCATAAACACATTGTATCTATAGCCACGGCAGCTTCATTGGATTTCTCTTTCGAGCCAAAAAGTATTTTTCCCCTTCTAATTTATACACTTTATATGTGTCCCCAAATCCGACCTCCCTTGGAATATTGTTCTCATATCTGAGGCATGGCGTCCCCAACAACCCTGAGCATTCTTGATTCTATTCAAAGAAGAGCCATTCGTTTCATTAATGATCCTTCACTTACAGAAAGGCTTCCCTCTCTTGCCCATCGTCGGGTTGTGGGGTATTTATCGCTTTTTATAGGTACTTCCATGGCTCTGCTCTGAAGAATTGTCCAGTATAGTTCATCCACACGCCAACAGAGAAACTCGTAGTTCCGCGCGTATGCATCCTCACTTTGTTCGTTCTTTTATTCCTAGAGTTTCTAGATTGTGGAACCTGCTGCTTTCCTTCCCCCAAATCTTCAAGTATTTAAGTCCCGTGTCAGCAAACTCCCTCTTACCTCGCTTAAGACACCCATGGTGCACGTAGTATTTGAGGCTTTTAGCCTTCGTGGTTTGTCAAAGATAAAAAAATTATTTAAGAAAAACTGATTTCCAGCGGTGTCCTTTAAGGTCACATCATTCATTATTTTCACGTGTTCTATATGAATCCGAGAAGTTGCCCACATATTCTTGGACACCCTGTATGTGTTGACAAATGTTTTTGGTTATAAATATATCTATTGTGGCTTATGGGAAAAGATGCATCTCATTTTAAAACATGCTTTACGTACATATACTTACCTTGAGTTTGTCGTAATAAATAGGTAATACTAACAATAAGAGTTAAAAATTTCGCAAAAGTTTGCACAAGAGTTGTAATTATCGTTATCAAATTAATCGCAAAGCACAAGGCAATTAAAAAAATATCATGTTTTAATACAGAACTGTACTAATTTGTCACCAAACTAATTACAAATTAATTATATGAGTTTTCACATAAAATTCTACCAAAGGCGAGTAATTTTATGATACTTGAGTTTAGTTTTGATACTAACAAAATTAATTTTAATTTTATTTGAATAAAAACTTTATCTTCTAAGAAGCATATTTTAAAAATTAAATTGCGATTTACGAAGCCCTTATAGTAAAAATTTCAAAAACGTATACATAGAGTTAAGTCCTTAATTTAAATTAAATTTAATAATTTAAAAAGGTATTTTTGGTCGCTTTTTTTTATAAAGGAATATTTACGCAGTATGTCAATAATTTAAAACATGACGTTACCTATTACTCTTTAGCTCCGAGGTAAAAAAAATCTAAATATTAAGAGTTTTAATTTATTAAAGTAAAAAATTGTATA